>VZRS01006503.1:71635-86613 GCA_013398055.1 Ifrita kowaldi
GTGAGTACGCGGCGGGGCCGGGGCTGCGGGGGGACACGGGCATCCCCCGGCTGGGCGCTGTGCCGGTCAGGACAGGGGCTGTGCCGGGGGACAGACCCCCGCGGGTGCCACCTCCTTAGCGGGGACGTGGGGCTCAGGTATCGCCCCGAAGGATGGCTGAGGGGAGACATGTGCTCTCGTCTGTCCGCACCTGCCTCGGGAGGCTGAGCACGCCGGAGTTCTCGGATGCTCTTCCCAGGCATCACTGCTACTTTGCTTTGAATGGGAACCAAACCTTCACCGATAACTATCACAACAAAATTGCAAATTTGGATAAAGGCAGGAAGGGATCTCCCTAAAGACATGCTCACGCTTTGGTGCATCTCTCCCCGGCGCTCTTCTTCTGTGATTAAAGGTCTCCAGCCCCGCTTGGAAGGACGGTCTGTAAGTGCCGTGGAGGGACGGGTGTGGAGGTGGATTTCTGCTTGATGGCGGTGGGAGAGGTTCAAAACTCTTTTCTTTTCTCGTGTTGCTTGAAAAGAGCGTTTTTCTGAGTAATGCTTAGTAGACCCTATGAATCACCATCTGCATAACTTTATATGGGGGCTGCTATTCTCAGCATTTCACTGGAACTATGTAAACTATCAACATTCGTATCTGTTTGTACATGCAACGTGCAAACCCATTCCCTGGAAAACTATTTCAGAGCAGGTCAAAGGAGGAGACAGAGCAGAACAAAATGTCAGGGTGGTTCGGAGCGTGGAGAAGGGTGTTTGGGAGCCGTGGTCTGATGGGCAGCCCCTCCGTGAAAACTTGTTCTGGGAATGCTGGTGGGAAGGGAGAGTTGCTGTGAAGATGCTGAGTGCCCCGGGAGCGGATCCGGGAGAGGCTCCGGGAGCAGGGACGCGGGTCCTGCTCCAGCCTCGTACATCTCTCCCTGCCTCTCCTCCTTCAGACTTTTCTTCCAGCGGTTGGTGTGCTGAGAAAACACCGTGGGTCTTTCAGAGAGGCTCAGGAGAGCTGTGCGAGGCCGAGAAGGGGCTTGGCAAGGGGACGGTGCGGTGGCAATGTCACCCAGCGGTGGCAATGTCACCCAGCGCGGCGGAGCTGCCCCCGCACAGGCGCTGCGGGAGCACGTGCGGGGAGCCTGGGGAGCTTTCAGCCGCGCTGGATTTGTCAAGAGAGAAGAGTTTATTCTCTCGAGCTGTCAATCCATCATCTCCCAGAGGCTTCTCCACCTTCCCTCTGCCTCCCCCTCACTGCCAGCGCTCCCAGATGTGCTCAGTGCTGGAGGCTGCAAAATTCCCGGTGCCCGGGCTGGGGAATCACAGCATCTCCTAAATCTGGCCAGGGAATTCAGAGCATCTCACAAAGCTCACCAGTCTGATCCCAGAATGAGGAGAGTGTTGATTGCAGGACCTGAGCATTTCAACTCTTGGTTCCGGTTCAATCCAGGATTTCAGTTTGGAGTGACCTGACATTTCCGTGCAGTAGGATTGAGAGCTTTGCTGTAGGGTTTTTTCTGGGTGATTTTTTTTTCTCTAAACAATATTGGCTGAATTTTTTCTGTGAAAACACATTGCTGTCCAAAGGAGCTGCATTCACAGGTCAGTGGGGTCCTTGCGCTCTCCTGAGCATCTCCTGCTGCAAGGCAGCCTGAGTCCAGCTCTTCTGTTGTGTCCTGCCCACGTTCAGTGATGGTTTGGGGATGCTGATCCCTGATGGCATCTAATACCATCTCCAACAGCCCCTTCTCCAGCTCAGCTCAGCCAAGCCTCTGCCATTCAGGAGGGAGCATCCAAACCTGCCCCCCATTACAGAGGGAATCTCTGTCTTTTCTCAGCCCAGGAGCATGACCTCCTTCCCACCAGGTGGCCACAGCTGATGACCACTGGTCACCACGAGCCTGGGCACCAATTTGGGCTTGTGATCCTGGGGCAAGAGCTGGAGTGAGCTGTTGGCGCTCCCAGTCCTGCAGCTTTCCTAAATTCCACTTCTCATCAGATTCCTTCATTAAATGTCAGTTAGATCAGATAGTGTTTCTTTCACTACAAGGTAATTTGGCTTTCCATTTAGTGGGCCCATCTGATAAATAATAGCTTGAAATAATATAATTCCACCTGACCTTGATGACACCAAGTCCATGCTGGACTTCTGCTCCCTGCCCAGCTCTGGCTCTGCACTTCCAGGTCTCAGGGTACAATTTAAGACCCCTGTGTAGGAGATGAGCCCTGCCTGGAGGAACGGAGACCAAAGCCACCACGTTATCTTCCTGTTACTGACACACAGGCAGAGTGATGAAGGCAGAGGTGACAGCTGAGTGTGGGTCATCCACCTGCCCACCCACCTCTGCTTGAGCTCCTCCTCTGTCCTGGCCATCCTTCATGTGCAGGTTCTCCACTGGCACTTGCCACCATGAGAAACCTTCACAGTGGCGTCACCCAGGACTGAATCTGTCTGGGGGTGTTGGTGCTTAACTCCCACATGGTCCAAAGCTTTTTGTCCACTGAGAAGTGGGAGCTGAACCTGTGTCTTCTTGCTGGGCAGTGAGCGAGGCCAGGGGGGACATGGTGGGACCTCTCTGCCCCCTGGGTTAGTTGGGAGCTGGGGATGCACTAGGCTGAGGGAGCAGATGCTTGCTGTTTGCTGGGGAAAGTAACGGGGACTGAGATCAGAAACCAGTTCCCCCTCCCCAAGTTTTCCAGCACCAGGGATGCATGGTTGCTCTCTGCATGTGACATTTAGCTGAGAGGAGCCACCCAGCAGAAACATGTGGCACTAGCTCATCTGTTTGGTTGTCAAACCAAGCCCAGACCACCCTGATAGGGTAGGTGAAAAGTGGTGGTAACACCTTCAGGGTCGGTCTTGACAGGAAAACTTGAGAAGGTCTGCACTGGTGCTGACCCAGTGGAGCAAGGTTTTGTGTGCCAAATCTCATGTGGATGAAGATTGAGCAGATTTTTCCAATGTCATCAGTTTTCTCTGGAGGAGAAAACAGGCACACTGATAATTTGGAAGTGATGACATCTTAAATTTATGTTCCTCTCTCTGACCTCTTCCATAAGCCACGCTTTGAAAACCCAGGAAACCCAGCTGGCATTCCTCCAAGTTTGGGAGGAAGTCTGGAATAAAACCCAAAGAGAAGAGCTGTGAAAGCGCCCGGAGCTGGGGTGTCCATCCTGCCTTTGTGTGATTCCTTGAAAATTAGGATTTTATGAGGCTGTTGGGAAGTTTATGGGTCCAACCCGGTGCTGACTTTGCTCTTCCCGAGGGCTTCCCATCTGAGATGGTGGAAATGCCCCTTCTGATGGTCAGTAATAATGGCTAAAGAGGCTGCAAGCCCCGGAGAGGTCCTAACTCAGTCATTTTCTCCTCTGGCAGGTACTTCCATGAGCTTCTCCCGCTCAAACCTGGCCCCCCTCTTGTCTTACAGGACGTGGGCTCTCTCATGCCTTGGCTCACTCTTCTCCCCTCCTAAAACCTCCTTCTGAAGGATGGCAGCCGCCTCTTTCCGCTACGGCCTGACCATCACGGGGGCCGTGCTGCTGGTGACGGGGACACTGTGCTTTGCCTGGTGGAGTGACGGGGAGGTGGGCTCCGGCAGCGGGGCTCGCCTCCTGCCTCCCCGGGAAGCCGAGGCCGTCCCCAGCTCCTCCTCCTCCAGCGCCCTGCTCCGCTCCGTCAGCTTCTTCTGCTGCGGCATCGGCGGCATCCTCCTCATCTTCGGCCTCCTCTGGTCCGTCAAGGCCAACGCCAGGGTGGTGTCCCGGCGCTACCAGTACCATTTCCCCAGGGACCTGCAGTACTTCACGGCGGAGCCTCCGGAGAAGTGGAACTGCAGGTGGGAGCCGCGTTCCTGCCCCTGCTTGGGTGGGCAGAGGTGGAGGGTGGGCTTGGCTGTCCCTGAGCCTAAACCTGCTCCCAGCCTTGCTCACTGGTGAGCTCACAGGAGCAGTGACACTGCTCAGTGCTGTCCTGCTGCTCCCCGAGCAGATGCTCCTGCTCATTAATGTCACCCCGAGCCCCCGCAGTCCCCTCCCTGCCCGCCCCCTCCGTGCCCACGCTGGCTGTGCCCGCGGCCGGCTCGGCTGCATCCAGCTCTCCTTGCCCTGCAGGGCCATCACGTGCCGAGGGACACATCTCCTTAGCAGGGCCACCAAGCCGAAGGACACATTGGTTTTCTGGCAGAAGGTTTGGATGTGGGGGTGGGGAGGGGTCACTCAGAGCTCCAGTCCTGGTCTCCCAGGTCTGCAATGCTCTGTAAGGATGAGGGTGTTTATAGCATCTTTAATGGAAGCAAAATCTTTCTTACAAGGGTGTTAAATGAAAAGAAAAAAAAGGAAAATAATCCTTGGAGTGGCATCAAGATAGGAATGTAGGCAGAGGGTCATTTATGAAGCCGATTTTAGGGTATGGAAAGACCCCTTGCCCTGCCCTGAACTCCACTGCTGCTTTTTGGGTTCCCTGAATCTTCCAGTGTGAGCCTGAGATTTATTCCCACTTCTTGATTTAAAAGTTTTTTGATCAGAAGGGGTTTTTTTTTCCCAGGGACTGCTGTGGAAGCAGAGCCAGCCAGCCCTTCCCAGTGCTGCTTTATGGGGTCACAGCAAAGATCTTGGCTCCGGCATAAATCGGGCTCTGGGGAAAAGCAGCGCTAAAAGAAACTCTTAAGAACATTAAACCATAAAAACACAGTTGGAGTGGGAGGCACGTTCCTGGTTCTCCAGGGGTTTCAGTGCCCATCTGGATATCTGTGAGCTCGTGAGCCAGTGTGGGTATCTGGTGGGAGGCTCCCTGTCCCAGAGAGGAACTTTGCTGTGCCCCTGTGGGGAATGTCCCCTTCCCTGAGCTCCCAGCTCCCATGCTGGGTGGGACGTAGCACTGCTGGTACTGCAGCAGCTCCTCCAGCCCCAGCAAAGCACCCTGTGCTGGGATAAATCCCCCTCTGTGCTTTTCCAGGGCAGCATTCTTGTGCAAGCTGAGGCTGTTTGGCAAAATCCCTGGCACAGAAGCCCAGGACAGCCTGTCTGGGACAGACATCTGCCAAGTTCAGGATGGAGGCATCCCTGTGGAGCACATGGCTTTTTCTTTGGGCCAGCTGTGCCCCTCCCCTGCCTGCTGCCTCCCCAGCACACTGGGCTGGGTTTCATCTGCAGTGATGAGTTGCTTTCACAGCGTTCCCAGCTTTGGGACTGCGCCGTTCCGTAGGGTGCCAAGCAGGGCCATGTGCAGGGCAAAGGTTGTCTGGAGGTTTTCCCTGTACACAAGTGGTGTTTGCTCAGCAAAGCTCTGCTGGAAGTGGCACCAGGCTTGGCCAGTGCAGGGAGGGCTCTGGCTGGCATGGGAGTGGGGTGTGACCACAGTGACCCGGGGTGCCTGGTGCTTGTCTGGGTTCTTGTGCCAAACTGCTCCCTCAGCTGTTGGCAGCCTCTGCTCTTCGGGGGTGAATTAGGGGTTAGGCATGATGAGGATGCTCTTTTGCCTGTGGGACCCTCTTGCAAGACCTTGTGGATGGCTCTGCACCCTCCTGATGCCAGGAAGCAGCTGACATGGTCACCCCTTGACCCTGAGCATGCAAAACCTGCCCATGTGCCATCCCCAGCACAGATGTTAATCATGCTCAAGGATGCTCCAGACAATGGGGTTGATGGGGTGTTGGGATGCTCCAGTTGATGGATGCTGAGATGCTGCAGTTGGTGGGACACTCAGCTTTGGTTGATAGAGCACAGGAATGCTACAGTTGACAAGTGCTGGGGTGCTCCAGTTGTTGGGTGCTGGGGTGATCCAGTTGTCGGGTGCTGGGATGCTCTGGTTGATGAGTGTTGGGATGCTCCAGTTGGATGTTGGGATGCTCCAGCTGGGTGCTGGGATGTTGACGGTGTGCGCTGCTGGGTTTCTCCCTCTTCCCTCGCAGCACCTGGGACGCCAGCGCCATCCCCACCTATGAAGAAGCCCTGACCTGCAGACCTGCCCACGGCGCCCCGGCCTACGTGCAGCCGCCCGGGAGGAAGGAGGAGCTCACGCCGCCCCTGTACCGCTACCTGGAGGAGGACGAGGGCTGGCAGGGCGGCCGCCGGCGCAGCTCCTCCGACAGCGCCTTGTTCCGCCCCAGCCCATCCTGGCTGGACGCGCCATCCCCCGAGGAGCCGCAGGCAACGCCTCCCCCCAGCTATGAGAACATCAGCGTCCGGGGGGTCTGAGCGGGGACAGCCCGGGCCGGGACTCTGCGGGTGGCTGCCCAGTCCCTCTGCTTTAAACTGAGCCTCTTCCTTTGTGCGGGTGAGAGGAGGGTGGGCGAGGAGGAGTGGGAAGGGTCAGCCTGGCTTTCCCGGCTTTGCGAGCCACGGGTCCGGCGCTGCTGGGATTGTGGGTCCTGCGGGCGATGTGTTCGGAGCGTCGGGGGTAACAGGCATGTTTGAAAGCTTTCGTATTTTTAATAAAACCACTGCTGGTTTCAGAGGGTTTACATTCCCTGCTCTGGCCTGCCCTGGGGAGCTCCTGTCAGGCGGAGGGCTGCCGACTCAATAATGAAAGCTGCAGCAAAGAGCGAGGAATCCGGCCAGAGAAAGCCCAGCTCCGTCTGCTCCTTTCGCTTCTCTGCCTTTGCAATGCCCCTTCCAGCCCTGTCTCCATCCCTTCCACCTTGCTTCCCTAAACCCTGACTTCCCACGCCTCACTTCATGTGGTGTTAGAGATGCTCAGTGGGTCGTGCCTGTGGTCAGAGCATCCAAGCACACTTGGCGTTTCAGGCAGCCTCCTGTAAAAGCCATCCCGAGTGGCACAGCCCCCTCGCTCCCTGCCCTCCACGGATGGGTGTGCAGCCTTGCCCAGAGGAAAGGCCAGCTGTGGCAGGGGCTGCTGCCAGTTTCTGCATCCCACCAAAAAAAGTCTGCCCTGGACCCACTGCAGCCCTGCAGGGCTGCACAGTGGCTGAGGAGCCACAGCCACGTCTAACATTCTGTTTATAATACGTTTGTCATAAGCCAGGTGTATCAAGGGAATAAAACGGGGGAATAAATCAAGGGAATAAAACAAACACTGTCTGGCTGTCGGATGTGTGGTGGGAAGGAGACACCTTTAAACACCCTAGCTCCAACCTAAGCGAACACAGGGCACAGGGATACTCTGTCTTCATTCTCCTTGGGTGGACCAACCTCAGTCCATCCTTTTCTGGCTTTAGTCCCCCCTTCACAGCCGACTTGCTGCCCAGTGAGGCAGCCTTAGCACTTGGCCAGAGCAAGGCAGGGTCTGTTCCAAACCCACTGGCCTCCAAAAAGGCCCCGGAGCACTCCCTCTTTTGCTGTTGCAGCCCCACAGCCCTTGAGAACATGCTGGGCCCTGGCATCCCCCTTATCTGGGGCTCTGCCAGCTCTGATTTATGACCAAGTCCAGCTCCAGTGCCCAGGGCTGGGAAAATCCCAACAGGACTAGCTGATCTCCAGGTCCCCACCTCTGCAGCCGTGCTCCCCTCTCCCTCCCTGTCCCTTCCCCAGGCGTGGGGTCTGGCTGAGTGTGCCTGCAGGGAAGGTTACCCGGACACGTGCCGGGCAGCTCCACTGGAGTGTGAACGGCGAGTCAGTGTTTGCATTCATTACAAACCCATTAAAAACTGGCTGGCTCAGCCCTGGGCAGGACCAGCTCAACGTGCAGCTGATCCTCAGCTCCTGGCAGCCTCCAGAGAGAGAAACCACTCCTTGCCTCGCCCTGCAGGTGTGCTCAGCAGGCAGCAGCCGCAGGTGAACGGGCTTCCCGGCGCCTCTGCTCCTGCCTCTCCCACCCAGAGCCCATGGCAGAGGAGAAGACCTTCCGCTACGGGTTCATCATCTTGGGTTTCTTCCTGGTGATGACGGGGATGTTCATCATGAGTGTGGAAAAGCCCCACATCTACATCACCTTCTGCGTCCTGGGCGTCCTGCTCGTAGCCGTGGGCATCACCTGGAGCATGTGCCAGTGCTACCCAAAGGTAGGATCCATCCCGCTGCTGAGCACTTTGGGGGGCTCGAGGGCTCAGCTGGGTTTGGGAGGCTTTGGCTGCTGTGGATGTGTAGCCTCAGGCTGTGCCTCAGCTTCCCCAGGGGAAGCCAGCTGCAGCAATCTGGAGGGGGAATTGTTGGTTTGGGAGGCTTGTGTCTGGCTGATGCCTGCAGGATGTGACCCCTCTCCTTCACCCCCTGCACAGCTTAGACTTTGCTTTCAAACAGGCAGCAGGGAATAATCCCAAGGAAGTAAACTTGTGTTCATCTCTCCCATGCCACCCTTTCCTTGGGGTCTGGGGCTTGGCAGGCTCCCAGGACTTCCAAGAAGGGACTACTGTGGCCATGGAAGTCGGAGGGTCCCTGCCCCCCTGAGCCCAGCCCTCACCCCCCAGTCTCCTTGGCAGAGGGCACTGCCGGCACGGAGGGCAGCCACGCGTCCCTGCCCTGGGAAACGGGTCTGGCAGAAAAGGGGTTTTTCCAAGGAGAGGGCGTCTGTAGGACTGATCTGGGCACTGCTGGATGGCCCATCAACAACTTGGCTGCCCTCCAAAATGTGGGGGAGTGACCTCAGGACCTGGGAGCCGCTGGGACCTCTGAAAGGAGCTGTGTTCTCTGGGACTGGGGTGAAGCAGAAACCATGAGCTCCCCTCACGGCTGAGCTCAGTCCCGGCCAGGAGGGAGATGTGGCTTTGCCACTGTGCTCGAGGCTCAAGGATGGGACACTCTCGGTGTTGTCCCTGACCACTGAGCTCCCGTGTGGGCCTTGGGACTCCCTCTGGCCTTGGGGACATGTGTGACACCACAGGGGGAAAGGCACTGAGAGCAGGGCTGGGCTGGATTCATTCATTCCTTACTGATTTCCCTCAAAAAAGCTATTTCCGAGCAAGGCATCCAAATGTGGTAGGAAAAGACCCTAAACCCAGCTGAAGGGACACTCAGGCCCTTTTCCCACTATGAGGGCTGAGGGTGCCCGTGGTGCCCAGGCTCTGCCTTTCTTTTCCCCCCAGATAACGTTCGTCCCTGTGGACCTCGAGGCCGCGCGGTTCCTGGACCACAAACCCACGGTGCTGCCGCAGAAGGACACCCGGTGGGTCCCACAACGGGGGGATGTGTGTGCCCTCAGGGCAGGGCCTGAGGCTGGGGACAGCTGCACCGATTGCAGCACAAAATGCCAAGCAGGGATCAGGGTGGGAGAGGCAAGGGCTGCCTGAGCCCCCCCAAGGCTGAGATTGAGTGGTGCTGGGGGATGCAGAGCATCCAGTGATGTTCCTGCAGGCATCCCCTGGCTCTGCTGCTGGTGTGGGCAGTGATGTGGCCTTGGTGGCCTCTAAAGCCACTCCCTCAGGTGATGGAGCCCTGTGTGCCTGTGCTTGAGCATCTCCCAGCTCCATGAGGTGCAGGACTGCTCAGCACCCCGTTATCCCTTTGCCTGCAGCTTGATTGCCCCCTGTCCCAACCAAGAGGCCACCAGCACCTACGAGAAGAGCTTGCCATCCTATGAGCAGATCCAGAGGCAGGTGGTCAGCTCGGCTCCGCTCCCACCCATGGCCCAGCCCAGATCCCGTAGCTGCTCCCAGTCAGCCGTGCAGGCCAAAGCAGAGATCCACCGGGAGCTGGGGGGTGCTGCAGACCCCCTCCAGGAGCTGGCACCTCGGCTGGAAACAGCAGCAGGCAGCTGGTATGTGATGCCTGTGGGGTTGGGATGGCACTGGTGGCATGTCAGACCCCCAGTATTGGGGGAGGGAGAGGAGGCAGAGGGGTCTTTGCTGCTCTCACAGCACTGAGTCAGCCCCCAGATCCTTGGCCCCACTGGAGCCTGGATGGTGCCTCAACCCACGAGGAATCTCTGAACCAAATTATTTCCCAGGAGAAAATTTAGATGGCCTTTGGATGTAATTTGCATTTTGATGTTTGCATTTTGCTTTTATTTAGTTTTATCAATATAAACAGTGTCCCTCACCAGAATAACCCCAAAGTTCCTGGTCAGACTTTGATAGAAACGAGATGCCCAGTACGTGCCCCTCAAACCAGGCGCCACATGTCAGGGGCTAGCATTGGTTTGGGAGGTCCCAAAGGGCTCTGCAGGAGATGGGGATCACTGTGCAGGCTCGGGGCATGGGACTTGGGCACCTGCCAAAATGTAGCTACAGCTGGGACGGGTGCCCTGCTTTCCCCTCGGGATGCAGGAAACGCAAGGAATTCAGGAAATACTTCATCCCGTGGGCAGCAGGAACCTGGCAGGCAGGTGTCCCCATAAAGGCAGGCACCAGGGGCTGGAATGGGGACATCCCAGGGCGCTCCAGCTACCCAGCAAGGGGACTGGTGATGCTGGGATGCTGCCTGAGCAGCGCTCCAGCAGCCACCAGCTCCAGCAGCTCCTGCCCAGCCGTGTTTGGTGTAACCCTGTCCCCGCAGCCCCGCCCGGCCAGCCCCGGGGGATGCCCCGCTGGCATCCCTGCTGGAGGAGATGGACACGCCATCGCTGGAGGGCTCCGTGCCCGGCAGCCCCGCGCCACAGAGCCGGAGCCTGCCCTCCTCCGCCCGCTCCGGCCGCACCCCGAGCAGCTCCCCGGCGCGGGCAGAGCACCCCGGATCCCCCCGGAAAGGCCCTGGGGAGCGGGATGACCTCTACTACGGGCTCCAGGAGGAGCCGGATGCTCTGCTCAAGGACAGCGACCGCCTTTTTGAGCCTGAAAACTGATTTCCCTGAGGGAACGGCCACTTGGCATGGACTCATCTCATGGAGGGGACACACAAGTCACAGCCTGGAGGAAAGGGGGCTGGCCCCGAAAGTGCAGTAGCCCCAGGCCCCTGCCTGTCCCTGTGCCATGCTGCACTCCAGCCACTCAGGAGACTGTTATTTCCCCAAAACCCAACGGGGAACTGCCACCTCCCTAATTCTGCAGCACATGGACAAGGCTTCCTTGCTGGAGCCCTTTGTGTGGGCACAGGGAAGCTGGGCTGGGCAGGATCTGGGCTAAATACTGTTCTTGGGAAGGGAAAGGATTGCCTGTGCTGCTTGGCACAGGATCAGGTTTGGGTAGGTAAAGATGTGCTTAATGCAGGTGGGTTTTAGGAGGCAGAGATGTCCTCAAAGTCTTTTTCCCACCTATCCAAGCTCTGCTGGAATTAAAATTCGATCCTGAGTCTCCTGCAACAGGCAGCCTTCATATCTCCAGTCTGGGAGAGGGGTGATGGCAGTGACAGACCATGCTGTCCCCTATCTCCTGCACAAGGACCAGCTTCCAGGACCTTTTGGGGCAGAGGGAGGAGGACTCAGCTGAGCCAAAGCCCTGGTGATGGCACTTGAGGTGGTGGCTTTGGACACTGTCTGCTGGGTCAGTGCCAACAGCTGCAGGTGGGTTTGCACGCTGTCACTCACTGTCCCCAAACTTTCTGTGAATAATAAGTGTTTGTTCCAAACTCAGCCTGGTTTGTCACCACCACAGGGACAACACAGGGGCTCTCCACAGCCTGTCGCCCTGACACAGAGATGGCAGCATGGGTGGGAGCCCTGGGACAGCAGAGATCTGAGAGGCTGAGCCTCCCCAGGGCAGCTGGGTTTGGACCAAAGCATCAGTGGATCCAACAGCATGGGGATGCTGAGAGTCCCTTGCTCTGTTTTTGGAAAGCTGGGCTCGATGCTGCCTGTGCCTGGCATGGCCCCAGGAGGCTTAGGAGCACGTCTGCTGGCAAAGGAGACCTTCAGCAAACTCCATGGAATCACAGAGCTGAGTTGGAAGGGAGCTTAAAAATCCTGCAGTTCCAACCCCCCCTCGAGCCCGAAAGTGGGGGAAAGCTGTCCTCCAGCAGCCGAGGGGGATGGAGCACGAGAGCCCTGGAAGGATGTTCCCACATTCCCCGTGCCACCCAGGGAGTGCTGTGCAGGTACAGCGCAGGGTGTGCAGGAAACGGCTGTACCTGAGGTGTCACAGCCCTGTGACACCCCTGCTGCTGTTCCTGCACCCCTCGCTCACCTTGGTGTCACCAAAGCAGCCTTTGGTGACAGGGAGCACCTACGCACTCGGGGTGTTTACGGCCAACAGGAATGAAGGTGGGGAATGAAGGCTCCAGTGTTGGCTAAACATTGCCACAGGATTGCGAGAGGCTCTCCAGGAGGAAGCATTAGCAGATTGATTACACGTACTCCTGCCTGTCCTTCCCCGTGCAGGGGAGAGTGGTGGCTCTGGGAATGCTGTTCAGATAGGGCCATGCCTCACTGAGTTTCAGAGGGTGCCCGGGGCAGGATGTCACTCTGTGTCACTGCTCCTGTGGAGCGTGGCAATCTGGTAGAGACCCTAAACTTTTTACTTATAGAACCACAGAATGTTTGGGCTGCAAGGGACCTAAAAGATCATCTTGTTCTGAGCCCCCTGCCATGGGCAAGGACACTTTTCACTAGACCAGGTTGCTTCAAGCCCTGTCCTACCTGGCCTTGAATGTTTCCAATGATGGGACATCCACAACTTCCCTGGGAAAACTGTGCCAGGGCTTCACAGTCCAAAGTCCCTCTCAGCTCTCCTGTAGTCTCTGTACTGAAAGGGGCTCTAAGGTCTCTCTGGAGCTTTCTCTTCTCCAGGCTGAACCCTCTCCCAGCCTTTCCTCACAGAAGAGGTTCCTGCCTCACGGTTGGTACTCCCTCCCACTTTCGGCAAAAGAAATCTGTTTTCCAGAAGCATTTCTCCGGGCAGCGGCAGGGGAGGGGGCTGACACGGGACCTCTACCCTTTCCCCCACGGAACCCTTCGCGCAGCTGGATGTGCATCCCCCCATCCCCGGCACAGCATCCTTGAGCCGGAGGACTCGGCTCCCGCGCCGGCCGAGGTTAAACATTGTGGGAATCGGGACATTCCTGCATGGCATTAAGCGCTGCCAGCAGCCCTGGGTCTGGCTCAGCTCATGCAGGGGGGGGACCGCCCGCCCGCCCGCCGCCCACGCGTGTGACCGTCCCGCGGGGACCCGCGGCTGGGAGCCGAGGGCCGGGGGGAGGGGCTGGGGAAGGGGCTGGCGGTGCCACCCGCGGGGGACGGGGTCACCCCCGAGCCCTTGCCGGCAGGCGGGGGGAGGCGACATCAGCGCACCAGTGGTGTGGTGGTATCATGCAAGATTCCCATTCTTGCGACCCGGGTTCGATTCCCGGCTGGTGCAGCGTAGCGTTTCTCCTTCACCCTTGGTTGGCAGCGCTCGAGTGCCCAATTAATTGCACCCGCAAGGGTCTCTGCCAGGTATCTGTGGGGGAGCTTTTTTACGCTCCACTCAGCCCTCTGCCCGCGCCGCCCGGAGCCCCACCTCTCCCCCCGGATGGGCGGCTGCAGTGATTTAGGAACCCTTTCCCCCTTGTCGAGGTCTTCTCCGATGCCTCCTCTGCTCTCTCATTCTTCCCCCCTCAACAGAAACCCCGCCTTTCCACAGACACAGGCGCCGGAGGTTTCCTAGGGTGCCAGGACCAAATCAGATCTCTTCTGTACAAAGCGCAAATTTTGGGTTATTTCTGATTAATTTCTCAATTAAATAAATAACCTTTTTGCAGATATCCGCTCCTGGAGAGAGCTCCGGAGGGGGCATCTCTCACACTCCCTGCTCAGAAGCTGGGGCCAGATGTTCATGCCGAGACCTCCGTGGGTTCCTCAGCACGTGGGGGTGCACGTGGAACTGGGGGGACCTCTGCCACCCCCTCCTCTTTGAGCTCCTTCCATCCTTCCCTGGGACACAGCTTGTCCCCTGTGCAAAAACGAAGGGAGCGACTGCAGGAAGAGGGAGACTGTCCCCCTTGAGACGGGGTCCCCCCGTGCTCAGCTGTCCCGGAAGCCTCCCGAGGCCCCAGTAGTGCGTTGTGGGACTTAGCGGCACGGAAGAAACTGAGCCAAAAATCAGGAATGAGACTTGTCCCCATGATCGGTGTCCTGAACGCTGACCCCTTCCAGTGTCAGCTCTCTGCAGCAGAGTCGGTGACAAGCGGCATCTGGTGTCCCTCCAGTTACCCAAACCAGAGTTCAGGCACCCACTTGAGGTCTCAGTAAAATATCAGCATCGTCCATACAAACTGTTCGCATCCATATTAAACACACACATCCATACAAACCATGCACATCATTTTAAAACGTTATACACACCTAAATAAAACATTAATGTCCGTGCAAACCATACACATCATTCTAAAACATGTTCATATGTAAAACATTTGTATGCGTACAAACCACACACATCCATCTAAAACAGATATATTCATACAAACCACACACATAATTATAACATGTATATGTTCATACAAACCATGCGCATCCGTGCAAAACACACGCATAAAAAATGTGCATCCATATAAACCTGTGTAACCTCTGAGGAGCTTGTAAATAACCAGTCAAAACATAAATATAATCCTGGTTCCCTGAAAAGCCGGGAACAGGGACGGGGTTTGCCGAAGGTCACTGGGGCTGTGGGGCAGTGTGGGATCCCGATGCTGCGGGAGGGCAGAGGTGGGAAGCGGCGTGGAGACCCGCGGGAAAGCGCCGGTATCATCCCGCAAAAAGGGCATTTGCGATGTGTGACGACTCTGTAAAAAATGCCCAAACAGGATTAGAGGATTTCACGGGAATTTATTCGTGGAGCGAGGCAGTAGGAGGCACATTAAAGCTTTCAGCCCTTTCTGAAAACAGTCCTTGAGCGGCTGCGCTTTGCTCGCCAGAGCCCCCAGCGATCCGCCGGGACTCGGGGTGAGCAGCGGCCCCATTTGCCCTCTCCCCGCGGCCCCACCGCCCCGCGCCCCCTCCCGCGGCCCCGTTAATGCTTAACCCGCCCGNGCCGGGTTGGGCCCGTGGAGCCGGCGGCCGTGGCGTGATCTCCGCCCCGCCGCGCTGAGCCCCGCCGCGACGGGCAGAGCCGCGGCCGCCGCTGTGCTCCGGGACCTGCGCGGGTGCGCTCCGGGACCTCAGATCCGCGGGTGCGCTCCGCGGGTGTGCACCGAGCCCTCGGCTCCGCTCCAGCTCCCCGGCCCGGCTCCAGCCCTTCGACTCCGCTCCGGCCCCTC
>VZRS01006504.1:0-31230 GCA_013398055.1 Ifrita kowaldi
TACAGAGTAGCGAAGGATTGGAGTGGCTATGGAGGCAGGGGAGCCACAGCCCAACTCCCAGCGAGCAGGGAAAAAAGGGTGGTCTCAAGAATCCCGGTTTTCTCCGGTAGATGGAAAAAAGCAGCCGAAAAGCAGCAAAGTTCTGACAAACTGCTTCCGAGCCCGGCCAGCACCAACAGTCCTGACTGTACCCAAACCCAGGCGAAAGACGAGTAGTCCGAGCGACCCCCCACCCTCTGTGGCCCGGTCCTTTGTTTGGCTTAAGCACCCAGCAATTTGTCGTCCTGGCAACACTATGGGGAAAATTCTTTAAAAGAAAAAAAAAAACAAACCAGAAGGGGAACTCCCCAAAACCCCAACAAATGCATTACCAGAATAAATTCTAAAACCCACTTAAAAAGACTAAAAGTGAATAGAATCACATATTTTATGTGTGAAAAGCACTGAACAAGGAAAACCAGAAAGTTCTTGTAGACTCTAATACCTTAGTAAAAATAAAATGAGTTAAACTTTGTCAGCTACAACTCTTTGTTTTTTTTGATAACCAGTGCTTTTTCCCGTCTTCACTTTGTACTTTCTTTCTTTCAACTTTATTCGTTCACTCAGGTGCAAGTTGGCTGTGAATTTCCCACTACAAAGAAGAAGAGAAATACCAAAAGGGACTTTTTGATGAATGTCTCCCAGAGATCCTATTTTGTGCAGATGAAGGCTGAGTGAAAAAAGAAAGTGAGAGAACACAGAAAAATTCTTAGAGAACAGCTGCAAAGTCCTGAATTATGATAAAACTGAAACACTTTGAAAATCCAGAACCGCCTGTAGCTTAGTCATTAGGGTGTCGAACATATCAAAACTTTCTGTGACTTTCTCTGCATCTTCAGAGAATGCTCTATAATCAGTATCATTTTATAAGGAGTTTTCCAGGTGAACCTAGATAGGTAGAATGGTCTTGTTAAATCACGTGACTGCAGATCTGCTAGCGGTTACCACTCTTGTAACAGCAGTGGTGAACTGGAGCTGGTGTAAAAACTTGAAGCTGAAAGTGTAGGCCTGGATGTAAACTTTGGACCTCTGTCATCATGCAGACAGGAGATCCTGAAAATAAAATCACCATGCCATTGGCTACATTATATTTCTGGACACATGTAGGGATACACCTGTTTTATGTCATCACTAGAAAGCCTATCCTTGGCAATCTATCTTGCAATCCCGTGTAAGCAACTATGCTAACTTCAATGACTCTGTACATTTCTACCAAAAATATTTTCTCATAAATAAATTAGAACTGTACATTTTAGTTAAATAATTATTTAATACACTGGATTTCCCTACTGTGATTAATTTTCTTGTTACTGCCTAGATTTTTAGACCAAGGCTTTTTAATTACTCGTTGCTCACTGACAAATTTTTACATTTTCATATAGTTTTAAGCATTTAGAAACTCCAGCGAGAAGAATGCAAAGCTACACTGGTACAAAGTCTCTGGATATGTAATGAATAGCTACTTGATACAAATTCCCTAATGTGTGAGGGTAAAGGGTACATAAATTTTTACTGAGGCAAGCCTTCATTGCTAAGGAAACTATGAAATCTTTTTTGCTGTTGTGTTGTAGTGAGGATGCTTCTATACCCTGTGGTTTTAGAATTTGCTTGGGTAGGCTCTAAAGCATGAAATCTATTAAAATATTAAAAATTATGAATTATTAAATTGAAGTTAATTTCAATAAGATAAAAGAACTCTCTGCTGTTTCTACATTAAGATGCAATCAAAGCTTAAAAGTTTTCAATGCTTCAGTGTCATTTAAAACTGAATTAAGTCCCATTTGTCAAAGAAGTCACAATGTCTGTGACTTTTGGGAACTGTAATATTTTGCGATGATTGTTAATCTTTGTTTGGCAGTTTATAGCTGTCTCTGACAAAAGTATTCCAGCAGCCTTTCTGCATGACAATCAGCATGAAGCCTTTTCACTGAAGTGCCAATCAGCTCATTGCTCTTGGGCCTGCATAATTTTGAATGGAAAGCAGATAAATTACTTTGCTTTGTGTATTTGTTATTTTATCTGAACTGAAATAATGAACAATGCTTGGCCTATTTCAATGGGCTGAATAAACCTTTAAAATTATTTCTAAACATGTCAAACACTGGAAAGGTTGGTTGGGGTTTTTTTTGTTTTGGTTTTCATTTTGGTTTTCTTTCACCCTTTGTTTTTTTATTCTCCCTTCAGGGAAATAGTACATTGCCATGTATTGCTAAATTTTCAGATGTGTGCCAGTGGTGATTTTAAACTGAAATTGCATACCTTCATTTATTTTTGATTGCCATGAGTATTTTTTTGGTTTGAAGATAACGGAATGCTTTTTGATGGCAGTTCAGATAAACCTTGAAAGCATATAAGAATGATTTTGATTTTTGAAAAAAACATCAGTGTCCTGACTTTGGCTGGGATAGAGTTGATTTTCTTCTTGGTAGCTGTACAGTGCTTTGTTTAGGATTCAGTACGAGAATGATGTTGATAATATACAGGTGTTTTGGCTGTTGCTAAGAAGTTTTTTACCCTAAGTCAAGGACTTCATGGTCTGCCAGTGGGCAGGTGCACAAGAAGCTGTGAGGGAGCACAGCTGGGACAGCTGATCTGAACTGGCCCAAGGGATATTCCCAAGGGATAGAATATTGGCATGCCCAATATAAAAATGGGGACAGTTGGCGAGGAGGAGCCATCGTGCTGGGGGATGGACTGGGCATGGTCAGAAATGGGTGGTGAGAAACTGTATGGTGCATCACTTGTCTTTCTTGGGTTTTCTCTTTCTCTCTATTCCCCTCTTCTTTTTTAATACTATTACTAGTGGTAGGAGTCTTATCATCATTATTATAATATTTTAATTTGTTTCAAATATTAAACCTTTTTTTTTTTTTTTGTCCCATCCAACAAGGGAAGGGAAGGCTGTGAGTAAGCAGCTGTGTGGTACTTAACTGCCAGCTGAAGTTAAATCAGAACAAAGAGTTTTTCTTCTTATTTCAGATACATTATTTCAGTTGCATCTTTAACCTATATTCTTCTGTCAAATATATCGCTTTCAAGTTATTTTCAATTTAGCAACATAAGAGAGATGAATAATGGGAAGAGTTTGTTTGCATGCTTCCTCACTTTAAAAAGAAAAGCTTTAAAACTTTTAGTGGCACTTGATGTCTCTTTAATACTGAAATTGACGAATTGTCAAAAAAAAAAAAAAAAAAAAAAAACTGTCCATAAAAATGCCCTGTAATATCATTGAATTTAGGAAACACAAATTCAAGCACTTTTATTTGATTGCTTATAGTGCTTTTATATGCAATTTAACTCGAGAGTTTTATGGTTTGCTCTGTGAACTTTACTGCTTCTTGTAGAGAAGGACAGGAGTTTGCACTGTAAGACAGATCATTAAAAGTGTGACTGTCTTGGAAATAGTTTTCTGATGGAAATACAAGCTTTTGATTGTGTTTACTTACAGAATCAAAGAAAAATATATTGTCACTTTCTGAATTTTCAACTGTGTACAAAATAGTCATAAATGGTAGCAAGGCAGAGAAATGTTAATTGACGACTTTTGTCAAATACTTGCTGGTACGCAATATACAATACATTTCCAACAGCTGTGGGTGTTTAAGAGGCAAAGAAACATTACAGTTAGTGTAACAAATCTCATTGCACAAGACGGAAAGATTTTCATTTGTTTATTTTAAACAGAACTGGGGTTATTGACTCATACCTATGCTTCTTTCTTCATCCTTACAAGTAACACAATGTTTGTCTAGGGAGTCTGGGTAGGATTACTTGTGGTAGCAGAGAAAAAGGGTCACTGACCATGAAGGATCTGTCTCATAGCTGCCACACTGTTTTCATTTAGCAATCGTGCCTGTTCTTTGCACGAGCCTCTTATGCCTTCAAGTAGCTGATGGCTATTTTTATCTTTTTCTCTTTACTCCTGTCCCTCCGTTAGGGAATTCTGCTGATCTACTCAAAGGCATTGTTTCCCTCTCTGGTTGTAGTCTGCCTTTTGTTTACCTGTTCTGAGCATCTTCAAGTTGTATGTAGAGATGGCCATAATGTATGATGGCCTGGTGATTTTAGCACCATCTGACACCTGTTCTTTCTTTGTTCCTTATTTGTGACATTTCTTCTTGTGCTGTCATTCACATGTTCCTAGTTATACATAATTCACGTAATTCATAAAGGTTTTAGTCACAAGTCTCTGCAAACAAGTACAATTTACTTCTTAGAAAATCTAGATGTGAGCAATATTGACACTTTATCTCAGTGCAGCTGTTGTTGTGCTAGCTCATCTGGATTTTTTAATCATGTGAAATTATTTCCTATGCAGCTTAATGAAAGTTTTGAGATAGGTACAGCATGGGATGTGTATGAGAGCAAAGATCAGTGAATTTAAATTTTTTATTTATGATGGCTGAGGACAAAAAAAGGATACCTCTCAAAGCCTTTCTTGTTTGCTTTGTTTCATGCAGCAGCTTCAAATATGGCCTAAAAGATGCTGATGATAGAAACTTACTCTATCAAGATTGAAGGCTATATAACAAATTGATGAACAAGAATTCAGAGGTTGACTAGAGACTAATAGTTCATTTTGCATGAAAGTTGTAGTCATAAATGGATCACTTTATTGCTCTGGAGAGTAACTCACAAAAGTATGACATTTTGTAAGCCAAGCTACATGGACGATCACTTATCTTTACACAAACAGAATGACAATTTCATTGTTAAAAAAATTCATGTTCATTGGCAGGATTCAAAAGCATTTCCTATGCTCCTCATGTAGGGCTACAGGGTGGGGGAAGAGTGTCTGGAAAACTGCCCAGAGGAAAAGGACCTGGAGTGCTGTTTACAGCTGAACAGGAGCCTGTGTGTGCCCAGGTGGCCAAGAAGGCATCTGGCCTGTATCAGCAATAGTGTGGCCAGCAGAATCAGGGCAGTGATTGGCCCCCTGTACTGGGCACTGGTGAGGCCACACCTTGAGTCCTGTGTTCTGGGCCCTTCACTGTAAGAAAGACATTGAGGTGCTGGAGCATGTCCAGAGAAGGGAACGGAGCTGGGGAAGGGTCTAGAGGGTAACTCCTATGGGGAGTGGCTGAGGGATCTGGGGGTGTTTACCCTGGAGCAAAGGAGGCTCAGGGGGAACCTTCTCACTCTCTACACCTCCCTGAAAGGAGAGTGTATCCAGATGGGATTGGGCTCTTCTTCCAGGCAACCAGTGATAGGATTAAAGGGCACAGCATCTAGCTGTGCCAGGGGAGGTTCAGGTTGGACTTTAGGAAGAATTTCTTCACAGAAAGAGTAGTTAAACTTTTGAATGGATTTAATCGTTACCTAAGGTGGTGTAATGGTCTAGTTGACAAGGTGGTGATCAATCCAAGGTTGGACTCAGCGATCTTGGAGGTCTTTTTCAGTCTAAATGATTCAGTATGACTCTATGTGATTCTGTGTTTTAGTGCTGACAATGGAAGAATTTGTCGGAGAGCTAGAACTGAATCCCATTGGTGGCTGCAGCCCATTGGAGATGTTTCTTACTATGTCCTGGGTAGAAGAGGCCAAGGAGTATGAGGTATGAGTCTATTGTGGTTGTTATGGTAATGTGTGGATAACATTTATCAGCTGTTGAAGTTCATCTAGTAGCATTTAGCATGTACTTCACCTCAAGTAGTACAATCCCTTCACAATCCTAGCAGAGTTATGGCCGTCTGTCCACTAAGGAATTAAAACCAAAGGCCCAGTTTCAGTTGTCCAGAGGAGTTGTGGGTCTTCTTGGACCTTTCCATGCTTTCTAAAATATCGGGTCTTTAAAGATGCCCAGTGGCTGCACACAAGTTTGTCAAACTCTTACGACTTTCAAATGATAAATAGACAGCAAAGAAATGGTAAGATGTGGAAAGGTAGAAGCTTCTCAAACAGAAACATTTTACAAGATTATGTGACCTACAACATAAGCAGCAATTTAACTTGCACTGAGCACTGCTTTACATTTTGCATCAGGAGATGTTTATCATGTCTAATCTTCATTGCAGTTATCAGATCTGGCTTATCCATCTTTGCCAGGGCATTGCCATCTGTGTAAGTGGGGAATCGAAAGAATTTGGCTTTTTCTGGAAGCACACAAAAATCACACCAAAACCAAGGCTGGGTGGTTGAGTTTCAGGATCTGTGCAAACACCTGTTTACGTAGATGCATTTGAGGGCCTGACATGGCTAAACCAAGCCATTTTTATTTGCTTTTTAAACCCCTGTCTCCCTGGGACAACCATTCCATGATGTTTTTTTAAACTACCTCTGATCTTTGTGGAAGAAGTATGTGTAATGTCCTCTTCATCACTGTTTGTACAGTCAGAATAGCATTCCAAATTGCAAACAGCATGAGAAAAGTGAGAGTTTCATTCCAAGGGCTTGTGTCCCCTTTTTTTTTGAGTGCTAGGCAAGGCTGGTTGCTACAACTTGTTTCCCGAAGATAAAGAGGATCCTTTCTAAACTACAAAGGCAATGACGAAAGTAATGACTGCTTGAGAAACCTTCCTGCCCTCTTCATGTAGAAGAATTGATTCCTCTGCTTGCAATATCCAGTGTGAATATTAAATTCAACAGAGAAAAGAACAGAGTCCTGTCCATGGAATGGAACAACCCCTGGCAGTGGTACAGGCTGGGGACTGACATGATGGGAAGGAACATCTCTGTGGAAGGCCCTGGGATGATGGCAAGCTGAGCAGACACCTGCAGTGTGCCTTGGCAGCAATAAAGGCCAAGAGCATCCTGAGCTCTATTAACAGCAGCACAGCCCGTAGACTGAGGGAAGTAATTATCCCTCTTTACTGTGCACTCATTAGACAGCATGGAGACCACATTGCCCTGCTTTGGACCATCCAGCACAAGAAACGCATATACAGATCATCTAGCTTGGCAGAAGGTAGCCAAGCTGCTCGTGCTGGAGTATTTTCCCTGGGAGAAGAGGCTCAGGGATCTGAGCTTGTTTGGCCTGGAGAAAGACTCAATAGCCTCCTTCCTGTACCTACAAGGAGGTTATTAAGAAGATAGAACTGGCTTTTCACAACAGTACATGGTGGGAAAATGTCTCACAATGGGCTTAAACTGAAACAAAAGGGTTTCAGTCTGGGTAGAAGAAAACTTCTTATACGTGAGGACAGGCAAGCAGTGGAGTAGGTTGTCCAGAGTGGTTTTGCAGTTTCTATCCTTGGAGGATTTTGTGACTAGACTAGATGAACCATCGGAAACCTTGCCTGAGCTGAGGGCTGACCTTGATTTGATCCAGAGGTTGGACTATAGACCTCCTGGAGTCCTTTTCAATCTGAATTATCTTAGAATCCTTTCAAAATATCCAGTGAGTTAATACCCTTGCTTATCCAGTTGTGGAAAATTGTGTGCATTTCTGTTGGGGAAGTATTTCCGTTTCTGTCATTTTAACTTACTTATTAAACTAATGGAATGTTCCAATACGGATAAATTTTTATTACTCTGCCAACTTTACTCCTTCACTAAAGTAGCAAAAGTGAAGGGAAATTAGACTAGTTACACCACTGCCTCAGCACATTTTACTGTTGTGAAATAGGAGCAGATCTATAGAGGATGCAGGCGGTGGTAAGGATCAGACATAATTCTACACTGATTTCAGGGATTTTAATTTACATTTGGTTTACTATGACCCTGTGGACTGAATGTCTTTCATTTGACATAGATGAGCTTCTGGTGCAGTTTCATCTGAAAGTTACACAGTTTGTGTGCTCAAAGACAACATCACAATGCAAACAGAAATGTTAGAAGCTGGGATGATCAGATGGTTCCTTCCAAAAGTACACTCCTGACCCAAACTAATATATTAATATGGATTTACTCATAGTTATTCTTATGTTTTGAACACCCACTTCAGCAAATAATAGAATAGATTTATGGTAATACTTCATAAATACCTTGTCAGAAACCGGCATTTCAAATACAAAACAATCAAGTAATATTGCATGGTACTGAGAATGTTCATGCTCAAAGGCTTAGATGTCCTAGTGGATCACATTATTGTTGTAATCTTAAGAGGTACAGCCATCACTTCTTAAAGGAACATGGTCCAGTAGTTACTACAAAACACAGTCATATTTCTTGCGTCCTTGTTCTAGATTCTCAGCATAACTCACAAAATCAGAGCTCTTAGGATTTACTCTGGATTTGGCCAGCATAAGCCTTGATGTAAACTGTGTTGCAGCAAGCCTACTCTGAAGATAAAATCTAGGATGGATGACATTTCTTATCTGTAGGAAAGACAGCCTTAATGGATTACCTTTGCTCCTCAAAGTTAAATTCCTTTGGATGATAAGCAATTGCATTGGTAACTAGCACTTCTCTGACCCATTGTAGTGCATATCCATCATTCCTACTGGTGAGTTGCACTTTTAACTGAGTGCATGTAGCTGAGACAGTCAAATGCTGTTGCAACTGCTTTGCCCAGCTAAACTGATAGGAACCCCTTCCTCATATATCAAGGGTCAGGACATGAGGTACAAATCTTCTACTGGGACATGATGAGGAATTACAAATATTTCTCATACAACAAAACAAAACAACAAAACAAAAGAGATAATATATTCAAGGCAGTGAATGTCATGCAATACCACTCTAGGTTTGTAAATTCTTATCAGATTAAAATATTTAAAAAGGAATAGCCTTTACGGAATGAAACCTTCTTTTATTCAGTAGATGTAACTGTTGTTAAAGAAACCCAAATGTAAAGCCTTTCCTAATCACTGTAGAGCAATTACACCTTAGTTTTGAGTGATCAATGGAAATTTCTCTGTTGCCATTTAGTTTTAATCAGAGCGCAGTCATATAAAAATGTTAATTATAATGCAGATTTCTACTCAACTTTCTATCTTGCTTAGAAGGAGAAATACATCAATAAAAATAGTGTCATGGATAAATGAACAGGTTGATGGAAAAAAACATTATCATTTATTTGAATGATGAGTATTCCTGTTTTGAAAGCATCTTTGCTGAAGGCAAAGCTTTTAATATATTTAAATTTACCTTCCAAGCACAGAAGAAAACTATTCTCTGGAGAAAATGAAGCTGTCTGAAATATATTTAGGCATGATGAAATGAACATAATTGACCTATTGCAGCATGTTAGAGATCCTGATGATGTGCATCTATTCTGAGGTACTTACTTCAGGCTGGTGAAAGTATTGATGACATGATGTGAAGCAACACAGGATTCTGATTTCAGTGGCTTTACATTATCTAAAGATCAGGCCCAGATAGTAGGACACCATGAATGTCTTTAAGAAACGTGATGCTGGATGTGGATAAGAGGTCAACAGCATAGAAAACTACATTTCATTTATATAATGATCACACTGCCCATACAGTGAGCCTGTGGCTTTGCCTGGCTGCAGCATCAGCTAAAGGGCTTCCTTCATATATTTCTTGCTTGTGCCCCATTTATCTCCTCTGTTGTGCTGACATAACTGTGGTATGAAGCAAGTTTGGGGACAAATGCTTTTGAAAATGAAGAAGGAAATAGTGGGATTTTTTTCCCCCTTTGATGGATCAGTGTTTGATGTGACATTTGCAACAGAGCTGCCCAGTGACTCTGCTGCTCTTCACCAGTGGAGGAGTGTGCTGTGCCCCAGCTGTGATGGGAGGAAGGGATGAGACCAGTAACTACACTGAACCCTTGCTAGTGTTGAAACTTGCCTTCAGACATGCTTGTGATTTCTTCCCCTTCTCACCAATGTTTTAATGAATAATTGCTTCTATTAGTGGCATACACTTACGAACACATGTAAACAGAGTATGGTGTTTTACCAAGGCATTTAAATGATACCAGATCCTGAAACCCTTACTCAGAGAAAATAATTTTTGAGGAAATTCCGCTTGAATCAGAATGATTCTGCCATTTTTGACATGTTTTCCACTGACATGTGTCAAACATAAAATAAGTATTCAGAAAGTCGATAGCACACTGTGGTTTGTGTGGGGTGTTTTTAACTAATTAGTCTCTTCCTGAAGTCATGTGACTATTCTTTTCCATTCAGCTCTCCAAAATATTTTTGTTTCTGTTGTCTGATGAACACCATTTTTTCAAGAGGTACTGGTAGTACAGGTGTGTGCCTGAGAGAAGGAACATGAGTTTGTACTGTTGACTATCTTTATCATGACTTCTATCACAAGGATGAATCTCATGTTTTCCTTGTTTCTTGTGGCTCATTGTCTTGGAGTTTCTAAATAATTCCAATTTATGTGCTGAAACTGCCTTTCCATTAAAGTATTGGGGCAAACAATGTAATTGATTTTAAGCTTGATATGTTTCTGGACAGAGCTACATGACCTGGTTGCCTTCCAGAGCACGAGATTGTGTCTGATTGCCAGAGAAATCTCTTGTTCTGTGAACTCAAAAGGGAACCTTGCAGAACTTTCATGTACCTGGTAGCAGAGAGACAGTGCTATGGGCTCTGCAGGCAATAGTCAACTCTTCCTATGCACAGAGCGATGGCCGATAGAGGCATTAATGTTAATTTCATTAATATAATTTTTAATATAATTTCTGTTTCTGGAAGTCCCAGCTTCTGGCATCAGAAAACGAAATGTCACTTTTCTGAACTGTGGGGTGTGTGTGTATATATATATATATATAAATTCATGTAATATAAACTACTGGATAAATCTTTGCAGTGGCTGTTATGTCAATCCTTTAGCATATTAAAATTTGTGTTCCCAGATTGATATGTTAAAGATGAATGACACTCTTATTCAAAATCAAGGAATCCCTTTGATGTCATGATTTTTTGCCTTTTCTTTTTATATACCTTTATGTATTCTCAGTATTCTTAGCATATGTACTTGTAATTCTTTAAGCCTGATACCTTAACACAGTCCTGGTATTCTGCTAAGCCAGAAGACCAGACATCCTAAAGGTCTCACAGTTGGAGGCTGGAAAGCTTTATGCTATCTTGAGAAACAAAGGTTCTCCCTAGAACATATTCTGTAAACTAAGATTAAGCCGATCTGGGGAGGAATACTTTAAAACAGGGAGATGTCACGGCATTCATTTAAGCCTCTCATTAGAGAATCTTTGTCATATATGCTAATTTGCAAGGTTCAAGAGGTGTTCAGGTAGTGGGAGCTGCCAGGAAAGATGTGGCCATTAGAACTGATACACAAATATCCAGGTCATTCGGATTGGCATTTCCCCAGCATATAATGTGGAAAGTGTAGTTATCAGATTATATGTACATGAATATTTTTGTTTAAAACTGCAGGAAGATTTGGAAATTATTCCTCTTAAATAACTACATTAGATTGTAGACTCTTGCTTCAATGAGTTCAGGTTGTGTTGAATGCCAGGTATCTATTAGTGAGATATTTCCTTAGGCCTAGTCAACAACAGTGTCACTGACAAATTCTATCTGTGTATGAATGGTATGACAGGATTTAGCCAATTTCTTAAGAATAATTGTTTCAAATGTTTGGAGGAGAATGAATACAAATTGACTTCCTCTTTTATACTTGAGCTTCTCTCATCAGTAGAAGGTCAAGATACTAATTTGTAATGCATGCAGTTAAGTTAATAGATTGCTCAAATACGGTCAGCATACACATAGCTTTTCCCCAGGGGTCATGTTCTTTGCTTTGAAAATGAATGTTTGTTCTAATTTCATAATACACTGTTCAATGGAAAGCACTATGTCTGCGCAGTACAAGGCAGAGGAGAAAGTTGACTTTTCATTGTTTTGAGGATGGCTAGAAAGTATGGAATTTTGTCTACCATGGTAGTTTCATACCCAAACCACTCTATCTAAAATAAATAACCACTGAATTTATTTGCCTTTACTAGGATTTATATTTTATCTATTTGTGGTGTTTGATTCTCCCCTAGCATGTTATTGGGGAAAAAAAAAATAGGTTTTTATATGTAATATTTTCTTTTTCTCTTTTTGTCCTCAGAGTCTTTGGAAAAATTTGGTGCCACTTCATTTGTTCCTGTGAGAAGTTGTATTTTAAATGCATTATAGGTTGATTTTGTCTTTTCTTTACCTTTTTTCAAACCAGCAGACCAATTTTGACACTGAAGCTGAAATATATTCTGAGTCTGAGTCTTTACATTCAAAGATCTGAAAATCATATCTTTTTCGAATAAATGGTTCACATGTGCCTTAGCATGGAGGCATCTCAAATCAGTTTTAACTCTTCAGAATATGTCTACCATGCAGCTGGAAACCTGCCGCGAGAGTGAAACTCCAGACTTCTCATACAGGAGAATCATACAGGATAATTTGTGTAACATTTCACAGTAAAATACATCTAAAGAATTAAATTTTGCCATAAGTTTTCTGACTCATTTTAATACTTCGTAAAGTGTATTGTTGAATCATATAATACACCAGACATTTTACGTCATTCATAATTTGTAATGCCTTAATTGGGAAGAAGAACACAAGTCTGATGTGGTTCTGAAGTGTGGTTACATAAAAACTGTTGCTATTTCAATCATTTGTCCAGGACGATAAAGAGAGGAACGGCGGAGAGCTTATCCTTGAAGGTGGTTTAACTAAGCAATTTTGAATGGAGCTTGATTTATAGGGTGGCTCTGCTGGCTGATTTTTTTTTTTTTTTTGTAGCATTAGTATTTTTGATGAAAATTTTCATGGGATCATATTGTACTTTTAAGCTAGAATAGGACCAGCTGATTACATGATCCACTCACTGTAGACCTAGTTGTGTGTTTTTTAAAAATAATAACCACTTTTACTACTATGGCTGGGATTTCTGAATTCTGAAATCTTTTTAATTATGCTGAAAATTACAAACAGCTTCTGTTTTCATGCTAATCACTCGGCTCTGTGATGATCCTGATCTGGAGGTGGAGCAGATATCACCATGTTCTTAAGACTTCCTCAAACGGATTGAATTAAAAGAAACCATCACATCCTCTGCTTGACAGGGGTAGGGGGAGATGCAGGGTGAAGGAAAGAGGTGGATGAGAGGCTTTGTAGTGCAGGAAACAAGATGTGTGCTGGCCACCCAGAAACCCCCCGTGTGCTGGGCTGCATCCAAAGCCCCATGGGATGCAAAGCAGGGCAGGGAGGGGATTCTGCCCCTCTGCCCCGCTCTGCTGAGACTCCACCTGCAGTGCTGCATCCAGCCCTGGGGTACCAGCACAGGAAGGACAGGGACCTGCTGGAGCCAGTCCAGAGGAGGCACCAGGATGATCAGAGGGATGGAGCACCTCTGCTATGAGGAAAGGCTGAGAGAATTGGGATTTTTGAACCTGGAAAAGAGAAGGCTTTGGGGTGACCTAATTGCAGCCTTCCAGTACCTGAAGGGAGCCTACAAGAAACAAGGAGAGAGACTATTTACAAGGGTCTGGAGTGACAGGACAAGGGAGAATGGTTTCAAACTGAAAGAGGACAGGTTTAGATTGGATATTAGGAAGAAATTCTTCCCTGTGAGGGTGGTGAGGTGCTGGACCAAATTGCCCCAGAGAAGCTGTGAATACCCCATCATTGGAAATGTCCAAGACCAGGCTGGATGGAGCTCTAAGCAACCTGGTCTAGTGAAAGGTGTCCCTGCACATGGCAGGGGAGTTGAAACTGGATTATTTCTAAGGTCTCTTCCAATCCAAACCCTACTATGATTCTCTGATAAGTTCAGCTACATGGGTGGACTTAAAAGCAGGTGCTCCAGAGAAGCATACAAAGTTCTCTCTTCATATTTTTAGGTCTGTGGCATTATGAGTAGCTTATGACCTCCTTCATTTGCATTAGTGTGATTATGAAATGGGGACCTCAAAAAAATGAACTACACTGTCAGGTCAGTCAATAGCTTTCTGCAGGGGAAATAATTGCCACAGTCTCACCCAGACTCTTCTTTCTTCTCCCACTGAAACAATTCTGGCTGCTCTTTGATGGATATGAAGGCACTAGCAAGGTCAAGGTAGTAATGTGATACCAGATTGTGATACAAGGCTTTCTAAACAATATTATTCTCTAATTACATTTTTGCTGGCTCAGATGTTCTGCCTTTATTTCTTCACGCCTTTAACTGGTTTCGTAAGTTTGTCTCTGTTTAGAGACAAGTTTAGGAGAAAAACACTCTGGAATGAATGTTTCCTCTTAAAAAACCGTTCAAACAGTCCCTTTCTGCCAATAAGAAATGAATACTAGTAGATGAAAGTGAAAAAAACCCAAACAACCATGTATTGACCAACAGAGTGCCCACATGGCATGGGAAAAGGTAAATAAATACTGAACTGTCAGACCTTATTCCTCCATGCACAAACACACACAGGAACAAAAATCCAAAACCTAAGGGAAAGAAAAAAACCAGCAGTGGTTTGCCACGTGGTGGGGAGAAAATGGGTTTTCAAGGAAAAACAAACAAACAAACAAAAAGCCTTACAGCAGATTCAAGCAGCAGTTCAGGAAAATGGATGTGAACCTGGTGAATCTCTAGCGTTGGTCCCCTCTTCACAGCAGATGAAACAGTTGGGCTTTCCTTCGCTGGCTCAACTTTTTTCCAAGACATGGGGCCTAAAGGGAGCAGCCCCTTGCCTTTCCCGCTGGTCTCTGATCTCGGACTAAAACCAAACCGTCCAGTTCACTTCAAAAAGCTGCTGAAGGATTGCTGCTGCAGCCTCTCCAACAAGTCCATGGAAGCAAAAAACCCTTCTGCCTGGGCTAACAAAAAAAAACCCCACCAAACTAGTCAAGCAAAAAAACCCCAAAAAACCACGAAACCCCAGATCACATGGCACACTGGACACCTGGGGAGTGAGGCTTTGAAAAAGCCTGCCGAAGAGCCCCAAGGCTCCCCCCTCCCCTGGACCCACCTTAAAGATACAGCAACCATTTTTGGGCATAAAGCAGATGATCAGGGAATAGACTAATCATAAAATCACCCCAAGACAAGGCTCTAACCCCTACTGTCTATTTTATCACCCCCCTGACATGGAAGAGGATGTCTTATGGAATAAGTAGTGTTCTACACCTGTAATTCTTTCACCATTTTGCTGCATTTTTGCAACTCTGAAACTGTGTGTATCATGAGAGCAGGTATCTAGACAGGATTGCACAGCTGATGTTTTTGGAAAGCCAGTTAGTATGATTTCTGGATTTACACTCTGTCTCATCAAGTGTAAACTCATAGTGTGGTACATTCAATGAAATGCCCATTTTTAAAGCTTATTAAAGAAATTTAAATCAGCGTACAGAAGTAAAAAATGTACCAGTGGTCACATTATATCAGCAGTTGCACAGAAGGAAGAACAGCCTGCTCTGTTAAACCCTGAAGTGCATCCAGAACAATGCTAAAATTACACAACAGATATTTCCGCAAATATTGAATCAGTTAAAGTGCAAACAACTCCTAGTATTTACTTTCTTTGGGAAAGTATATCATGATTTCTGTACAATGGAAATTTATGATGTTTAATGTTCTTAATTTGCATTTTTATTAATATAATGGGATACATAAAGACAGATGTCATGCATGATTTCTTTTACATGAGCTAATAATTTGGTTGAGCTTGTTGTATATTGCCTACTTAATGTGAAACTGGAATGGGCTGTATTGTGTACCATAGGCACAATAAAACAACCCATGAAAGAATAGTTGAATTGAGGATATGACATGCCTTATTAAATAAAAGGGGTTTGTGCTGACTGTAACTTATATCTACTTTGCCAAATGCAATTGCAGAATTCACATATTTAAAAGGAGTTCTACTACTTTGTTACAGCTTTCCCTGTGAATATATATGCACAACATGCATGCTTTTACATAAATCTTATATGTATATATGAAAAATCTGTAAATCAAGTCAAGTTTAGAGCAAAGTCATGGGTACTATCTTAGTCTGTTGAAACGAATGTCCACATAAAAAATATAGGTCTTTTATATTTTCTCATAATGGAGGAATGAAGGGGAGGGAAAATGTAATATCCACAGTTACAACTTTCCCCTGTGAGTTTCCTATTTCTGGATTAAGACTGACAATGAATAAGATCTGACAGAAAGGCAACTGAATATTACCAGCAAAGGGAATAGTGAGCTGCAATTGAGAAAATGTTGTTTTATTGAAGTAGCAGGTGTTTTAACAATGTGCATGTTGATTGTGCGGGTTTTGGTTGGGGTAGAGTTTATTTTCTTTGCAGTGGCTGGTGTGGAGCTGTATTTTGGATTTGTGCTGAATACAGGGTTGATAATACAGCGGTGTTTTTATTATTGCTGAGCAGGGATTGCACAGATCCAACACCTTTTCTGCTTTTTGTACTGCCACACTGGTGAGGAGGTTGGGGATGCATGGGAGCTTGATCTTAGTGTATATTCTAAAATAATATGGGAAAATCTTTATCAACATTAGCCCCAGCAGTTTTTTAATAGTTTCATGAAAGACAAAAATACTTTTGTTACTATTGATAATTAAAAGAAAGACAGAAATTTGGGTTCAGAAAACATATTTAGGAAACCCCTGAAACTTCATTTGTAGCTTGACCAAGGTTGTCTGCACAGAAATTTAAATATTTTTGCCAGAAATCTTAATTCTTTAATACAGCATGCACAAATAGTTTGCAAATCTGTCTGTAAATCAAACTAGTGACAAAGACTTTTTTGTAGTTTTTAAAATGTATGTGGGAAAAGAACAGTAGTTTTTGGTTACCAAGATAAGTAAGAAAGGGAAGGAATTACTTTGGTTTATTTTGTTAGGTTTACTATTTTTTTTAGGAAAAGTAATGGAAATTTAAAGAAGCATTCAGAATTCCTTGGGAACACAAGTGGGAAATTTATCTTTCACCTCATCAGATGAGTTTTGTTATTGGGAATTAAAGAATTGTTTAAAGGATCTGTACCCCTATACTTTCACCCCAAGCTGTCTCAATACTTTATTTTTTTAAGGAGAAATTGTAAAGCTCGAGAGAAAACATGGAGGAAACCCCATTCTCTGTAGGTACATAGAGAAAACAATTTTTGGGGAGACCAGAATTTTGAGGTCAAAATAAATTGTGTTACACTCCCAAAACGAAATTTCTTAGAACAGCAAAGCTAGATATTGCCAAACAGGTTGTAAGGGTTTTCTTGGCTCACACTATTCTGTCTTTTCCTTCCAGAAGCCTCATAGGCATTAAATCCACTAAGTTTTGCTGAAAAGAGAGTAATGTATTTGTCCTTCGGGAGGCTCCCCATACTTTAAGTGTTATAATAACATACGATTAAAGTGATTGTTTTCCTCCTGAACTTCTGCTGAGGTTTAAAGTACTAGATTCCAGTGTCCATACACTTTAGTTGGGATTTGTGTTTTCCTCCCTTGTACATTTATGGAGAATTGTGCTCTCTCTTATCAGGCGACACTTTATTCAATGGGAGGAGAGAAGTTCTTTTGGTCTCCTCTTGGAACAAACCACTGCAGCACTTCAATATTTGTGAGATTATTTTTCTACTTAAAAAATTCACAGAATACAGTTTCAAAACTGCTTCTTCAGCAAATAATACATAATTATAAAAAAATTACCCTTTCCATGACTAAACTTAGTTACTCGTAAATTCCCAGAAAAAGATGTGTTTCAGAGTGGAAAGGCAGTGTGGTACAGGGCATTCTTGCTAAATTACTTTTTCTAAATGACTGTTGTTTTCAAAGCTTTTTTGCAGTGGTTGAAACTTGGCAGAAAAGAATCAATGCTGAAAGGGAGGAATATGTCATCCTGTGTCCCAAAGCACTAAGTTTGATTTTTCTTGCTGTCTCCACGATATATGTAAATACTGATAAATTATCATCAGTATTTAGCTGAATTATGTGAAGAAGCTATTTCCTCTGGGAAGAATTGCTTTGGTACACATTTCTTACATAATAGGGTTTCTGTTTGTGTTTATTTCCCCTTCGTGAGTCTTGTTGTCCCTTTTCTCATAATGAGGAAGTTTTTGGGAGAAATTAATGAACAGTTTCTGAATCCAGACCTGCTGCTGTTCTTCCTGTTTTGATGGTTGAACTTTCTTCTTGATAATACTGCTATTGTGCATAGTTTGCCTTCATGTGTGTTGTGGGTTGACCCTGAGTTGATGGACAGTTTTTTGGACTAATGACGCTTCTTGCAATTTACCTATTTAAACCACGTGGAAAGGCGGGACTCCCTCTTTCATCCCAGCCGGCCTGTGGGAAGGTGAGGGGGCTCCGGGACCCGCCGGGCCCTGCCAGGCCGGGCTGGGGCTCCGGCCTCTTTCTCTCCCCTTATCTCAACACTACAGCACGAACTCTGGGTCACTGGCGGGGAGAACTATCCCAGAGCTGCAGGCAGCTGGAGCCAGCTATGAACTGCCTTACAGCTAAACTCATGAAGCGTGGCTTCCTGGGACTGGCGGGTCCCTCTCCCTTCTCAGGGCAGAGCCAGCGAGAGCCAGCAGAGCCTCCTGTCTGCAGCCAGCACACTTTGTGCCGAACTGAAGAAGACACCATGCAGCCAGCAGCACAAAAAGAGCGAGACTTTCTTTATCATAAAGCCTGAACAAGAGCACTCTTCAACATGGCGCCTTCAAAGTCAGAGAGAAAGAGAAAGTGAGTCATGTGGAACAGAGCTGAAAATGGCGACGAGAGAAAAAGGGGTGGTGTCGCGTTTCTCGCGCGCAGCTTAAAAAGACTTTTTGCATGCCGTGGTAAGAAACTGTAANCCGCTACAATGTGGAACACTGATGTTTTCTTGACAGCCTTGAGAATCTTTAAACCTGCCATTTTTCAAATGTTTCACCATCTATTTCTACTCTGCATCTGGCAGATAGACAGAAAAGACAGGGTCACATTTTGGAGTGAAAATTCTAAAAGGCTCAGCATTCTAAATCAAACCTTTATTTTGAATGCTGAATGACTACGATACAGCATCTCCTTTTATTCTGTTTGGTCTCACAACAATCGGCCCTCTTTCCAAGGCAGATTCACCCTTTTGAAATACACTATGAGAAGGAATGTAGATTAGGTACAACTATTAAGACCCAATAACACATTTTGAAGCAAGTAGCTCACTCAGAGGTGTAGCTGCACTCTGAAATGGGTTCTGACACTGCTGGAAACCCTAAATGGTGCTTGTGTGGAAGACCTTGCTAGCTCTCTCTTTCTGACTCCCAAGTCAAATGTTAGATGAGTAAAAAAATAGGCTTGATTGACTGGGAATTCTGCTTATGCATTTATCTTTTCTTGGTTTTCCACTGTAAGTAGTGTGAAGTACAGTAAAATCTTTTATTCTGTTTGTAAAAGCAGAGCAATCTTAAGTTACAGAACATCACTAAGTATTAGATCATAATGTCCTAGATCTCATGTCATGGTGTTACTCAATGGACATGTAGTGAGAAAATGACAAAAACAACCAAGCGGAAAAGAACCCCAAACCAAAACACATATTCTGCTTTCTTTCCTTAAAGCTTTGTTGGTGACTGTAATTTTCACTTCTTCTGCCGTGTCTGACTTTCAAAAAGGGCAAAAATCAGAGAATGCTTTATCTCTTTCTCTATCTTTTTGTTGGTTTGTTTGTAGGCACACTGGTTCAAAAATTTTTTTAAGAAAAACATGTAGAAATGGATCCCACCAACTCCTGTAATACCATTTAGTTTTTTCCTCACTCCTGTTTCCTCTGACTGGTGTTTTTTTTCTCTTCTGGAGAAAGTGAGCAGAATGTCAACAAAGTGACTGGAACTCACATTTAGAGAGCTGATCTGTAAGGAAGGCACTGTGAACACTCAGTGTTGATAATCTCAGCATCTCAAAGCTCAAAGTGCATAACAAAGACTTAAAATGTATCAGATTATTGCATAAGAAAAAAATAATTTGCCTTTGTCTCTACTTTTAGCTGTACTGCCTCCTGAAGTCTCCTGTCATGCTACTGCAATGTTATCAATACATTCTTTTCTCATAATATACTTTTTTCGTCTTTTCACTTGCAGAACATTCAGCATTCTTGTCTGAAACTGCAGCTTCCGATTATTCTGATCCTTGAAAAATCAATGCGTTAATTGTCCTCATCCATTACAACATTTGTCTTTGACTCCAACAATTGATGGTTTTCTTGTTTCTCATATGGGTTTTGGCAGTTCAGCTTTCTGAGGACCCTTAGTTAATTTTTCTGTTCTCCAGTTCCCTGAGTGACACGAACTCTCAGAGGTGAACACACACTTCTTATCTTTGCTGCTTCTAGCATACAAGGAAAGGAACAAAAAGAAGATCCTGCATTTTTCACAAGCAGAAAAGAAGAGCAGAGCTCAAAAGTCACTTTGTATGTGGAATATCTTATGAAATAGTGATAGGTTAGAGATAGCAGCAATTTTTGTAAATAGCCTGGAGACTTTTTCCTGAATAATCACTTTGCTAACTCAGCTATTTCCATTAGTATCAAGAGACTCTGAAATATGTGATCTTGCAAAAACATTCCCCACCTCTTCTGTTCTTTGTGTGATCTTGGTTGATCCCAAGTTCAAACTAAGCCCACAAGATTGTCATATGAATGAATAAAAATTATATATTTTCTGCAAAGAAAGGTGAGTTAAAACTTTGAGGGAAAATCAGAATACTCTGTAGAATATCCATGGGTATTGCTATGAACCAGGATATCAGTTTTCCAAGATTATTTTTTTATCTGTCAAAACTGCTTTCTTATAGACAAGTTTCTTTGTTCGGGTTTTGCGTAGATGTGATTTCTCAGATGACACTTAGTACTGCCTTTTGTTCTACATAGGCAGAAGAGTTGAGCCTTCTCTGAATGGAAAAGAATGGTTGGAAAAGGTAGCAGTGCCTGTTTTTCAAGACTGCAAGTTACTTTTAAAACAGCATATACATTTTTTGGTTGAAAAATGTGGTTTCTGAAAAGTCTAACGAGACTTAACATTTATTTCAGCACAGTAATAGGTATTTTTAGAAAAGGTGACACAGTTTAATTCAAAATATGTGGTAAGTAGTTAACATGAAAAAGTCAAATTTTGATTTCTGGTCTTTGTATAATGTTTGGGATTAGCTCAATATACTTCACTCATGAATTTCTAAATAGCTCAGAGTCCAATTATCAATCTTAACTAAGCAGAACAACTGCTTTAGTGATTTTCTACATGGCAATTTATGTTAATTTATAGATACATGTGCTGTAAGGCTAAACCTTTACACAGGAGGTATTGAAACTCATAATGATGCATGCAATCCAGGCTGGGAGCTTTTCAATCTCAAGAAGAAAGTAGCAGATTGATATTTTACAGCTGGAGGGGAAATAAGCTTGTTTTTATAAACAAACTAACTCATCCATGACTTCATGCCATTAAAATCTCCCATTATTTAGAATTACGGGTTTATGTTTCCATCTCACTTAGAGAAGAGAAATATTATGTGTGGCAAAGCCTCACAGCCCTTTCTGTTCAGCTACTACTGTGAGTAAACAGATTAAATAAATGCATGGTGGCAGGAGTTTCAGGGCTTCTTCCCCTCCTTAATTTCCTGTTAGTGGATTAGATTAACTTGTTGGGTGTACATTTATGACACCTGTACCAGCAAAGAAGCTGCCTCCCTGAGTCAAGGGGCAAGGCCGGATGGTTGCTGGTGATTGGACTGTTGGATGGCAAGGAGGGACGATGGCTGCTGGTTACTTAGGAATCTGGTTCTCCTTGGAAGCAAACAAGCTGAGGGAAATACAACTACCTTTATTTTACAAGTGTAGCACCTCAGGAAAGCAAGCTGTCTTTTATTGTTTGGGAGGACAACACATCAATCATCTTTTGTTTTACCTGTCGGTGCTAAAATGGTCTTTCAGCATTGCACACTTTGAAATCTAAAAGCAGTATAAAAATACCAACTAAGAATCAGAAATCCAGAGAAAAGATATTTGGAAAGGAAATCTTTCTAGTAGCAGGGAGGTCACTCTTTCTGTGTATCATTTTATTACTCAATAACAAAAAACCCTCCGAAATGGATGATTTATTTTTAATCCAGAGGTAGTGCAGTAGTGCTAAAGAATATATGTACTTGGTTATTTAGTATTTCTTTTACCCGGGGATATGAGATATCTCCTTTTCTCATGTCATCTTTCCCTGCCACAAGCACTGTGCCTCATGGACTGTTGGGAAGGGATAAGAGTTCAGACCTCGTTTTAGTGTAGGGAAAGCAGAGAATAAGGTGGGACTGGATGGGAGAGAGATGTTCACTTGTGGCAGAAGCTGTGCCAGTTGTATTGGCTGCTGTTCTGGGATGGCCAATCTCTGCCTCCTCTGGCACTCTGGTAGTCCTTGTTGTTTGCCTCTTTCCCCTGCTGCCACTGCCCTGCTCCCTGCCATCTGGCATCATTGCAGATTTTCTCCCTGCTTCCAGAGTGACAAAAGTAGATTTTCACAAGGCTAATTTCTTTGAAAAAATCCTGACAAAAAGTAGTTGCTAGTATTCTTTATTTAACTGAGCCAAGTCTCTGTTATGACATCAATAGAGTTTTTCTTCAATCAAATAAAAAGTCTGGCTTTGGCGAAAGGTTCTCTGTAACAAAGCTAAACCTGAGAGAGACACTTGGATCCTCTTCCATGGATTTTCTAGTTATCTCACCTTACACAATTGATTACACTTTACTGCACAGACGTATGCAAACATTGGTGTTCAAACTAAATAAACATTTGTGTTGGTTTTACAAGGCCTGATTTGTGTTAGTGGGGCAGGGCACAGACCTTCTGTGAGAAGCTGCTAGAAGCTTCCACCATGTCCAGCAGAGCCAGTCCCTGATGGCTCTGAAGATTGACAGGCCACTGGCCAAGGCTGGGCCAATTGGAGAGGTTGGTAATGCCTCTGTGATAACATATTTAAGAAGAAAATCAAAACAAAATGGGGCACAGTTTTTTTCTAGCCAGAGGAAGAGGCAAGGGAAACAACATGGAGACACCAAGGTCAGTGAAGGAGGAGGGGGAGGAGGTGCTCCAGGTGCCAGAGCCGAGATTCCTCTGCAGGCCATGGTGCTGACCATGGTGTAGCAGCTGTCCCCCTACAGCCCATGGGGCTCCAGGAGATGCAGAGATCCACCCACAGCCCATGGGGGAGGTGCCCACACCAGAGCGGGTGGGTGCCTGGAGGAGGCTGTGATCCAGTGAAAGACCCAGTGGAGAGAGAGAGCCCCTGCTTCCAGGCTGGAGCAGCCTGTCCCCATGGAAGAGTGACCCACGCCACAGCAGTTTTGGGAGGACTGTGTACCCATGGGAGGGACTCACGTTGCAGCAGTTTTGGGAGGACTGCTGCTCAGGAGATTGGAACCACACTGGAGAAGCTCACAGAGAACTGTCTCCTGTGGNCTCAAGGAGAACTGTCTCCTGTGGGAAGGGACTCCATGACATAGCAAGGGAAGGACTCCTCTCCCTGAGCAGTCGAAGCACTCAGGTGATGAACTGACCAAAACCCCCACCCCCTGTCTCCCTGCGCTGTCAGTGGGAAGGAGGGAGGAGTTGGAGGAAGAAAAGGTGTTTTTAAGGCCTTATTTTACTTCTTATTACCCTCCTCTGATACTGTTAGTAATAAATTCACTCCGTACCTTTAAGTTGAGCCTGTTTTGCCCTTGGAATGTTTTCTCCCAGTCCTTATCTCAACTCATGAAACCTTCATTAAATTTTTCTCTCCTCTGCCCAGCTGTGGCAGGGGAGGGTCAGTGAGCAACTTTCATGGGTGCCTAGTGTTAGGCCAGTGGAAAACCATGACAATGTTTTACTCTCTTACCAACAGCATGAATAGCATCATGTTTTGTTAAATTGAGTGCACACAATGTGAAGCACTCCCAGTGCTCTAGGATGAAGTTGTTATGCTCTAAATTGTGTCTTTATTTTCAGTGATGCCACTGCAAAAGAAGTGAAATTATTCTGCATGAGCAGAATCTGCATGTGCAGAATCATTTGGTAAGACAAGAAGAAACAACTGAAGATGATACAGACTTTTATTAAACCACAATGCATCAGGAGAGAAGGCATAGGGGAGATCTTACTGGTACTGAAATACCTAACAGGGTGGTGTAGAGAGAGTAGGGTCAAGTTTTCTCAGAAGTCACAGTAGAAGACAAGAGGCAATGGACACAAGCTGAATTGTGTCTGGCTGGGATGGAGTTAGATTTCCCCACAGCAGCTCTCATCCTGTTGGGCTTTGTACTTCTAGCTAGAACAATGTTGGTAACACACCAGTGCTTTGGCTACTGCTGAGTAGCACTTGCACAGCATCAAGGCTCTCTCTGCAGCCTGCCCCTGCCCCCAAAAGGCCAGGAGGCTGGGATAGGGAAGACCTTGGGAAGGGATATAGCCAGGAGAGCTGACATAAACTCACCAAAAGGCTATTCCATACCATGCAGCTATAAAAACTAAGAGAAAGGAGAAGGAAAGGGACATCTGTTATTAAGGTGCTTGTCTTCTGAAGGCAGTGACTGGACATGGCCTGCTGATGACAAGAAGAGAAAAAGTTCTTTTTTCCCCCTTTGCTTCTGCATGTGGCCCTTCTTTTCTTTATTAAATTGTCTATATCTCTCTCAATTGGAAACCTCCTGCAGTGCCTTGAGAGTGTAATGATATATAAGTTTGTCCACATCGCTTTGAGAGTTTTTAATTTATTTCTTGTTTGTTTATTTACACAGTTTCCTTAATTTATGAAGTGCTTGTGTATGGAGAACATCAAAATCTTTGTAAATATGTATCATGTTAACTTGGCCGTATGTCTATATAGAGAAGAAAACAACTGGTGTGGTATTTTTGTCCTTGACAAATCTATGCCACAGTCATATTTTCTAGGTGTTAATAAAATGTTTAATAACTTTGGTCATCATTTCATTTTCTGAAAATAGACTGATTAGAGTTTCTTTGCACATCTCTGTCTTTTCTGATCCAGTAGAAGATAAGGTAAAATATTATATATTATTTTTTAGCTTTGTCCTCTGGTTTGTGCTTCAAGATAGCTATGAATTTTCTGGAAAGAAAAGGGGAATAGATTGCACAGTATTTATATACTTAAAAATATTCCCAAAGATCCACTGGATTTCTCTGGAGCATCCTTAAAAAACCAGGCCAAACAATTTTGAAATGATGTTCCAAATCCCACTTGAATTGACTTCTCTCTGAAAAGTGGTTGAAAAACAAATAAAAAAGAAAACATCAGCTTTTAGTGTATCTTCTACTGCTTGTTATTTTTGGTTCATATTTAAACAGCGGATTTTAATTTTCTTCTGCTGTTTTCTTCTAAGTTATTAGTAAAATATTTTCCTGTTCCTTTATATTCCTTGACAGTTAGAACTGGTCTTGTGTTTGCCTTGCTTATTTTATTCAGTGTTTGTGCTGGCTCTTTAAACTCATGCTTAATTATATCATTATTCCTAATTTTCCTGTTTATGATTGTTTAGATTATTTGTCATATTTCTTGTAGTCCTACTATTCTCTTACTGCTTCTTACTTCTCCTGCATGTTGGGATAGCTTCCCTTTTAGTACTATGTTTTCCAGTAACCATCAATTCTTCTGTTATTTTTTGACCCTTAGGAAAAGAGGCAAAGGATTTCCTCCAGGAATTCTAACTGCCACTTACCTCAATATACTGAGGTTTGGGTTTTTTGAAATCTGTTATTCTTGACTCATGCATAAGCTTTGGAATAGTCCTTTGCACAGGAATAATATAATTCTGAGATTGTGGTATTATTATTATGACTTATTGACAGCCTAGCAATTGTTAATTTTTTTTTCCTGAAGAAAGCATAGTATTGCAAAGAAATATTACAATTAAAGGCATTCCTGCAAAAAAATGAGGTGTCATAAAATAACATATTGTGGGTCTAATGATTATTTTCATTCATCCAATGAATATTTCAATGAAATAATAAGTGCTGATAAATTCAGGAACATTTTCATTGTACATGATTTTATCATTACAGGAAAGTGTCATTGCAGAAATATATTGCTTTCATTTATGCTTTCTGTCTATTCTTAGGCACGGGGTAACTACTTTGAAGCTTTATCCAAAGTAATTTTCAAAGAATATTTGCAAATATTGGTTATAAAATGAGTGGCCAAAGACAGGAAGTGCGGCCCTGGTTTATAGTGACTCCTGCTGGGATGTAGGAAGCTGTTGGCAGCACTGAAAAGAAATATACCAACTGTGCAAGGTGAAGAGAGTCCCTTGACAGGTAAGTCATCTTGTCTATCACTGAAGAAAAGATGCCTAATAATTGTCTTTAAATGAAAGTTAATATTTTATATCATGATGGAACTATACAAAATCCAAAGCAAATAGTTCAGATTGAAATGGGGCTATTTCAATAAGTTATAAAACAAGTTGGTTTGGTTTTTTTAATACATAAATTGAAACTTGAATACAACACTCTCAGGCATATGTGATTCTTGTGATCCTTGTGAGCACCTTCTAACTCAGGATATTCTATGACTAACTCTGGTGATGCAAAGGATAAAGCTGATAATTTAAGGATATAAAGTAGCACTTTTTAGCATCTCCATGTCCATCATATCTCTGTTGCAGATAAGATCTTCAACCATTTTGAAGCCACTACTAACTGAAAATAGAGTTTGTTTTCTGGCATCAAACATTCTATTTTCAACTCTTATTGCTACAAAAACTAGAAAGAGCTATTAAATACTATTAATCAACTTTTTATTAATGTTTAGCTAAATTGTGAAAGTTATTCCCAAGAACATCTCTGGAGATGAGATTCATTCTATGGTTCTGTGATTCTGATAATAAATTTAACAGGAGATATAATCCTAGTGCTTCATTTTTAGCCTGGTATTTAAATATAGAAAGTTAAATGATCTTTTAACAGGGACGGAAGACCTTGTGGTTTTGTTTTGTTTTGTATTTTTCATAAATAGAATTTCCTGTACATTTCTTTTTAATATTGATTGCTATAGAAAGACTGTAGATATGAGAGGAGTCTGTTCTTGATTCACGAGGAATTGGAAACTTTGTGAGTTTTTAAGGCATGTGATTTGTCTAAAGCAATCTTTAGTACCTCAGAAATCCATGCAATTATGTGGTATAAGTCCACAGAACTGAATAGGAGTTTTGCTGTGTTTAAAATTAGAGTTTGTTATTAGAAAATTATTCTGGCATAGCCTTAGGTCCTTTTATTCAAACAATGTTTTTATTTGACTGCTTATTGGCACCTGCTGTGCTGCTTTTACATGGTGCTTTTAGATCAGTAGGTAAGCACTGAACATGCACATTGCGGTGAGAGAACAGAGGAAATCTGGTGATCCTATGGATAAGGCAGGTGAGCTGGCACTTTTGGGATGAGGAGATTCACTGTCAGAGAATGTAATGTAACTCCAGAAATTTAAAGTTTTACTCACAAAGTGTAATTATTATGTTTTTGTAAGTGCAGTTAATCTATTTTCATGAAAACTGCTGTCCACAAGCAATGAGGGAAGAGAGCTTTGTGAAACTGTATGTATAATCTCAGTATAAAACTACAGAAGTGTCTCTTTTTTCTACTAGATAATTAAAGTTATCATACTGTCTAAAAATACCTCTGAATAGTCATCATTTTCTTAGTAATATGGAGAGACCTTTACCTAAATAATTTTTTAGAAGTATTTTTAGGAGAAGTTTTACATTTCTTTGTGGAACTATAGTGTTTGGATCTGGAGTTCTGATTTGTCTTGCATAAAGGCTTTGCAGAATTATTCCTTAGGAAGGAAGGAACCAAAAAGTCTTTGTAAAGACCTATTTATTGTCACTAGTGTGAATAGTAGGGAAAATAGATCAGATTTCCAGAAACTTTTGAGTATTTAAAAACATGTCAGGGGTTTTTTTGTATGTGTCCCTAAAGAGAGTATATACATTTTCCCATGCCATTTGAACTAAACAATGTGCTCTGCTCACTCTGCTTCACCTTATAATTTTCTTTTTTATGCAGAGACATTGCCTTTTGTGTGAAATTTTATTCCCTTTTTTTTGTTTCATTCTTCTTCAATATCTTCTTTAAAATGTAATTTCTACAACTAAATAATGCTAAATCACATTTATATTTACAAGGGCAGGTTCCTTTTAAAAATAAAAGAATACTATGCAATTTTGTTCCACTAAAGGAACTAATGTAAAAAGTTGATTTTCCTTTGCAATTTTTTAAACATTACTGATCAATGCCAACCTTAGCAGAAGTTATAACTGGGAAAAAAAATATCAGGAAAAAATAATTACTAGCATGAAAATTCAGTTTTTCATGGAAAGACTAAGCCACATAACAAATATTCCAAATAACCCATTGATGCGTGCAATCATTGTTTTCATCATGCTGCTTTTTGAAATAATAATTATTTAGAAGGCAACCTGACCTGGTTTCATTTGGGATAGAGTTAATTTTATTCCAAGTAGCTGATACAGTTCTGTGTTTTGGATTTAGCATAAGAATAATATTCATAAAACAGTGATGGTTTTGGTTTTTCCTGAGTAGTAGTTCTGAGTTAAATCACTTTTGGCTTTGACACCATGTTTTCCTTTACCAGTATCTGACAACCCCTGAAGTTGTTCAGCCAGTGGAAGACAGAAAGTTATCAACAAGTTTAGTCAGTGTAGCTCAAAAAAACCAGACCTGCTGTGGTAGTGCACAGTAATTACAAGTTTCACTTGGTTTCTGGAGTATTACTCTTGAAACTCAGAGCGTAATCTAGTATCACTTAGTATTTTACTTATTGTCTGTTTTTATTCACTAAATGAGAATGCTTAATTAAGTTCCGTATGCATTTTTGATGAAATTTATAAAACACTTTAATTTGAAAGGATACTGGATTACCAGATCTAGAACCCCTTCTTTGTTTCTTTTTTCCCCAGGAGGTCATGAATTATTAGCGTAGTTGAGCAAGGAAGTGAAGTATGTGAAGAGTAGTTTACTGTTTTAAGTGAGACTAAAACTGGGATTAGCAAATACAGAATTTCTGTCTTGTGGAAAATTCTGGCATTTTCAGGATGAAAATATCTATTTTAAAATATAATTCTATAATTACAGAGTTACACATCTCGTACTGTTGCCTCGAGCTCATTTTCAGCTCCCATTTATCATTATTACTTATGTAGTTGTGCCTACTACTCTTACATGATTCTGTAGACCAAGCAACATTATCAAAGATGACTTGGGCACACAGCATCCATGGTGTTTGAAGAGGAGTCTACTGTTAGAGATGCAGGAATAATTTTAGAATCCTAAGAATAGAACAAACCACTCTGCAAAGACCACATACTCAGCATATCAAACTGTGCAATCAAAACAGGATTCTTTTGATTTGTGTCCTCTGATAAGGAAGAGGAGAAAAGGCAATGTCAGGCAAGAATTGGATGATTATAAACAGCATATTAAAAGCAGCCTACTTTATGCAGATTTGGTGTTACATTGTAATCATGATGACATGGGATCATTTTAAGGAAGGCTTAGGTATGGTTATGTTTAGATGAAGTGTCTTCCATGCAGGTAGTTCTGATGAATAAAATTAAAGAACAAACCAAAAGCTATAGAAACCTTACTCTTTCTCAAATGATCCTCTTTTGGTAATAATTGGCTAGAGGAATTCAAAGAAAAGTTGTGGAATAAATTCAGTGCTTACAGCTGGCCTGTGACAAGAGAGAAAGCACATGTTCTCTAGGTCCCAGCTTCTTCTCTTTTTTTGCCACTTGGCAGGAATGATGTTGGTGGGTTCAGTATTCTTAGGGTAAAAATACCTTATAGTATTGCCTGTTGCCTGCATGTTAATCCAGCAAATGAAATGGAAGTTATACCTGTCAGTGTTAGTTTGATTGCCATGTCCTTTGCCTGTTTCTCAAGGCTGTGATGCTTTCTTCTTGAGCCAGCTATTTATTACTTGCTTAGTTGCAAGAATGTGGTTGTCTAGTGAAGAAGAGCCCTGTTATATGGTGAGAAAAATGAGCAGAGATGGTCAGATGAATAGATACTGACTGTGGACATTCTTAAGGACAAAGCAAACAGCTCATTCAGTCTGTTTGGCGGGTTTGTTTTTTTCCGCTGGAGTGCAACTTATCTGCCTCTTAAGGTAAACAGGGGGACAAATGTTAGGAATGTCAGTGAAGGTATGAATGCCTTTGAGGTGAAATTTTCACTGCCTCAAATAAGTGATAGCGATTTTTTTGTTGTTGTTGTCGCTTCTGTTTTTTCCCTCCTGTGATTTGTTCCAGCTCTGGAAAGGAAATTTTCTTTCTTTATGCCCTCCTGCTTCCTTCATGTCAGTGTTATTCTTTTGTTTCCTCTCTCCCTGATTTTGATGTCATCGCCAGCCCTCCTTGTATCACTTGTATCCAAAGATCACAGAGATCGGTAATGTTAGATGTCTCTATATATATAAAGTTTGTTCTGTGGAAGCTTTGAGGTTTTTCAAAAGGCTTTTCCTTTCTATCCAGTTAAAGTGAAGAAAAAACGAAAAGGTGAAGAACAATGTTCATCACCTTTTCCCACTCCCAGAATATCCAGTAGCTTTTTTATCAGGGCACTTGCTTCTGACATCAGGGACCCATGTTCCAGCTATAAACCTCTAGGTTGTTTCAAACTGCTGTTCTACCTAATCCATAACAGGGAGTTTGCATTATTGCATCTCCTTGGGCTCTGAATTTGCACCTTAAATAAACAGTTGTTCTGTAATGAATATGTTTTTGCCTCTCACTGGAACTGTACTGTTTTGTAAAAGGTAATCATTCACTGAATTAAATTAAAAAACAATATATAGGTCAGAGTCTGGATTTAGACATGTAAAGTCTCTTTAAGTTCTTACTCTCAATCTATGAATGTCCTTTCTGGAGGGGGGTATCTCAGGATGCACCTCACACATATTTGGCTACAGATGTGGTTAGCATTGAGAAGACATCACCAGCAGCTGTGTTGTGAATTTTTCCACTGTGGGATGGAGATACGTTCGCCTGTTTTCTCCCCTCACAAATTTGAACCAGGACTCATGTACACCCCAATATCTGTTTTTAAGAACAACCTATCCTTCTGAAATGAGGTCATACATTCATTAGAACAATTTCTGTGTGAACAAAGGAATATTTTCTAACAAAAGATTTCTTCAGAAAGTTCATCAGCTGTATCCCTGACACATGGAATACTTACTGTTTTCTTTTGTATTAGATGACAAATTAATGTTGAAACTTCTTTTAGTTTGGGATCTTATTTCTTTGGCCTATTTTTCTTTCTTTTCTTTCTTTTTTCTTTTCTTTTTTTTTTTTT
>VZRS01006505.1:0-16048 GCA_013398055.1 Ifrita kowaldi
GGCCTCCCAGTGCCTGAAGGGAGACAACAAAAAAGATGGAGAGAGACTTTTTACAAGAGTGAGAGGACAAGAGGGAATAACTTCAAACTGAGAGAGAGTAGGCCCAGAGAAGCTGTGGCTGCCTCATCCCTGGAGGTGTTCCAGGCCAGGTTGGACAGGGCTTGAAGCAATCTGGGATAGTGGAAGGTGTCCCTGCCCACGACAGGGGTTGGAACGGGATAATCGTTAAAGTCCCTTCCAATACAAACTATTCTATGATTCTGTGATTTTAATTCTATCTTGGTACCCCAGATATCCCCACCTAGCATCACCTAGAAGATGAAGGAACTAAAAAAACAGATGATGTTTATGCAGAGTTGAAAATCCATTTTAGCTCCCATACTTACTAGTTCTTACAATTTAAGAATTTATTGATGGTCCACAGCCACGCAGCACTAAAACTGACAGAATTGGCTAGAATTTAGCTCAATGAAATGGTTGTTTCCATGGATCTTCCTTTCTATTGCAAAACCTCACATGCTTGAGACATTTCTGCTTTTTCAAACATTTTTCTGTTGGTTTCTACAGCGCATGTACTGCTGAATGCAATGGAAATTGTTAAAAGGTTAAATCAGAAAGATTTGTGCTTATTTTTTCCTTTTTGAGTGGGGATTAAATATTGATTAACTCCTATACTTTTGAATCAATTTTTTTCTTGCATCACAGTATTCACATTTTCATCTCTCTTTCCACTTATCCATGGAAATGTTTTCCTCTTCCTTCCTATAGGAGGAAAACTAAACATTTGCAAACCACAAAGGCTCTCACATTCAGACGCTAGACTTGTGACCACCTTGTGTACAATAAATGCAATTTTAATCCCTGTCACTTACCACCTGCTCTGTCATTGGTCCTTGCTGGAGATTAATGCTCCTTCACACGTAGTGAAAAGCACTGTGTGAATACTCCTCACCTGCTTCCACTGTAAGTTGCTCCCAGTATAAATCACGGCAACAAAACTTTTTAGCTCATTTGGGTGCCTCTGCTGTGACACAGATTGGGATACAGTGAGAAACTGCTTTCTGAAAGCGGGACTGAGGGGCATTAATCTCCAGCTGATGGCAAGAAACAACCAAAGACACAAATGTCTTGGACAGGTAGAGCTTAGATTGTAACAGTGGCAAGTGGAGTCGTGGAGGTAACAGTAAGAAGTGCTGAGAGATCATTCCAGTCATCCAGACTGCACAGTTTTCTTGTGTTATTTAATAAAATAGAATGAAAAGCTATACCCTGTTTAAATGAGATGAATAGCTTTTTGCTTTCAACTTTTCCCCATCAGTGTGAGCAAGAAAACAAAGGGCATTCCTCTGTCTTCCTCAAAGATTCCACAATCTTCATTTTTCCACTTTTTTAGCTGAGCTCAACTTCTCTTCTTATATGATTTTTGCTCCTATATTACAATCTGATGACACCAATTTGACTGCTTTTAATTTTCCTTGCCATGGAAGAATACAAATTAAATGGCTTCTGGCTCATGTTTTTGATGGTTTATCTCTCCTTTAGCTGAGTAACATTCTTCTCCTTGGTTTAACTGTTTTCATTATTATTTTCTTATGGTGTCCCCAAAACAAGAATCAACGATCTTATTACCTTTAAAACATCGTGTGAGAGAAGATTAAAAAGAAAAAAAAAGGAGAGAAAGTGGGGTAAGTTACCTGTTTAAGAAAGGTTAGAACCAAATATATATGAAATTGAATTTTTCCATCTATATTTGAGCCCAAATAAATATGTCTTCCCTTCCTGCAGGAAATCCCATCTGTCCCTGTTCTGTCCATGCCCTTAGCATGTAAGTGATGTTTTGCCTGCACCGCATTTAAAAAACTGACCTTCCTCCTCCCCACTCCTGCCTGGACACCCTGGGCCTGTTTGGGTGCAGATGTAGAACACAAATACACCATTCATTCTAGCTGTGTTGTTTGTATTGTAAAAAATTATCCTATCTCAGGAAGAAATTCAAGGGCTGAACTCAACTTGTCATGCCAATGGGAATTTCATCAGTGTCCTAAGAGAAATCAGGACAAATTCTAAATTTGCTGTTTCACCAGTATCATATACATCAGCTATGATTTCACTAGCATTGAACAAGCATTGAAACTTGATTGTTGGTATGTGATCTGTCAGCACAGATCTGGAACACTTTTCTCCTGGACCACCAAGTGGTGCTGACCTAGAATTTCCCCCAGAGTCCTGGATTTATAATGGATGAAGAACTGTTCCCAGTAAGCAGTTTACAGCCAATCACTTTGTTTTATTTCAATAGCAGGGACATGGCTAGGCCATAATGGTCGCTCCTTGGGCCAGAGAATGTTACTTTTATTAGAATATATGTAAATTTATTAATATAGATGTAGTATATTGACCAAAAATTAAGAACAACAATTACTGAGAGTATATTGAATGCCCAGACAGAGGAAACAAACTTTTCCACATACAAGTTAGAGTGCTCAACCAAAAGGGTTTGGGATATAAATCTTCCTTTCTTCTCTTTTCTCTCCTTTCTCTCATTCCCTTTTTCATAAATTATTAGTTAACCTATGGCAAAGGGGAATAACCTAAAGTTCATTTTCTAGGCTTAAATAAAACATTAGCTGGTTTGGCATTTTCAGATTTCAAAAGCTTCTTTCAAGAGGTAAAGAGAGTTCTTAGATATTAAAGACTAAAGCCAGTAATAATTGCCACTGGGTTAATTGGGAATGAGAGAGAGCAAGCTTGGTACCCACTCAAATTAGTTATGGATTAATGAAACCAAGGAAAATAATAAGTTAACGTTGTAATTGATAAAGCTATATCAAAGGCTGTGTGTTTTGCTTGGGATTTTCACCAGCTTTGTGTACCCAGAGTTCTCTGCTCATCCACTGAACTATTAATAGCCAAAATCTTCATGCTCTACAAATCCAGAATAACTTCAGCTCTCTCTTCCACAAAGGCAGGATTTCATGGTGCAGACAGTCCCTGCTGCTGCATGGCGAGAAAGAGCACATATCATCGCATCCTTAATCCTCTCAAAGAAATCTGTCTCTCTCTGCTGCACTGGAGGCAGTGCACTGCACCTCACTTAGCTCTCAGGAAACATAATATGACTCTCTCAGATAACAGCTAGTTTCTAGGGTTTCTCAGCAGGAAAGGGCAAAGAAAAGGGATTACCTCTTGCTCAGGATAAGCATGTGAGTAGTATATTAGGATGTAAGTATAAGCATGTAAGTATAAATATTATAACATACACTGATATATGTTAGTTAATCACAGACATTTGCCACCTGAAAGTTAAGTTTCTTGCCAGATAAGAGGAATTAACATTATTGGAAAATAATTTGTCTCATGTTGGTGTAAGTAAATGAACTGCCTGTCTCTCACACCTTTGGCTGGCCTAGGAGTGATACTAAATGTTTGGTTTAGGTGCTGTGTGAGATGTTTATATTCTAAATGGGAAAGAATCTACATTATCCCACAAACAGAGAAATTGGAACATAGGCACTGGAAAGTTAAAAGTCATTGGGTCTCGATGGTAAATAACTTAGCTGGACAGGTTTGTTTTTTCACAGGACCCCTTCAAGAGTCCAACAGACTTCTAGAGCTGAAGATCCTGGACAAATGACTGACACAGGCTGCAAACTCTTATATGATGTCTGGGAGTGATCTACATTTGCAGAAGGGTTCTGAAAAGGCTCTGGCTCCATGGAAGAAATATAGAATCCACTGCTATAAGCAATTATGTATCTGCCAGGCTGAAGGTCTTTAGGGTATCCTAGGGCAGGTCCACCTCTCCTCTTAGGTCCATATCCCGTGTGAAGAGCTGAGCACAGTAACTTAGGACCCCTTGATAGATATCTAATCATATAGGAAGCAAATAATCAGGATAAAGCAAGAGAAATCTTTTAGGGATTGTTTATTCTCAGTTATTTCTCTCTTTTTTTTAATAATCAAAATATATAAAGGTATAATTTGTAGACATTTAATTGAGTCAGACAATTGTTGCCATGTACTCTATATGGCGAACACCCTCAGAGACTCTGTTCTCACATGATAATTTCCTTTGGATGGAATTTCAGAATTCAGGACATTTGTTAGAGGTTTCCATCCATTATTTTGTATTGAGCCCAGGTGAAATGGGTCTTTCACTTTAATGATATTTTTTCTGCCCATATACTTTGCAGAAGCCAGTGGATGTTCAAGACACTATCTTTCCTTTACAGTTGCTGGACTGACTCTGTATAGTACAGTAAAAGCAATAATTTTTCTGGAAATGCCAGAGAAAAATACGATAGTCTTACTTCAGACAATGGCCAGGAACATGTTTTTCCCAGCAGCCCAAAAAAACCCGAAATTAACTCCATGCTTGGAACACCAGCTAATCCTCTTAAGTAGGACTGGAAGCCCAAATGTCAGAAATTACAGATGACTGCAGAAACTGGGTAAAAGAAGGACATAAAACTGGGAATATCCCTTAGGTCTGGGGTCTGGGTGAAGGGCAGAATTCCTGATGAAGCCGAAGGCATTAAATAGAGGTTGTGTTTCTCCTGAAGCCTTCCTTGTGCTTCTTGCTCTTATAGTCTTGAAGGGACTGTTAAGGTAGGGCACTTCTATATCTCCAAAGCTCACCAAAAGGATGGATATTGGCATTTCACTGGTGTGGAGACAACTGAACATCATGTCTTCAGCAGTCTTCCTTCACAAATTTCCAGTGTCCTATTCTTTGCAGTATATTGCTCTTAAAATAATGTATTCATTGAACTTTTTGTGAGGTATTGCAGGTCTTGGTTCTTATTTCTTGAGCTACAGACTTATACTAGCTGAAAAAAAAACCTTCACTAAAAAAGTCTGTACTTCAGTGTTTGTTTGCAGTAATATCAGGTTGTAACACCTGGGTTGAGTAATAGTTTATTTATCTATAAATAGGTTATTTGCAGAGCAGTCACTAATCACCACCATAAGTTCGGATGGAAGAACCTGACCCTGAAACACCACAATGCAGTTGAACAGTTGACAGCATTTAAAGACTATTGAAATCCTATTAAGGGGGCTTCTGTTTAATTTGCACTTTCAAAGAAGACTGTAGTCTTGGAAAAATTATTATCCATCAAAGGCGACCTTATTGAGACATCACAATGAATATTAGTCTGGGGTAATATGTAAATCTGGGTGTCATTTGCATGACAATGCAGCCTAACCCACCCCATGCTTCCATCTGACAGCCCAGTACCAACATGTAAACTGTAAACAATAAAAGGGCACAGAATGGCCCAGTGGGGGTCCTGCACCACGCAACAACAAAACGTCTCCTGCAGACACAAAGCCCAATCCGTTAGTTTAATAGGAGTGAAACCAATTCAGGAGCTTTCTGGTCAAAGATCTGACACAATTTCCAAGCTAGTCCCCAACATTGCTGTCATGATCTACTGTAACTTATGGTAAGACCCAAAGAAGTTTAATCAAGCAAAATTGCTGAAAGTAGAAATCTTTACTGCATCACTAAGTGCTCCTTTTTAAAGACTGGCCTTCTTTTTATTGGAAGCTAACATTGTATGCTTCAAAAAGTACTCTCTTCAAAACAGTTTTCATAGAGGGATTAGGAGCAGGACAGTAGAAACACATAAGCCTTTAATCAATAGGTCACCCGTTAAAATTTGGCTTACAATAGCAGTGTTTGCAAGCGACTGACATCTGTGAGCAGCATGTGTAACCTGTCAAGGCTTCATTGGTGTCAGAGAAACTAAGATAATTTACCCCAGTTTAATATCAGACCCCTGAAGTCTTCCCCTTAGTCACTGGAGGGGAAAATTTCTCTGTGTGATTCGCAGTTCTTAAGAGGATTCATCCAAAAACTGTGACTATATTTTGGCTCTGCTGAATACTGCTCTCACATGCCCTTCAAATCTAAATAATGAAAGGGCTGATATACTCTCTTGTCCATTCTCTCATCTTCCAAATCCTTTCTCTAGCCTCACTTCTTCAAAGAGGCTTTAAACTCCTACAATGCAATGTAAATGAGGAGAGGAGCTCTACTGAAGTTTCCAGTACCACAGAACAGGAGTAGCATGGCTGGAGAAACAGCTCCATGTCCCTAAATGTACCCACCATGGAAAGTGATGCACTTTGAGATAGAATTGAGGTTAAATTTTGTTTGACTCAGGCAACCAATCCAATGGATTCCCTGTGTCCCTACAGGTAGTGTGAGCAGAGGAGTCAGCAGCTGAAGGCACCTGGAGAATGGACATCTGCCTCACTGGTACTGAGTGTGAAACACGCTGCAGAACTGAGTCCTGTATGCTGAGGTTCCCTGTTTATTGTCTAAGGAGCATTGTGCACCTCAGGCATGAAAACCTAAACATAACTATGATCCCCTGGTGAGGAGCTGGTTGGTTGTGCAGGGCTCTCTCCTGAGATCCTACTGGTCTCCAGAGCTTGGCAACTGGTCAGAGCTGGAGTCAAAGATGTTCCTTTACAGTTCAAAGCCTTCTCTGCTTTTTTCAGTGTTTGGAAAGACAGCTGTTTCTTTTCTTTTAATGTGGAGAGAAGCTTTCTCCCACCTTTACACCATGAAGTGCTAGACGTAGTGTTGCTTTCCAAGCAGGAATCTTGGGGTTTCTTCCCTTCTTGGCTTGAGGTCAGCCGTGCAGGCTTACTGCTCTTCAACAAGAGCATGCTAAGAGATCTCAGTGTTTCTGTCTTTACATCAACATCACTGGAAAAGTCACCATCAAAAAAAAATTAGCTCTGGCAGCAGCAGCTTGAACCCACCAGATGCTGTGGCTTCTCTTCTGAGCAGAGAGCAAATGAACCTGTGTCCTTGAGAAGGAACATGGCCTTCTTTCCCACGTGTGTCTGTGCTCTAACCATTGGATTATAATATGAAAGACGGACATTGTCACTCTTCTCAATAGAACGTGTCTGTATCTCTACTTAATGAAGTGTCTGTCTGAACTGGTAAACTGGTTTTAAGCTGAAAACATCTGCCGGTTCAACCGCCTCAGGGGATGTCGCTGGTATCAAAGCAATCACACAGGAACATCTCTGAGCATGCACAAAAGTGGAATTCAAGGAGCTTCAGAAATGTTTAAATGAGCTGAGAAACACCATAAAAACATAATCTCTTCCAAAACTTGGCAGCTATTCACCTGAATAGACAAATAGAGGTTTTGGGTTTCAAGCCCTATTTTATGCATTCAGACTCTGGATGTGAAGTGTTTAGAAAGTTTTACGAGGATTTATCTAGCTCAACACTGAAAAAAATGGAGATCACCTTCACAGCCACACTTCACCTCTTCAGACTTTCAGTGTGAATATAGAGTTTCATCAGTTTCTGGACAAAATTTGCTATTTTTTTAATTGTGCGAGAACTTAAAACAAAATACATTATAAAACATTTTGCCGGAAAACTTTTGATCTTTTCATGCTGATCCTGTTTTGAGAGTGCTGATACCACATTTTTTCCTATATATGTTTGCATTAGATAATCTATAATACATGACAAAGTGGAATTGAAGAACCCAGACTGTTTTTTTTTCTTCCACGAAACCAAACATTTGATTACCTTACCCAGAAAATCTTGACAAAATTGTAATGTTCTTGAAGAAAGTTTCATTTTGTCCAGTCAGCATTCTCCCATGTTCTTTTGGAGCACTTTATTACCAGTTCTAACTAAATTCACATGAGAAAGGTAAAGGCAGCAATATGGCAAACAACGCCTATGATATTTCAGAGAACAACTGCTTGACATTTATATTAGATTTCTGGCCGACTATTACAATATCTTTGATGAGTGAGATCTTGATTTAACTCCTCCTGGAGGTACGAATGCACCTCCCAGAGCCTGTGAAGATGCGGTGCCAAGGAGAAAGAGCAGATGGTGTTTGCCTTGTCCCTGCCCCCTGAGTATTACCCACAGGGATGACAGCTTTACGCTGCACCTTGGCTCCACGGAAACCTGGTGAGGGAAGATCCCATGTGGTCGAACTGAATGAACCCATCTCCTGCTGCTTCTTTCATAAAGGTCTAGAAAAACAAGTCTGGGAGAAATCTCAAGAGGCCAGGCCATCCACTCCCTGCTCCCAGCCGGCGTCAGCGGGTTCATGGTTGACGCAACACAGTTTTGGGGGGCTCTGTCAGCTGAGCGTGTTTGCATGTGCAGGGAGCTAGGGATTTAGGATTGAGAACCTTTGTAAGAAGGTGGGATGTTAATAGATTTCTTTCCCAAATCAGACGAAGCATTCTGGTAGACAATATTGGAGTTTGAGCGCTGTTCGACCTCACAAAAGGGGAGAAAAAGCCAAGCGACTGAGAAGTTGCACCATGACCATAGGGGAGGATCTCCTCATGGCTTTGATCCAGGGAAGAGGTAGGACCTATTGCTTCAGGAAGATACTTCAAATCCTGGCTTTTGGAAGTACACCCATGTACACGGTTTTGAGATAGTTTCTACTTGCATGTCCTTGGTTTGCAGGGTAGCATTTAGTCTCATTTTTATAGGAAGGTGCCCAAACACTGGAGTCCCCAAATCAGTACTGTAGGATGCTTGTCAGTGCTTTGTCAGGTAGTGATGTATTTCCAAATATATTTCATGTCTTTTAGAAAGCAATGACTGCAGCAGCAGCCTCTCTTGTGAAGTCACCAGCTCGGGGGAAAGAATTCAAAGCCTTGCTGAAGTTGTATCTCAGAGAAAGATAATTATTCTCCTGGTTGTACTCTGGACTTTAGTTTATGCCAACAAACGATAGTGCCAAATTAAGTTTAAATCAGTTAAATATTAGGACTATTAGGAAGAGATTCTTCCCTGTGAGAGTGCTGAGGCCCTGGCACAGGTTGCCCATAGAAGCTGTGGCTGCCCCATCCCTGGAAGTGTCCAAGGCCAGGCTGAACAGGACTTGGAGAAACCTGGGATAATGGGAGATGTCCCTGCCTGTGGCAGGGGGGTTGGAATGAGATGATCTTTAAGATGCCTCCCAACCCAAACTATTCTATGATTCAATGAAAACCAGAGTATTTCCCTCTCACTACATCTGGAAATGTCAGCAAAAATATTTTAAAGAACTGTTTTCTTGATATTTTCTCTGTAGGACCAGCAAATGAATGCTACTATGAATGAGAAAATTATAATCCACAAAAACACAATTACCACAATAAATCTGATATTTTGTTTCATTAAAGGAAAAAAGAAAAAAAGAAAAAAAAAATTGTATCCAATATTTATGGATCCTCTAAAGACATAATCTTTTTAGTTTCCCTGTTTATCTACCAAATTATCAACTTCAGTTTCAAGGTAGTGAGTCTTTAGATTGTGAACATCAGTCATTACCTAAGGCAGAGCCTATACCTACACAGGTAGGCAGGTAAGTGGATCCATGGTCCTGGCTGAGGCTGACAGTGCCACCTTTATTGGGTTATGGGGTGATAAGGGTGTGATGGTGCTTGCAGTAGCTATTTATCTTTGTTTCTTAAAAAAAAAAAATACAGCTCCTATCACGACGAATATGTATGCACATGTATAAGTGTACCAATTTTCTGGAAGTGGGAATAAGCATAAAATAGTTATAATAATCAGAATGGGCTATATTGTACCTTAAGGCACAGCCCTAAGCGAGGGCTGGTGCATAAACTAAAAAGAACAGGTTGGATTTTATTGCCTGCCCTTTATTTCCTCCCATTCTCCTCCTTCCCCTAAGGAAAAACGGGGTGGGGGGAAAAGGCTAATCGCAAAATTCTCCTCCAGCCCTTTCTGAGTGTCATCATATCTCTGAACAGAAGCAGTGAGACATTTTGGCAACACCAGACTCTCTTTCTCCCTATGCACTCATCCTTTCCATTCCTCGTGGGGTCCCAGCTTCCTTGTCTCTTTCCACCTCCCTCAGGTCACTTCCTTCTGCTGCTGCTTTGGATTGTTGGAGACATCTGGGTTCTCTTTCTGGGCAAGTGCAACCTGGCAAGTCCTTGACATATTTGCCTGTATATGTCACATCTTCATTACGTCAACCCTGTTTCAGCTCTCTTTGGGCCTCTTCACCTCTGGTTTTTACTTTTCCTACCTTGTTTGGGTAGGTATTTATCTTCCTCTTTATGGAATGAAATGGGGGGCAGGTTGCAGGGTGAACTCTGCCGGCTCAGCCACTTTGTGCATAGGACACCTGTCAGCTGAGGGAGTGGATTTAAGCCCCCATCTATTGCCCACCAGCTTCTGCAAATGCAAATCTTGAAGTTATTTTTGGCTGCCCAAGTGCCACACAGGGAATTTCCCTGACTTCTGTTCCTTTGCTGGGGTATTTGGTATTTTTAGGCACTTGGCTGAGGGATATACATTACAAGCCTGCTGATTCTGAGCTCCCCAAATAATCAGTGGAGAAAGAGAGACAAGCACACTGGAGGGAAATGTGTGTCTTGGGGGTGCTGACTTACCCTCTGGAGCTGCCTGTGCCTCCCTTTAGGGAGATGCTGGAAGAATAGACTCTTTTTGCCTCCAGTCACATGTTGTGGATGTGGGTACTTGTTTCAGACAACAAACTGACAGGCATGTTACATTGATTTGTTTACTCTTTTTTCATGATAAAAATGATCACCTCCCATGAATCATTCAAAGTTACATGAATTGCTTTGCTGTTCTCACTGTCTGACCTTTTTCATTTGATCATTGTTGATTCTTCCATTTACAAGAAGGAATCAAAAAGTCGTGCTAGGGTCAAATACAGTTTATTTTAAAATTTAAGATCTCATTGTAAAGGAAGAAAAAAGTTCAACTATTCGTTCATCTTTGAGTGCACTCTGTGGGTCATGATATTCCTACATCAAACCGAGATTTATTTTAATTTAACAAAAAAAAGAGGGCAGGGGGGAAGATTAAGCCTGAAGACTCAGTTATTGCTGGTTCCCCAGTCACATCAGTCAGCAACATGGGATTTAAGGTGTCAGAATGACAAAGAACGGTTCAATTTGCTCTAACGTTGCACCTATCCTCATGTACATATTAGACAGCTATAAAATCTCAAAGAGGCACCATTTGAAACACTCTGTGTTAAACGGGGGCAATTAGTGGGCAAGATGAAATGAAGGTACAGTTGTAATTATTTCATATCTTGAAACAAAAAGGAAGGCCTGAGATGTAATTTCACTGTTAAGGAAACGCACAGCTTCTGGAGAAAAAAAAAAAAGAAACTTTTTAGAACTAATTGCTTGGCTCTAATTAGAGAATCTAACCTTTGGAGGAATAGTGGCTGTTGAAACTCCAATTTTATTTGCATATATTAATATGTACATGACAATTACACCCCCAGAGAAAGTACAGCCTGTGCCCCAAAAGCCTAGTTTTAAATTTAGAAGCAAGAAAGAAATTCTAAACAACTTAAGAACACTTTAGTGCTTCTGTAGACTTGGGATCCATTTTACGAAAACTTTGGAGTGCTGAAATGAAAAATCTAGTTGTCATTTTAGATGATGTGGAGATACACATGCTTCTGTTTAAATGTTTGTACAGAACTATCCTTACCATCAATATTCATACATGTGTAAGTGCAAAAAAAAATAGAATTATGGAATTGTTAAGGCTAAGACCTCTAAGATCATCAATTTTATACATTTATCTAAATATGTAGATATACATGAAAGTTCTCAATACTTAGACTGTATTTGAATAGACGCTGGTAAGGGGATTTTGCCATCATATCCAGCAGTAACACAGGGATGGAGAAAATACAGTATTTTTGCCACCAAAGAGTAATAAATGTGGGTGAAATTGAGAGAATTTGGGGAGCTGTTGAGATCCGCATGAACTAAAATGTTACTATGGCATTTTTGAAATGTCTGCTAAAGGTTTAGAATTGTAACTCTATTACCATTGAAACCTTAATTACAATGATAGTGAGGATAAAGATTAAATAGGTTGCAGCAGGAAGATCAGGTGAGTTGCAGATATTCACACAGGATTCAAACACCACGCTCAAGACAAAGTATTTCTGCTGTTTCTTATCCAGATTTACCCTATACAGGAAACAGTGTGAATGACTAATCAAGAAGGTAATAAAAAATCAGGGTTATCACTGTTGTGCTTAATAGAGAGTCTAAGCAATGTATGAAAGGAAATATCTATGAAACCTCACTGGGTCCTGGGTACTCCCTTTGGCTGGAACTCTGGAAAATATATTGCATGGAACAATTTTGAGGTGACGAATGAATGAATGAACAGTAGTTTTCCCAACATAACTTCTAATTCCCTGGTAATTTTATATTTTTGTGTCATCACAACATTTCAAGCTCATTGACATGATTTCCTCTCTTTTGGGCTAAATATTCTGGTTGCTGTGGCACAGAAATGGAAAAGAGTTATTGGTTCCAGCTATCAGAGGTGTTGTTGCAGTTCCCTGAACATTGAGTCAAACATATATGGGAGGTCAGGAATATTCTCATATGTGTCTGTGTGTAAGTTTAACAAATCTGAATATATTTATTTAAAAATTCAGAAAAAATCAGATAAAGACTTTTGAAGTGGGAAATTTCGGATGAAAGCAATGGTGGTTACAAGCACTTCATATTCACAAATATTAAAAAGTCTTCAATTTCCAGTTATGTGTAATTAACAATCTTTATTCTAAAATATCTCTATTAAATCAAATCATGCAATGGCATTGAAATAAATAGCTACAAAACAAAAACAATCTAAAACATGCATTATTTTTCAGTAATTTTTACAATCCCAAGAATTATATGAAAAATAATGCATTTAATTACTATATGTCATGAAACAAATGTCTACCCAAAAGTCTGGATGGTTGGAAATCCAAAATTCAGCAGTTTCTGGTGCAAATGTTTTGAAAAGACAGTGAAAAATAATCCCCCCAAAACAAATATAGCTCACGTAACCTGCAGTAACTGTGTAAATTAAGCTTCCAAAACAAAAACTCAGTTATGCCAAAGCTGTAAAATTTCAGCATAAACAGTCTATCTAAGTTTCTTGAAGTATCTAATAACATTTTATCTTAGAAAAACCTGTCGCCTTTAGTTTTCACAACTGTTAGATTTTCATCTTCAGAGTCAAACATTCCAAACTCAAGATCTGTGATATCTGAGAAATTATGCTCTTGATCCTTAAGAAAACTGTACTTTTGAAAATCAATGTCGTTTTTCTTTCCATGCATAAAAGGGAAACCAAAATTTGGGTAATTGCATTTGAGGATCCTGTTCAGTGTTTTTAATAAATAAGGGCAAAATTTATTCACATCAAAACAGTGAGCAGCTTGAACTGCACAAACTTCAGAGGTATGATCAGAACACATATTCTGCATCTATCCCAGTTCATTAAATATTTCTGTGGCCCTTGGCAGAGGCACTGGAAACCAGTGTTGAGCTGCCAGCATCATCCATGGCACACTTGGCAAGCACTCTCCCATTTCCTGAGAAGGTTTAGAAATTCATCGGGTCCAGGGATTAGTCCCAGCTTGAATATAGTGACCTTCCTTTGGGATGCAAAATTCATTGAGAGTTTGAGTATGGATGGGTGGTAATTGTGCATCTCAGGGCCAGAGAACCTGTACTCTTCAGCCAAGACTTCCCACTTGGATTTTCAACCTGAATTAATGCAAAGGGCCTTAAATTCCTTTCCTAATGACATAGATTAAGGGCAGGCATTATTTTCATAATCTAGATGGCAACCTTACAAATGAAATAATTTATTTGTTTAAATTTAAAGCAGAAAGTAAAAATTTCTCTGTGAGTGTGTTTTTCCAATTGCTGCATTCAAACAAGCAGAGTCAGGCCAAAGTGTAGATTTCCAAAATAAAGGATAATATCCACAGTTTGTATTCATGGTTGTACTTGGTGATCCCAGAGGTCTTTTCCTACCTTAATGATTCTTTGATTCAAGGAAATATCTGATTTTAGTGAAAGCAAAAGTAGTTCAGTCCATATAAAGGGATATTTAGGAGCACCTCCATTCTCAGTTGCAGTGATGCCACTTGAGCCATCTTAAGTTTCTATACAGACCAAGCTGTGACCGTTGCTAATTTTATTTGCACTGCACACCACTGAAGATCCCAGTGAGCCATTGGCAATGCTCATTTTTTTTTGCCAGAATCTAGAGGCTTTCTGCTGGATAACTTCTTCTCCTAAGGGGAAAATATGAATAAAATAACAAGTGAAATTTATGGCAGTGCTATTTCTGAAACCCAAGTAATGTGTCTCCATATGAAAGTGAATGTGTATTCATTTAGGAGTGTAAATGATGGCATGATGGCAGAGACAGTGTGTGGCACTGGGATCATTCACATCTTGTTACAACCAGTGATTACAGAGGAGTCATTTTGTAGTTCAACAGCATTATTGAGGCTTATTCTCTGTAACAAATGATATCTTTTATTTTATTTTGTGATTATCCAACAGATCACTGAACCATAAAGTGCTGAGGCTCCCAGCTAACAGAAAGAAATACCAGGGCCATATGTCTCTCCTGAAACTGTTACTATTCTGTAAATAATTATCATTTTTCTCTCTGCCACTCACACTGTGTGGGTCAGACTCCAGTTACCTCTGATATTTTTGACACTCTGATAGAAATGGTGGGAGATGGAATTTTTGTAATAAGAGATGTAATGACTAATCATTATTCTTTTCCCCAAATCACTGTGAAAGATTGCTTCACAATTCAATTAAAAGTTTCAGCCTGACATCTGCATGATGAGAGACATTTAGTATAACATCTGACTTGCACAAATATGAACAATATCATCTTCATAAAAGCAATTTCTATTTTTTTATTCAATTTATATTATTTTTTTAATTGTAACATTAATGATCCTTATGACCATGCTGATGTCATGTGGGTTTTGAATGGCAAAACCATTTTCATGCACATATATAAGTATCTATAAAATTACTGATATGACAGATGATGCATTTGATTACGCTCCTCTTTCTTTCAGCTTACAAAATTTATCCTGTCTGATCTGCAGTGAGTCCTCTGTCATGTGCACTGTACACTGCTCTACACATCCTCCCCATTTTGCTTAAGGAGTCATTCATTCCTGTATGCTTCCACATTAGCACACACAAAAAACTATCCATACAGCCAAGCTAGGACCACATCAGCAGTCATCCTTTTCCTTCCAGAACTTACAGAGACAGGACAGAGAAATTTGGAGTTATTTTATTAAATGTAGCATTTTGAGCCATATCTGCTTCAGAAACCTCTGAGTCACGCTGATTATTTCCAGTTTAACCAGAAATACTTAAAAAATCTTTTGAAAAACATTTTCCAAGAGCAATCCATAAAATTGAATGAGATTTCTCTATAAAGGAATAAGAAGCAGCCTGAAATCAGAAGCCAAATTCAGCTAAAGTGATCTTGTAATGAGGTGGGAGTTGACCTCTTCTTCCAGGCAACCAGCGATAGGACGAGGGAAAATGGCCTGAAGTTGTGCCAGGGGAGGTTCAGGTTGTATATTAAGGAAAAATTCTTCACTGGAAGAGTGGTTAAGCATTGGAACAGGCTGGTCAGGGAAGTGATGGATTCACCATCCCTGGAAGTGGCACTTCATGATAGGGTTTAATGGGCATGGTGATATCCAGTCAAAGGTTAGACCTGATGATTTTGGAGGTCTTTTCCAACCTTCTTGACTCTATGATCCTGTGATTCTCAGCCCCACACTAGCTGATTAAAAGGCTCCAGTGTACAGTATCCTGAACAGGAATCAAATACACTGCTGTTTTGCAGGAATTGGCATCCTGTTGAAGGATAGGACAGCAAAGAATGTCTTTAGGCAATGGTTTCGAGGACCATATGCTGGAAAGGTTATAAAAGATCTCCTCACGGCTCTGAGATATAGGAACTTGGTGATGAAAAGAAGATACATATGAAATATTTGTGATATTTTAAGTGGCAAAGAAACACAGGAGATCAGGCTCAGAACTGCCAGAGAACTGGGAACAAGCTCAACCCAGCAGCACCTGTAGTCAAGAAGCATGTTTTAGCCTGGGAGAAAAATTTGAAAAAAAAAAAAAAAAAAATAAAACCGCTTTGGTTTTGTCATTTTTTAAA
>VZRS01006505.1:16206-74287 GCA_013398055.1 Ifrita kowaldi
TGACTGGCAAAAGATGAGGGTGCTAGTCCCAGCCAACCTGGGATTGATTTGCAAAAACGTGACTTGAAAAAAAAAAAAAAAAAAATCAAACCTGCTTGGTTTTGCTACTCATGAATATGTCCTGGGAGCAATTTGCTTCAATTTGTCCAAAAGAGTAAAATCACAAGACAAGCTGGAGGGACAGCTTGAATGAAAACTGAGACATGGCACACTGCAGATGAGCTGGGGGAAAAAGGTGCCATTACAATCCAAAACACTTGAAGAAAAATACTTAAAAAGATAGAATTCAGTGTCTGAAAACTGGGGTGCAGGAGAATTCTCTACTGCTAATTCTTGCAGTTCTGGTCATTAGCTTCTCTCACTTCCCAGCCCCTGTTTGGTTTCTAATCATCTTAATGATCAAAGTCCGTTAGCTCACTTAGTTTTTTCCTCTGTGTTTTATTTGCAGGCAGAGTCATCCCTGCATTAACTTCATTGCAAACAAGTCAAGCTGTTCTGGGGAACTATTTCCATTACCTAACAATTTCCATCTAATTTAAGTGACTGAATTAAAGAGCTGTCCCTCTGTAGGCTCTACAGCTACATCCACATTAGCAAAAGTAAGAGGACCAGGACATGACCAAGATAATGGATTGTTACCCTCATCCCTGACATGATTTTGCTTTGGGCCAACTCTCATGGCAAGCTGTACAGGGTTTAGCACAATCCAGGGAGAATTGATTTACCAGTATAGATTTAGCCAACAAGATTCCATTGAAATGGGAAAAAAATACTTCTATGACAGATTATTCCAGTAAATATACACTAAATGCTTTGACTGTGCTCTGAAGGATCCTCCCTCTTCTCACTGGCCAATGACAACAGCGGCATAAGGATAAGATAGGTACATTTATAAGTTACATACCTAAAGTGAGTGGATGGAAGACAAACTGATGGAGCAAAAATGAATCATCTTTAGAGGATAAATAATCTTGCTTAATCATAGAATCAAGGTATTACCTATCTTGCAAAATACCTAGATTACTTTATATTTTATCCTATATTTTTCATTTGGATCTGAAAATGGAAAAGATAAAAGACCAATTTCTTGTGCTGATTTGTATCCTGTTATGCTGCAAGGTTTGCACATCTGAAAAAAAATCTTGGGTCTAAACCCTTCAGGGTCAAATCTGCAGCCTTTTCTTTACCCTTCAAGCTGATACTCCAAAGAAGGGTGGCTTTCAGCTCTGCTATAGCAGCCAAATGTAGGGTTTTTCCATTTAGCCGTGGAAATGTGTTTAAATTAATCTCTGGTGTGCTTCCATTCATTCCCGTGGAGCTATATCAGGCATACAATTGACTCAGGGGACCATATTCTTAGCTTCTATGGAATAACTTCTCTTTCTTTAGTGTATCCACACAGATTTACACAACTTTTTGTAGCCACTGTAGAGCTGATTATTCCCAGAATAGTTTAAGTGAGTAACACCACTCTTCAAAAGTCTCCCACAATTAGGTGTTTTTATCCGTATTTAACATGTACTTCATAACTGGAATAAGAACCAATGCCAAATTTAACATCATAACAGATGAGGTAGGGGAAAAATTATGCAGTCAACCACAAAAATAGAGCCTTAAAAATCAGAATTGACTAAGAATCTACATTACAAGTGCTGAAAATGGCACAGTAGATTTTGAAATTTAAAGTGTTACAAAGAAATTGCAGAAAAAACCCATATTTTTTTCATCTGCAGTTCTGTCAGCTACCTTTTAATCTGTTTTAAAGGGGTCTGATAATGGATAGTGAACTGGTTCCCAGAAAGAGCTGATGCAGTAGCTAAGGATTGTCAAAACGAATAACGATTGTCTTCCCTCAGTAGTATCAAATGTAAACATCAAAAGGTACCAGTGTGAGTATGGCTGTGCCCTGTGCTGCACAAAATGCACTTTGTGAGATTTTCAGAAATACTCCAAGGTGATGGAGCTCCACTTCTGCTAAGGTGGATGTCACCAGCAATAATTACACTGGGATCAGAATTGAAGCATCTGAGATGTCTGCAATGCCAAAAATGTAAAGGCCATTAGTGGATTTTAATCCTGAGAAGAGAGTCAGCAATGCATGTCTGAGTCAAGTCATTCCTTTCCTTGACTTTATTTGAATGGAGAAAAAATTTCTACCATTTTATAATCCCAGTTTGGAATGCTTAACTGCAAAGTACTTTTCTTCAAAGCAAAATTATTCTTTGTACAAGAATTTCATCATGTGAAGGGTTGTTAAACCTTGGAATGGGCTGCCCAGGGAGGTGTTGGAGTCTCCATCTCTGGAGGTGTCCAAGGAACAATTGGATGGGGCACTCAGTGTTCTGGGCTGGGTGAACTGGTGGGGATCAGTCACAAGTATAACTCAATGGTCTTGGAGGTCTTTTCCAACCTAAATTGTGATTCTGTAGTGCAACTGTTTTTGTATCCATGAGGAGATCTTTTGTCTTGCTCTATGATTTCTGTACCTACTTGATCACCATGATATGATCCTGATATTCAGGAGACAAACCTCTCAGAAACCCTGGAGATTCTGGCTCAAGTGCTCCCCAAATATGATGCAGGCTGCCAGTCTTTGGCCCCGAAATACTTTATTTCATCAAGTCAGCAACTCTACTTTGCTATAACTCTCAGCCTGCCCGGGAGAATGTCCCGACCTCACTTAGAAGATGACTTGAACCACATCTGGCCCTTGCACGGCTGCTGTCTTCATTCTAATTTTCAATCCCAGGTGCAGAACCAGCAATTAAAACCAAGCATACATCAAGGCTGCTGCTGCTCACCAGAGAAGCACAAACACAAATCAAGACACGCATGCACAACAAAGGTTATTCTTTCAATTTTGTAATCTTGTAGGGCCAAGTAGTTCCTGGATGCTCTCTTTCAAAGCATGTAGTTCCTCCACTGCTTATAAAGAAGGAATATTATCAGCTATTTGTTTTTGCGAAATCATTTATATGTATAAATTGCAGCAACACATGGACCAAACTACACCATTTACTAAAAAGTATAAAAGCATATGCCAGATGATCCCAGTATTATCAGTGCATTTAGCACTAATATTTGAGTGCTGTCATTAAAACTGAAGCTGCAGCAATATTTTAGCCATCTCTGTGCCTAGAAGATTTCTCTATTACTTTGTCCATGAACGTTTTCCTTGGATGATTGGTTGACAATATCTAAAGGATAATTTTAGGTCCTGGAGAATTAAACACAGGTCTATTTTTATGAGGTGGGACAGATTGGAAACCGTTTTTCCCCCTTGTTCCAATGAAATTGGAAATGAAAAGAATGTGTGTCATATGAGGGACAAGTGTCATGAAGCCCATTTGAATTATACTTCATACCCCACTTTATAGCCTAATGCTCAACTATATCCATTTTTCCTGGCAGTATTTTGCCCATCAAAAACAAGTTATTGACACTTATGTCTCGGATATAAATCAGATCCGGCAGTAAAAGTAAAGAAGGTGGTTTCAGAGAGAGTCAATGATGGGGTAGAATAATGTATTTGGCTTTTTCCTCTAGGATATTACTTTAATATCATCCAGAAACAGTGGCATAAAATCATTCTAATTAAATGGTCTTAAAAATAAGATATAAAGCAAATGCAGGTGATCTCATTCTGTTCTAAGTGTCAGAGCAGACAGCACAAAACTGAGCAGAAATAGTTTAAATTTAGCTGTCTTAGCATATGTGTACAAGGACCGAGAATGTGGAAATTGGATTTGCTTCACTGGAGTCAATTAAGAAGGACTCTCAACAAGGTAGGGTTGAAGTGCATTGACAGGGCACTGGGAATACTTCTGGTATTGATTGGCACTGGCTTGGGTACAAATAAAGCAAAGCATTCTGGTTTCTGACATTCATTTTCTATAACAGTGAAATTACAGTAATGGATAAAATGATAATGAAAAAGTGAATGCAGAGAATAGGAGTTCTCCATGGAGATGTATTCCCTTCAGATGTTAAACTTTAGCTATGCCCTCATTATAAAAGATTTTCCTGCCTAATATACAGTTCCTAGGGTTTTTTTCCCTCCTGTTACACTGACCTGTGCTTGTTGTTGTCTCCTTAACCTCTCAGAAATTCCTTGTTTATGAGGGCAAATCTTAATGAGGTTGGCAGTTCCTGTCACTCTATGGAAGAGCAGCATCTCAAAGCCCTACCTTCTTCTGGTAGTCAATGTCTTTGATGCTTCTTAACAGGGGGAAATGCTCATTCATGTCTATTTTCCAGTTGGAGAGGATGAAAGAATTTGCTTCATATTAGATCATCCTTTTTTGTCTCAAGTATGTGTGGAGGTAGGAAAGACTAACAGCTACTCCTTCCCCATCCCCAAGAGAATTAGATTTGGAAATCATATAAATGCCTTCTTTATTTCTGATCTCTTTGACATTTATGAGAAGTTGTTTGATGATCCTATCCATAATCATCGGTGTGTATCTGGTATTTCTGTTTTGACCAACACAATGCAAAGTTTGTCCCATTTGGATTTTCCTTAGGGGTGCACCCAATGAACCCACATGTTCACTTGCCTGTCTCTGAGCACAGCCAAATGGAGCTGTATGAAATCTGTGCTGCAAAGGGGATTGTCGCAAGAAGGAAGTTCAGAATAATTTTCCTCAAAATAATTTGCCTCCTAATCTCGTTGAATATGGAAGTCTTATGTCTTGTAACGTGTCCTTTGCTTTAGGTCTTTCCCAGGCTTCTATTTTTCAGCAAAATCTTTACTGTCATAATTATAGATGCGTTCATTATTTCTGTCATGGCATATTTATGTAAGTGTTCAATCCATTAAAAATATTTTGTGGCTGCCCTCTGATCCCAAATCCCAGAGACAAATAATGCATTTTTCCTTTCAACAGACTAATATTTTCTGCATTTGGAGATTTTATAACTTTTTACCTTGTCTTACGCATCCACTGTTTGTTGCTGTGCAAATTTTTCCAGTACGCCAATCATTCTTGTCAGCAATCACCTAAAACACTTGTAGCACTAAGAACCGCAGCCTTTTCCCACTTACATCAGCTTTAGGCCAGAAAAACTATTTCCTTCACTGCCCAGGCTCTAAATAGTCACCCCTGGAAACAGAAAGGCTCAGAATGATTTTTGTGACTGTACATTTTCATGAATGGTAATAAGTTGTGATGCCCCTAATAGAACATAAACTATAATTTTCCAGAAGGACTGGAGGGAAGGAGCAGGTGCAATACTAAATCCATTATAAGATTAAGTTTGGTGATTTTATATGACATGTTTTAACTAATTAACAGCAGATCAAATCTTATGAATTTGCTAGTTCTGTGTTTGCCATCATAGGATTTGTCATAGTGCTTGACAGATACGTCGTAATTTTTTGTAGTTTTTCTCAAAACCTGTGTCTGGAGCAAGGTGCTTTTGGTACTCTTTAGATATTTCCAATTAAAATATTGCCATTTTTGAACTAAGGAAAGGCTGAGGGAGCTGGGGTGGTTCAGCCTCCATAAGAGATGACTGAAAGGGGCCCTCATCCCTGTATGTTCCTGTCTGCAGGGAGGGCTCAGGGCAGGGCCCAGGCTCTGCTCCGTGGGGCACCAGAAGAACAGGAAGAAACTGATGCCCAGGAAATTCCACCTGAACAGGGGGAAGAACTTTCCTGTGCAGTGACTCTGCACTGAACAGATTGTCCAGAGAGAGTGTAGAGCCTCCCTCACTGGGGATGGTTCAGAACTGTCTGCACACAATCCTGTGTCCTGTGCTCTGGTATGGCCCTGTTTGAGCTGGGGAGCAGGACCAGATGAGCCACTGTGGTTCCTTCCAATCTGACCCATCCTGGGATTCTGTGATTCTGTGATATGGAGCTACTTGAAGAGTGTCTTGATCTTGGAACTTTTTTATTACCATGGCCTTGACTCATTATTTGGGCTCTTGACTGAACCTTGTTATCACTACCACACCTCTGCTGACCTGTCTTAAGTGACCACCACTTCTGTTGATGAAGCCACTGTCTCTGCTGGTCCTGCTGTCACCCTGGCTCCTGGCACTCCTTTCCTTAAGGAAAAAACCCGCCCTTGTTCTCTGCTGTTTAAGCACCAAGGGCATTACCTGTCCCAATATAGACACACTAGTTTATTTCAAGTGCTCCCTGGGGCTGAGAGATCAATGCACTCAGAATCCTTTTCTGAGGCCCAGCAGCCTAAAGTCTACTCTAATTGATATTTAGGAGGAGTTAGAGATTGTGGTCTGGACCAAAATGATGTACCCAATTTCACACAAGTCTTTGGCAGCTCAGAGACCACCCTCCTCATTTACCAAATCCAGGGTTAATGTCTGAATTCCTAGGATGGCCCTTCCACTTCACTGCAGAAGCTTCAAAGAGTGATCAGTTTCTTAGTTTCCTTACCTGTTATTTTTATGCACACATACACACAGAGAAGATGGTTAGCTATCTGTAGGACTGAAGTACAAAGGTAAATAGTGATACAGTTAGGGAAAATGTTAATTTATACAAGCAATTTCTTAAATATTAATTTGGATTGTTTAAAGGTTATTTGTATCATGGCTCATTATGTCTGAAAGAGCAATTTTCTTTCTTCAAACAGAGGTGGGTTAGCTGTCTTAGATCAAGGAGTAATGACTCGTAAAAAGCCTCTTTGTCCAGGTAATTAATAGTAGTTTGGATATTCTGTGAGTTTGAAGATTGGAAACAATTGTTTGAATTCAGTTTCTTAGTTGTTTGATGATTCAGGTTAGTTTTTCAAAAGGAGTCAGTAGTGAGCTCTTTGAAGAAGTTAGTCAAAACCAAGGTTAAAATCTTAAAACCAATGGTTTAGAAAAGCCAGTGTTGTTGGACAAATTTCAACTCCAGCACCTGTGGAATATCCAAGGTATAAGATGATTGAAGGACTTCTCTGATTTAAGTGATCTTCAGCCAAAGACTCTCACATTTATAAGCATTTTTTCTAAATGCTGCACAGTTATAAAAACCTTTCTGTTTACATCTCCCACAAGCATTCTGCTCATCAGCCTAATACCTGCCACCTCTAGGCAGAAGAAAACCACTTTTTTTCCCACAGAACCTCTTCCACTGTATTCCTGCATCTTTCACAGTGAACCTTTTTCACAGATTCCCAAATCATGGTAATTAGTGAAGCAAGCTGAGGAGTTTCTTTTACACAAAGATTTTAATACCAGCCTTGCTGCTGGTCTTGACCTGAAGCCAGTTGAATTCAACACCCCAGTGACACCGACGAGTTTCAGATCAAAACCTGTAAACCAAAAGGAAACAAACATAAATGAAAATGCAACAGTGAAGGGTATGATGCTGGGAGTAAACAATGGTAACTCTGCTTTTTTTGTGCGTTGTGAGAACAGAGAATGACTGGATGGATACAGAGAAAATGAAAGGACGGGGTGGAACAAGGAAGGACAGAGATAAAAAGTAGAAGAGGAGGAAAAAAGCAGATACGGAAAGCAAGATGAGTATAGAATCTGAAAACTGAAAGACTAGGAAAAGATTGGGAAGTCCAAAACAAAAAGACTGCAATAGGTAAAGAATTACAAATATGTGTATATGAGACAGTGGATGGCTTCAGCTGACCACTGCTACAGATAATGTAGGCATCTACATTTGGGATACCAATAAAGATCACTTTTACAGAAAAAGAGGACCAAAAAATTCTCCTATTAGTGATTCATTTTATTCTAGATTAGGGATATTATACAGGTCAGTCAATCATGCCCTTTTCCAGTGGCTGTAAAGTGATTTGTGTTGGCCAGGAGAACATTCAAGTTGCGGGCACCTAAAGTTAGAAGGTGGATCTATTAACATTATTTATTTATTGACTTGTTTTGTTTATACTGAGCTTTTGAAATGCTGGAAATACATTTAAAATATCGAGGATCTTGCAGGTAACACCATTCTATTGGTTTTGAGATGGGATATTGTCTTCTCACTTTGATCTAGAGGAGGTGTATTTGAAGCCCAGAGGCTCTGGTGTTTGCTGGGCTCAAGAAATTTCACTGGAATCAAGAATCCTCATGAATTTGACTTTTGGATTAGTCAGAAGGGGTGGTTAGAGAAAGGACACATTTATGGTCCCATTGTGCCGCACATGAGCTACTCCTTGTGCTTTTCCCACTCATCTATAAATACAGCAGGATGTGTACACCAGAGAAAGACTATTTACATCAAACAGCAGTTTTGGCCCAAGAACAACCAGGTGTAAGATGCCATGAGTAGATTTCTGATGGAAATTAGAAATAGGCTGATAAAACATCAGAGGAATAAAGTTTTGGAACAGCCACGCAGTACAAATACTGGGAGCAGAAAAGCACCCCCAAACCCTAATTATTTTTCAGATGGTACATGTATTACAGGAATCATAACATGCTCCTGCAACAGCTGGGGAAGAAGCTTGGAAATCCAGGACATGTCTTCCAATCCAATATTCTTAGGTTCATACCTGTCAGTCTTTGGAGAGAAAGGTAACACCTCTGTGTATTCCGAGGGAAAAAGTGTAACTTCCATCAGGAGCAGGATCAGACCAGTTGTGTGAATGTTATTCACAATATTTTTTTCCTCTCCTGTTTCCCCAGTGGATATGTCTTCATTTTCAGATCCCAGGGAAAAAAAAAATAAAAAAGATGGAAAAAACCCCCCATCTCTACCCAATGGGGACCTCCCTCATTCTCTCTTCTGATGTTTGGTTGCTAATTTGCACTTTTCATACACCCAGAAGCAAATGCCTGTCTGACACAAAATAAAACAAGCTGCTTCAAGTGCTGTTTGGTTCTATAGGAAGAAAATAATTTTTGAAAATAAAATGTGCTCACCAAACAACCCACCAATGCCGACTGACATTCTCCATGGTGTGTCTGACAGAGGCAAAATGTAGCACAATGCAGAACAAAGAGGCATTTTATATGCCCAGCAGAAATTCTTAAAAGTCTTTTTCTTCTTTTCTTTTTTTTTCCCCCTGGAAAATAGTTCTAATTTTTGAAAAAAAAAAACCCAAAAAAAAACCAAACCAAAAAACTCCCACATACATACTGAGAAATTAATTATGAAGGTAGGGAAAGAGGGGCTAAAAATACTTTTTTCCCTTGTAGTTCTTGAAATAAATAAAAATAGCTTCTCTTTTTGAATTAATTTGCTTTTTTACCTTTCATCCTTTCTTCTTTGTTACAGAATTATTCTTCATTTGACAGATAGCAGCCATGAGATAATTTGGGGTTTTGTTTCGGGGGTTCTTTTACTAGCAGTTTGGAATCTTTGTTTTCAGAGAAGAGGCCCACTAGGCACAATTTGGGACTTGTTATTAAAGACAAACTAACATCCCCCAAAGATTTTCAAACACTTCATGCCAGAATGTGATATTTTAAAGCTTTTCCCATTTCACATAATTGGATGCACGTGGCTTAGCAAGAGAAAGACAGTTTCAGCAAATACAAGAATTAATGCAATTTATTCGAGATGGTCTCACAGGAGAGATAGAGATTTTATGCATAATTCTGAGGAAGATAAAAATGTTGAAATCAGTTAGGACTTCTGCATACTGCTTCAAGACCACTGACCTAAGCTAAGGTGATTATTATAGACAAGGATGGAATTTAGAGAAAGTTGTCAAATTAGTATTCATCCTGGATCCCAAAATGAGCACAATTATCATTCCTGGGAATATGAGTTCCATCCTTATACTTTCTTGGGATGCTTAGTCAAATAATTAGTCAAGCTAATTCTAATGTTTGCATAATAATGAAAAAATATCCATATTCCATGGGAAAAAAAAAACCAAAAAAAACAACCAACCATAACTGAAATGCCAAAATTCAGTCCTTTAAAATGATTCTAAATTAGATCCATTCAAGACAGGCTATTGTGAGATTCCTTAAATTAGTTTCATATTTAAAATCTGCCTCTCACAACTCTGGGACCCTGAGGTTACACAATTATTTAACACAGTCATTGAACACCCTGGAACAAGAAAAGGGAGTTGCTTAGACATGTAATATTTATTGTTATAATTTCTATATCCCAATCCCTATATGAAATTAACATCTGCACACTTTTTGTTTTCTCTCTTGGGAAATTCTCTAAGACAAAGAAATAGTGTTATCTTCTTTTTTAAATGGCGTTAAACCAAAAGTGTGCATTATAAAGATATGAAATCCCATTTTTAACCTAAGTTTTGCTCTTTATTTCAAGAGAACCAGCACTTCTTCCTTTTTTATGTTTAATTAATTATAGGAATCTAAAGCTATATTAGCATTTTGACATACAGACATTTTTCTCTCCATGAGATATGGTTAACCTATATTCCAGCAATGCTATGCCAACTGAAAAGAAAAAAGGGTTAATTGCAGATGTGGTTTGAGGTAAAACTACGCCTTCTGTCAAGCCGTGTCCAAATCTACACCCTGGGGCACTGATACCGAAAATTATGGTGGTTTTAAACAGGACACACTAATTCACTTTCAGCTGCAAATTAAATGATGGAAGACCTCATGATTTTTTTTGTATCATTTTTCTTGAGACCTTTTGCATATAAACTTGATACAAAGGGATGTTTCACTAGTTCAAAGATATTAGTTCAAATGCTTTTCCCTTGAGGTTCTTTCCATTCCTTGAGGCATCTTGCTCATGAGGATTTTAATCCTAGTTACATCATTTGGCGGCCAAGCATTGGAACAGGCTGACCAGGGCAGTGTTGGGGTCTCCATCCCTGGAAGTGTTTAAAAGACGTGTGGATGTGGCACCTGGGGACACAGGTGGTGCTGGGTTAGTGATTGGATTTGATGATCTTGGAGGTCTTTTCTAACCTTAATGTTTCTATCACGAGCAGTTTAGAGCTCTTGAAATAAACTTGATGTGGTTTTATGACCTCATAATGGAGACAAGAGAAGTCATTCACTGAGGAAATTCAAAAAAGCCCTTGATCAGTGAAACAAAAGAAACGTTGGTTTTATATAGGTCTCCAAAAGATGTGCAGAATTACAAATCAGAACCACTAGGGAAATATTACTTATGTCTTCTCAACTCATGTAAACAGATATGTTGTGGGTGCTCTATATTTAGGAAGAAGGTTTGGAGCCTTACTGTGTTATCAGGTTAGATTCATATCAAGGTAAGTAAAATGTTTTTTCAATGAAAAAGGCTTCAGGAAATTATCTTACTTCCAGCAGTCAGCTCTAACAAATTCCTCCATTAACACAGCAGCAAGACAAATTGTATTTATAAAGGTTTTTAATGTACATCCCAGCACACTGTAAGCTGTAAAAATAGACACAACTGTAAAAATTCCTATTCTCTTTCGACTCCTTCCACCTATCAACTCTTAAGGTCTGCTTCTGTTCTTTTTCTGCTCCTTACCCACAAAGCCCTCATCACCCTCCAACAAGCACGAGAGCGCCTCACCACCCTCACAGGAAAGAATTTCTTCCCAATATCCCATCTAACCCTGCCCTCTGGCAGTTTGAAGCCACTCTCCCTTGTCCTATCATTCTAGGCCCATGCAAAAAGTTCCTCTCCAGCTCTTTTGGAGCCCCTTTAGGCCCTGGAAGGGGCTCTGAGGTCTCCCTGGAGCCTTCTTTTCTCCAGGCTGAACACCCCTAACTCTCTCTGCCTGGCTCCAGAGCAGAGGGGCTCCAGCCCTCATCTCTATAAAAGACATAGAATCCCAAGAGATCACAAGATTCATACCATCATCAAACAAACAAACAAACCAACCAAACCAAACCAATTAAAATTTAGAAAGCTGGGAAAAGCTTAACAAAATTGTCTCCGGATGATACACAGAATAAGTGTTTGGATGTTTCAACCCTATGCAGCCCATGTAGATCCAAACCCATTAAATTCCCCTGTTAGTAGGGCTTTCATGACTGAATGGGCAAATATTTACATGAGCAACAATATCTAGATTTACAGTAAAAGCCCCCCAAAACACATAATATTTGGTATTTTCATATATTTTTCTATGCTGGTAAGATTTTCATATTTATAAGTACTTACTCAGCAGCCATATTTTTTGCTTGTACTTGTTACATATATATACAGAAACATAGACATTCTTAATATTTGCTTTTCTCCAACACACACACACATGTATATAAATGTACATATAAAAAAATCATAAACAAGTTTATTATGTAGAAACCAGCATGGACATGAATCCTCAGTCATTTCATAGCATTCCTGACACTCGACTCCTTCCTTGGATTATGAGATTCTTCAGAAGACAGAAATAAATAACTGGTCTCTTTTAAGAACAAAGGCTGAAGTGAATATATTTAAAAGCTGAACTGTGTTTTGATGTTATTATAGCAATCAAAGTCAGAAAATCACAGTAACTGAGTAATAAAGAATGACTTCAAAGTCTAAGCTGTCTAATGATGATGCGACAACTGCAGCAGTTCATCTGTATTTATGCAATTTATATTGTATACACACATATATTTATATTATACACAAAGTGTATAATTTATGGCTATGTGGTTAAAAATCAAAAAAACCCATCAGGATATAAACACTAACCTACTTTTGGTGTTATACTACAGGAAATACATATGTGTGTGTGCATTATACAGAAATTTATATGCAGTTGTAGACCAGTGGGTCTATATGCAATTAAAGACCTACGTGTAGCTCTTTATGTGCAATTATAGACCTGTAGGTCTATGATATCCATGCGGTTTTGAAAATTCATCTTCTTTGCTTGTCACTCCCCTTATTCTTCTGCACTTTTATAGTGATGAGTCATTTCTTAGCCTTTCAATCTGTCCTGGAAGTCCAGTTGAATTTCACTCAAACATTGGCAAGATGTTTGGTGTTTGTTCTGGACTGGGAAACCAGGAGTTCTGGGACTGTTAACAGCTAGTTAGCAGTTTTCCTTTCCGTGTAATTGAGGGGATAAACTTTCTCAACCACCAATTCTTTGGGATACGTGTGTCACTTCAAGCATAATTGTTTATCTGAAGCCATAAAGTCTGACATTGCTGGTGGCTCCGTCCAATCCTAATATTACTGCTGTTGAAAGACCTACTTTGGAAAATGAATGATTTTTTTTGTTTGTTTATATTGTGAACATTCAAGAGTTTTCCATTAGTTTATGCCGATAAAAAGAAAATTTCCAACACCTGTAAAGCAACCAATTTAAAACTGTCATTAAAACTGTTCCCTGATTATCAATATTTTCTCATCTCTGAATTGTGCCATTTCCTGCAACCAGTTTCATTACCGGGTACTGAGTTGTGGAGGATTTGCAGGTTACAATGACCCCAAAGGCAGTAGTTGGATAAGATATTGGCTTCAGCAGCAAAGCCAGATGGTGGATCTCCTGTTCTCCCAGTGCACACCTGCATCCCACACTGATCACTCACTCCGTTGTCCTTATCCATATGCTTGTGAGACTGCTCAGAGAGCTTGCCAATATCCGTCTGATAAAATTAAGATATCAACTTGAACTAATTTAAAGGTTAGGGCAGATGAAGTGGAGGAATTAATTGCTGGACATGGATTTAAAAAGTCTGGAGTACCAAAGGTGCAAAATAATGTTTCTCAATACAGTCATGTCCTTCAGACTGAGACTTGGGCATTAGGAAGAATTGCCTTTCCATTACGTATTCCACATAGAAAAGTTTAAAGTAATAGAAATGTGTGAGAGAATTCTCCCAGTAAACTGTACAAAAGTGGGGATGGCAGAGTTGTGCTTTTCCCAAGGTGACGTGTGTCAGTGCAAGATTTTGGCAAAGAGAAACGCAGCCTCAAAATTACTCCTGCATCAAAAATTATTTTGATTGCTGATGTGTTACTCTGGGTGTATTGCTAATTTATTTTCCTATTAATTGGGAGCAAAACACGGACAGCTTTTCACTATTAGTTCAATCATTGTTTTATTAACTTAATAGTAATTAAGTACTTTCCAGCTTCCTGATGACTGTGAGACCCAGATATCTATGACAGGTCATTAGTTGCAGAGAAGAATGGTCAGGCACTAATATTAAGCAAAGAGATTGCTTATTCATACACTGCAGAGGTTAGAATTAATAATCATGATAAATTGAATCTCATGAATAACTAATAAGCAAAAATCTAAAATAATTTGCTATGGTTACCAGAAGAGATGTATTTTTAAGAAACAAGAGCAAAATTACTCCTTGTTTCACCTGGGTGTAATAATCAGGAATAGAGCTATTTGCCAGCAGGTGAAACAGAGGCTTGGGAAAAAGTGAATGCTGAAAGAAATTTGGGATGAGAGTAAGCAGCATAATTGTTACATGCCTGCTATGTACGAGAGCAGGAAAAAAATAAATAACATAGACCAATGTTATTTTGGGAGGCATTAAATCAAAGAGCCAGAGGAGATTAGTATACTGCTATTAAGTACTCATGAGAACACACCTGAGACACCTGCTTGAGGCCTGCACTCCTTGGAAAAAAAGTAGAAATGCCAAGAAAAATGAGAGTAGAAGGGATTATGAGGCACCGGAGGAAAAGCAGTTACTTGGAGATCATGTAATTATGAAACAATTCAGAACATGGGAACATATTTTAAGAGAAACACGCAATTTTCTCGAATAAAATTATTTCTTGGTGGATGTGCTTATGTTTTGGAGAGTCAGAGATGCCTGAGTGTATCAGTACTGTCTGCTTTTGTGTGCACGTGGGCTGCACATTGCCTCAGATGCTTCCGCGGGAAGATGAGCCCTTAGGGAAAAGCAGAAGAAATAGCAGCATGGCATCATGTCTGTGCAGAAAGGTTGAGATTCTATTCCTAAATCTTATTGATGACTTCTTCAGCTTCTCCCTGGTGTGTTTTTCATCTCTGTAAAATGGGGACACTCATAGTTCTCTTTCTCTAGTGCCCAGGGAGCTGTGAACTAAATACATCAGCTGGACCTGTGAAACTTTGCCAGTGGAGGCCAGCCTGGAGCTCAGGTATGATTTGTCTGCATCCCTGGCAGCTGATTCTAACCATTCCTGGGCTCATGGGGGCAAAAAGGCTGTCAGCTCCCATGTTCTTCCCCCGTGGAAGCAGCTGATCAAGCAACAACCACTGAAAACCTCATTGGGTCACAGGATGCTCAGCCCAGCCCTGTTCTGCAAAGGAGCTGTGGGATTCCTGGGAAATCATCATCTCCTGCTTGTGAGCTCCCCCTTTCCACCTAATTGAGAATTCCTGACTCTGAGCTGTGCAAAAGTGTTGGTGGAAGGCTCAAAAGTGCAAAATATTGATGAATGGCTGTGCTGGGTGGATACGCGTTTAAAATTGTGATTTATAGTGTTTGAGGGCCATTAGAAGTACATTCATTTAGAAGGGTGAAAAAAGCAGATAACTAGGAAATAAAAAACTTAACATGGATGAGGCACTTGGTCTTGGACTGATAAAATCTTGATGAATTTTGAACTGGAGGAGAAACAGCTTTTAAAAACATTGCCAGGAACTGGCATTAAGAACTAAAATCTCGTTCTGACTTCAGGAAAACCTCAGAAGTCAAACAGCTGCACTGATATTGAAATGCAGCACTGGATGTCCAGCAGGAGGCCTAAACATTCCCTTGCCTTTCGTGGGCAAGAAAACCAAGACTATCCAGTATTTCAGAGGGAGGCAAAACCAGTCTACGCTTCCTCTTCTCCAGTGAAACCATCCACGACACTTCCCTATTCCACAATAATTTGGAACAACAGCTGGGTGGGTTGCAAAAAGCATTTTCTAAATACTGCTGTCACCAAGCCTTCACAATTCATTTGTGTATTAAGCTCCTAATTTTGAGTGCTAGCATGAGGTTTCTTAAAGTTCACATAGTGTAATTGTTACCTAAGGCTGGGAGACTCTGCTCTGCTTTCTAGGTTATTTAGCTGCAGATAATTTATGAGATTGCTGGGGAGGTTGAAAAATTGTTTCACCTCTTGGTTGTTCATGCTTGCACTGGTTTTACAACAGATGGGAGAGAATTTTGCAGTCGTGAATATTTGATTCATGCCGGCCGACTGCCTCCTCTCACTCAATGGAGACAAAAGCCAGAAGGCTGTAGAGGAGCTTCAGTGGTTTTTAGAGGGTTGGAGCTGGTTTGACAGATAGATACAGATATATCTCAGTATTTTTAAAGTGAAAAAGTGATTATTTCAGTGCTCTGTCTTCTTTTCTTAGTGAAGCTGCACAGGGTATCACATAGATCTACAGAAAGTGAACTAAGCAGGAATAGAGTCGTTTGGAGTTCACTGTAAAAGAAAAACTGACATTGGTTCCCAGAATTGTCAGTGACTTCTTGGCTGATTTTTTCTTGGTACATACCATTTTAATTGTCTAGAAATGTCAAGATGGCCCATTAATAAGACTGCACAAAGGTATGAATACTGTTATTAAAGAGTCTTTGGGAGTAAGGCATCATAAATCTCAGGATGTGGGCTTTAGTCCCTTCTCTGGTGATTAATTTCTGACACAGGTCAACTCACTTAGGGCCAGACATGCTCTGACCTGCATTTTTTTTTGTCTTTGTCTCAAATATATCCTCACTGTTCTTAAGCACCTGACTAACCAAAGGTTTTTATGTCATATCTGAACCTAAAACTGGGTAAGTGACTGAGTCCACTAAAGTGGAAGATCTGCCCTCAGCCCCTGTGGCAGCAATGAAAGATGGTCAGGTCTTTGTGTCTGTTGTGTCCACCCTCCAACCCCATCACACACCCAGAGCCTCCCTCTCCCTTCTGCCTCTGGTGGGCAATGTGTCTTTTCCTGTGATAAGAACACCAGGGGTGTATTGCAGGAGGAGCTGTCTGGATCCCACATAATTAATGCATTCCAAAGACTGGGAGCTGAAACCCTTGCAACTGACTTTGGTGCACATCATCATGCAGCACAGTGTAAAATCCTGCTGGAGACTGAGCCACTGGGCAAACTGGTCTCCACAAGTTGCAGGCAGCTCCTGGGTGGATCCCCGCCCCGGCAGGGACACCTGCAGGGTACATCCAGCCCAAACACAGGGAAGACTCACTTTTGGGAAGGTGTGTAAAAGCACTAAGGTCTGGTCAGATATGGAGAAAAAATTACTGATGTAGTTCCATAGGTGCTTTTTTGATTTGTAAATGTGAATTCTGCAAGGCAAAAGACTGTAAATCTCTAAGCTTCTGTCCAAAACTGTTTGGTTTGGATATATTATAACCCTTTAATTATAAACTTTTGACCAAATCTGAGACAAATTGGATCCAGCTGCAACTAGACCCCTCTGAGCAGTTTGGAAAGCAAAGAGCTGTCACTGAAACTCGTGTGTCAACATGGTCCCCTCACAGGGACAATGACACGATGGCACTATAACCATTGTAACAGGTGATGGACTTGTAATTTAGATGCTGCACTGGAAATATTTAGATACTGTATTAGCAAAAAATCTAATCATAATCACCCACATCATCACTGTGTCCTAATTCCTGCACCTGGCTGAGAACCTCTCATTACTCTGTTACAGCCCCCAGTGACCACAAGCCTCCTTGTTGTGCCATTCCTTTGTGTCACTGCTGATCATTCAGTGCGAACACGATGTTTATCATGGGGATTTGATGTTCTGGTAAAGGTTCTTTTATTTTTGCTAGACTTAATTTTCTAAGCTTTGGCTGCTAGAGGTGATTCCTGAGGGAAGGAATGGGATCATGAGATGAAATGCAAGGGGAGCATTTAACCAGAAGCAGGAGATAAAGGAAGTAGAAGATGGGATTGGCACTGACTTACATAACTGACTTACCTGCAACGTGAAAACTCTGAATTGGCTGACTTAGAATCTGAGCCAGCAAAATTCCCTTTCTTTTTGTGGTGAGACACCAGCACCTTCAGAAGTGGTAATTTGGATTTCAGATGGGCAAGACCTTCATTTCCTCACTGACTCCAAGGGAACTTCTCTAGGAATCACAGAATCATAGAATGGTTTGGGTTGGAAGGGACCTTAAAGATCATCTCGTTCCACCCCCTGCCATGGGCAGGGACACCTTCCACTATCCCAAGTTGCTCCAAGCCACATCCAACCTGGTCTTGGACACTCCCAGGGATGGGGCAGCCACAGCTTCTCTGGACAGTCTGTGCCAAGGCCTCACCACCCTCACAGAGAAAAATTTTCTCCTGATATCCAATCTAAATCGGCACTCCTTCAGCTTAAAGTTATTCCCCCTGGTCCTATCAACAATGGATGGTTAACTTCTAGTAAAGTAAAATTTTTAAAAAGTGAGTGAACTTTAAACTGGGCACTTCAGTTGAAAGCTTGACATTAGGTGGGATCTGGGCCCTTGCCACCAACAGATGCCTCTAGGGGGTTTTTTGAAAGCAGTTTCATTATGAGTAGACAGTGAAACCTATTTTTGGAGTGAGAGTTGTATCTGTATCCTAAGTGATTATACACTAAACTGCAGATAAGACAAAAATTCCACTTCTTCTTTCAGGAGGAAAAAAATTTAAAATAATAAAAGCTTAATTGCCTCTAAGGAGCCTTTCAGGTAAACCACGCAGTGGAACACACTTGGAATGCTTTGTTTTTGATATAATTAGGATTTCTAATCGCTTGGTGGCATCAGACCCTAGGGAATGTTGTGCCAACATATTTAAGGGACTTCAGGCATCTCTAGAGTATGGACAAAATTGAACAGGGCTCATGCAAATCCCAATAATATCAAAATATTGAATTCAAGATATTGCAGAGGCATTTGGGTGCTCAAATTCGTTTTTAGAATGAAGCTTTAGCCTTTCTGTGCCAGAGATCATCACCTGAAAAATAGATCTAAATAGCATCTTCCCATGTTGAAGAAGAGCTGAATACCACAATGACAGTAAAATCCAGATCCTTCTGTAATAAGGAGTGTGAGAGGAAGAAATGGACAATTTTATATCTACCTATTTATCTGTCTAATAACTGTATTTCCATAAGTGGTCAGAATTAGCAATTTCTTTATGATATCTGAAAATCTCGTTTTCTGGGATCTTGCAAAAGCTGTCTCCTTAATGTCTCCATATCCTATTTCCCCATTTGCAAAATAGGGATTACAAAACTTATTTTGTCTGTCTGAGTTGATCAGACAGAAAACACTTCAGGGCAGGGAGCATCTTTTACCATAGAAGAGTATCATATAGGAAAGGTAATAAAAAAGTATCCACCCAAATTGTTTTTAATAGAAAATTGTATTTTCAACAGAGGATATGGGCGCACAAATCGATTATGAGATATTGTAAAAGAGATAATGTAAAACTTGCCCAGCATCCCCTTGAGGCTCAGCTCTATGTGGTTATTAGATGTGAGGTAGGTTAAGTTATGTATTGTCATTTCTGGTACCTAGTTTCTCTGTTGCATTTAATGAGGATGTAAAAAACCTCCTTTTGGTACCGTGGAGAGACTCCATTCATGCTCACGATGCACCTTGAGCTCCTCCAACGCCGGCTGAAAAACTTGATTATTGCGACATGCAAACAGTAAAACTTGGGGAGTATGAATCTCCATCTCTCCCCCTAAACACATTTGACTTACAGGCTCTATAACTTTCAAGCAAGATTAGCATTATCAATAAATCACCGGGTTCACAGATGAGGAACACCACTGAGCGCCGTGTTGCTGAGGCAGAGAGAATGACAATAGGTGCCTCAGCAGCAGTTACAGCAGTGCTGCAACAGATTGTGCCCTAAAGCAGAAAATATCCTGCACACAAGAGGTTATTCAGGTATAGGGAAAAAAAAATTTAAAAGTTTAGTTACTGTTGCTAACGTTTTCAGGGTAAAGAGATAAAGGGAGCAGGAGCAGGAAGGGTGGGACTGGGGAAAGGGGAAAGGAACTGGGGAGAAATTGCCGAGCTCTCAAGTTTTAAGGCAGCTCAACCAGCTGTCGGGTAGGAAAGCAGAACAAAGTAGAGCACGTTTTGGGAGAAAAGCATCTCTATTTGTAGCCATGAGGGCATCCACGGGTTCAGTGCTCTCACACGCTGCAGAGTCCCGACGACACGTATCGTGTCCTGCGAGTCCCACGCTCACTTTTCTGACAGCTCGCTCTCTTTTTCTCACACATCCTCTCTGGGTCCCAGGGCACACCTGGTTCTCTGGCTTGTTCCATCTGATATCAATGAGAATAATATCATCTGTGTGCCAGGCATGTTCTGAAAGGCTGGTTTGCCACCAGTCTTAGTCATCCTTTACTGCAGGGAGTAATAAAGAAGGAAAAGTGGAGAGAAAAAGAGAAAAAAATTAAAACCTCAGAAATGCTCATGTAATTATTCATAAAATCACACTAACATATCTCCAACCGTAAGGTTTCAGAAGGTGAACAGACTCTTGAGAAATATTTTAGAAAGGGGCATTGACATTTGTCAACCAAAGGTCACGGTACTGAAGTTCAAATTAGGAGCTGGTACCAGTGAGTGTTCAGGGCTGGCATCAGCAGCCAGGGCTGGAGGGAGCTCTGAGGGGTGAAGGTGGGCATTGCAATGTGAACTGTGGGATGTCACAGAGCATTTAAGTTGGAAAAGAACTCTGAGATCATTGAGTCCAACCATTAACCCAGCATTGCCAAGCTCACCATTAAATCATGTCCCCAGGTGCCACATCCACGTGGCTTTTAAATCCCTCCAGGGACGGTGACTCTACCACTCCATGGTTGTCCATTCCACTTCTGCTGCCCAACCCTCTTTAATTTAAAGGTACCTGTGATGCAGCGGGATAATAATTAATACTTGTATGTTCCAAGCAGCCCTTCATTCCCATTCCCATAAATCTGCACTGTGCTCAGAGATGGATCACAAGTAGCTTCTGCACTAAGGACCATTTTCCTTCTATGTTTAATGAGGCCCAGACAACATACTTTTCTACCCTTGTTAAATCAGAATTAGCAGTAGTTGCAGAAGGGTAAATCTCTTTGAAATACATTGTTATTATGTTCTAGCATATTGATTACTTTTTTTTCCAGGAGAGGAAATAGAGCTATCTCTGGGTTGCATGACATAGTATGTCCAAGAATTTGTTTTACCTCAGATATCTTGTGTGACCTAGAAGCACCTCTTGAGAGCAAGATATCAAACCAGGAAGAGGGAACTGCTTTGTGTTGCCTAAAAGTTGTGTGTCCCCCTGCTTGAATTACTGAACCACACAAGTAGAGCTTCTATGAATCAGGACCCCAATCCTGGCTTTTTTTCTTGTTTTGGAGAAAGTTGCTTCACATGGATTGTGCCTAGTATTGTTCATTTGATTCATCCTTATGTAATTTCAGTGAATATAATGTTCTAACTGAGCATCAATTTGGCAGACTATCATCTGGTTTAGATTTCACACCTTCTTCAGGGTTCTTAGCACCAAAATGGGGCAGGAGGAGGTTGCTGCTTCATTCTAAGCCTGGAATAAGGGAAGATGGTTCAAACTCATCTTCTAAAGTGATTGCGGGGTGATACAGTGGCACAGGCAGCCTGTGGGTCCTTCCTGTGTTTGCAGTTTGTGATGAGCCAAGTCCCAGCCTGCTGCTCCAACCTGACAGCATCACTGCTCAGGGATGAATTTCTGTTCTGAGAGAGGATGATACAGATCTGGGTATCGCTGGCACAGCAATAATCGCCCCCACCAGGCTGCTGTATTAATTCTTCAAGTGGCATCACACGGAAAAGGAGCAAAGCTAACACAGATAACTCCTCTGGGACACTGGACCCTCAGGGCAGATGAGAAATTGCCCTTGTCTCTGCTTTGGCTTTCCACATCACCCGCTGTCTATGGCTCTGTGCTGTTCCAAGCCATTTTCTCATCACATGTCATGGCAGGAAGAGCAGCTGGAGATGATGGAGGGAGTGGAAGGTACCAGGAGAGAGAATCAACCCCGATGTGAGGTTTGTAGCTTGGTTTTGGTTTGCAGTTCTACTTGATTAGTGCCTGGAACAGAAAGGGAATCCCAAAATGCTGTTGGCACAAATGGCAGCCTTCAGAACCAGAATTCCTGCGCTGCTCGTGTGGTCAATCAATCACGTATTTTTCAAAGCCAGAGCACATAGTGAGCAGGTTCCCTCAGGACTCCTCTTACAACTATATTAATTTGGAAACAGGTTTTGGATTAAACACTTTAAACTTGAAAAAAAACCCCTTTCTCTTCATCCCTCCAGTGAGCCTGAGTAGGGACACAGTGAGGGACCCTTTGCCTCACTCACCCCTTGACTCAGTTTCTGCAGGTTGAAGTTGTACTGCAAAGCCCAGTGAATACAACAGATCTGCTGCAGACATTCATAGATTTTAGAGTAGACTGAAAATCCTTTAAAAATTAAAAAAAAAAAAAATAGAAATAATTTCTGATACATTGCATGGCCACCTTTTAAATGAGAATATTCTCTACCTTGATCATGTAGGAAAAGCCATCGAGATGCAGGAGTTGTTGGTCAGTATTTGCATGCAGGGATGCAGTAGGTACTTTTTCTGTACTGTGAAGTGGGTACGAGAGAAACACCTTGTTTTGTCTTATCAACATAGTGACTTTATGCACATTTGAGTACTACTTCTTTTCATTACAGAGGCATTTTCTGGAGAGAAAACTTTTTATCCACAGTAACACTTTCCTGCTAACAGGGATCAAAAGTCACTACTTTAAGTTACTATTATATTTCTAGAGCAATTATATGCAAATTTTCTACCAAAGCATTCCAAACAATTTAAAATAAAATGACTATGAGAAGATAAGTTATTAGGTCAGTACTAACAGTTAAAGCTGCAACATTTAACTGAGTGGTTTACAGTGGTGATGTCTGGGGGATAAAAGCGTGAAGCCCATCTGGAAATTGTCCCCAATGAAAATACTTTTGCTCTTAGAATGAAAGCTAGGTTTAGAATTCACTGAGTTAACAGCTTTACAATAAGCAGAGAGGGTCAGATTGTGAGCTTGCCTTGCATTCCTCTAGTTATTTGCATAAAAATTGTACTTGCTTCAGCTTGCTAATTCCACAGCCTTTTCATCAAGCTGAAATAGGGGCCCATAAACCCCTAATTATATGCAAGTGTATCATAAGATTTTAATTTATCTTGGTTTCTTAGTTATTCAATTTTTCCAGCTGTAAATAATTAACACGTTGAATCAGCCCCTGTTGTATTTAATGCTTTAAAAGTAGATTCTTTTTGAAATAGCAGCTTTTTCTGGGAGTAACAATTTTTTTTGTTCATTTACTTGTTTGTAGGAAACTGATTCTTAAGCAATCACTAGATTTCCAGAGCTGGAAATCAAGGAACATGCTGGTGTTATAAAAGAATGATAATATTATGGTAATCTATTACCTTGGCTCAAAACATGTCCATGTCAAAACCTGAGGACAGATGCACACAGAATTGTATACATTGAGGACTCTGCTTATTTTTCACACTCCTGGAGCATCACCTGACCCTTGGAGTAACCCTATAGATCACTCTAAAAGCAAAACTCAAACCACTGAAAAGATGAGTTGATTAGGACTGGCAGAAAGAGCACTGGGTAGATTTTTTGAGTAAGCTGGTGATTAAAAAATTCAAAACTGGACCTTCTTTTTTCAGGCCAAATTATGTTTCTGTTAGAAATTATTTTTTTTTTCTGACATTAATAATCCTGCAGGAACTTACTGAGTTTACTCTTTGAAGAATGTTTTTTCTTTTTTTTTCATAGAAAACTTATAACTTAATCAAATCAAAACACATTTTCACTGGGTCCTTTAGAATGGTTTCTTCAATGCATTTTCCATGCCAAATTCTGCCTCTGGCCACTTCTCTCTGCAAGTGTTTAATTAAGCATTTCAGGGTTGGAGGTTTTGGGTGGTTTTTTAATTACATGAAAAAGTTTTTCCTCGTTAATTTTTTCCCTGATTCTACCATCCACCAAGCCAGTAGAATAATTTTAGTTAAGCTCTCATGAAACCAGGCACCAAACAAAGCCAAGTTCCGTTTACACACACCGAGATTTATTTTTCTCTCCAGGAGGGAAACAGTGTTTAGTTATGAGGTTCTGCAAAATAAATTACTGAGCAGTGATCCAGGTTATCCATTTGAGTAATCTGGCAGTGCTCTATTAGTAGGATGAAGCTGTGCCAATTTACAGTAATTAGTGAATGAGGGAGCACAACATTGCATTAGGAACTGTTACTGGGTTCTTGCTAAGGTGTAGTAAAAACATGTCCCACAAAATAGATATTTCCCATTTGATATTTTCACCAGCTACCACTGCTCTGAATTTCAAACCAGACCTACAAAGAGTAACTTGGGTTGTTGTTTGTTATGTATTCATTTTCACTTCCCTAAGTTTAGACTTAAATATTAATGAAGGGAAGATTAAAAAAAATATAAAAGCAAATCCCATAAAACCCCTCCAGCCATGCTGGGGGAATCCATCATTTTCTAGCTAGTGGCAATACAAATAATGTAATGTCTTTTTTCTCCTTATTTTTAAGGGTAGTTAGAGATACCTGAACTACCTGGAAAATAAGTAAATAAAAACAATGGAATATTCAGCTGCTTGTACATTCTTGGCACAGGGATGGAGCACATTTCTTCCTGATTAGGACAACAAGAGCTGTCTGTCGGCTCTGCCAAGCTCCAGCTCCAGTGCTCAGCACTGAAAATATTCCCTTTTGATGCTTCTTTGGCCATAACTCAATCTTTCTAGTAACAACAATAGTTGGATAAAGGAACGTTTTTCAGTTTGCTGCTGAAATAACAAGCCCGAGGAAAATGATTAGGCTGTGCTGAATTAAAAATGAAATTTTTTTATTGGATTTTAAATGAGCATTTAATCCAAGTCTGTTTTGGTTAGCTGGCTTTGGGTTTAGCTTTCTTTTAGATTTAGATTTCCTTTTTAGGTGGGTGTTTTCAATGAAATATTGCCTCCATTTTTATTTTGAAATTGTTGAAACATCTTCCTATTTTTACAAAATGAAGTATAACATTAAAAAGTTCAGTGAATGATCTCCTCTGTAGCATTTACTTGAATTTGGGGAGCTGGAGGTGGCTCTTATTTACCCGTGTGTTAATTTTGTCAAAAAATACACACACAACTGAAACTTTAATTGAAAACCTGATTTATACTTTATAAACAAAGTAATAAATTTTACTGTTTATATTTGTTCACAATCTGGGGAGGTGAATGTAGGGCTCAGAGCTGTGATTTGACAGGTTTTAAAAGCAGCCATCAGAAAGCATCAGAGTGCCTGAATTTAGGTGCAATAAATTAATTTCAGTAGCATGCTGGGCTCTACTGGAAGGTGTCCCTTCCCAGGGACGATCCCTTCCCAGGGGAACTCGAAGGTCCCATCCAACCCAAACCATTCTATGATTCCATGATTTAGATGAGCTAAAAACAGAGGCTGAAGAATGAATCCCAGCACATGGTTTATAGAAAACAGAGAGGAACACTTCCAAGGAAGATTTATCCCACCCTAAATAGCCCTCTTTAAATACTGTTTGGATCGTCTTAAAATTTGATGTATTTTCACTGCTTGTGCTCAGCAGAAACAAAAGGATTTAAGAACCTATAGTAGATTGAGGTATAAAAAAGGCAAAAGGAAGAACTTATTATAGAATTATTAAGGTTGTAAAAGACCTCAAAGATTATCAAGTCCAACCTTTGACTAAATACAGCCATGACCTCCAAACCAAATCATGAAGTGTTACATCTGCTCATTTTTTAGAGACTTCCTGGGATGGTGACTCCACCACTACTCTGGGCAGCCTGTTCCAATGCTCAATCAATCTTTTAATGAAGATATTTTACCTAACATCCAACTTGAATCTCCCCTGGCACAACTTGAGGCCGTTTCCTCTTGTCCCATAGCTGAATGTCTGAAGTCCAATGATTTTATGTTACAAACCCCAGCTAAGCCAGGTTATGGCCAGACTTGCTGCTTCTGGGAAGAACTGAAAAGTAAAACCATGTCAAAAAGTTCTGGGTTAGCCCATAGATCTCTTTGAATTAGCTGTTCAGCCTTGTCCTGGTGTTGATTCATCTCGCCTCTTGGATTAGATCAAGCTGCAGCAGGACTCAGCTCTCAGACTGCAATAGATGAGCCGAGCGCTGCAGCTGATCCCTGATTTATGGTCATGTATTGGGTTTGTGTGGCCAGGTTTTGGTAATGGTGGGGCTACAGGGATGGCTTCTGTGAGAAGCTGNTGGATGGCGTCTGTGAGAAGCTGCCAGATGTTTCCTCCATGTCCAGCAGAGCCGATCCCTGGCAGCTCCAAGATGGACCCACTGCTGGCCAAGGCTGGGCCAATTAGAAATTCCCTGTCTCCCTGCACCAATGGGAAAGAGAGATGGATGGGGGAAAGGTGTTTTTAAAATTTATTTTATTTCTCATTATACTGCTTTCATTTTGTTGGTAATAAATTCATTCAATATCCCCAAACTGAGTCTGTTTTGCCTGTGATGGTGTTCGGTGAGTGATTTTTCTCTGTCCTTGTCTCAACTCATGAACCTTTTGCTATATTTTCTCTCTGTCCAGTTGCAGAGGGAGTGATAGAACAGCTTCAGTGGGTACCTGGAATCCAGCCAGTGTCAACCCACTCCAGGCCACAAACAATGTATTTCTGAAGTGGCTCCTATTTCACTTCTGTTCAGCCCTCTAAAGGTAAAACTTATATTAAACACCAAGCTATTTATGCAGACAGATACACCAGGAGGAGGTGTTCTCAAAGAAGTGGTGATTCCTTGTGTTGTAAAGGTCACAAGCAATGGGATGAAATACTCAGGAAGTGTTTGTCCCTTTCCTCTGACTATTGAAATGGTTTAGGGGGCTTGTACAAGTCAATTTTAGACACTCAGTATTGAGTAAAATGACCTCCACCACTCTGTCTTCCTTGCGCTAACTGGAATTTGAGGTACTCTGACACAAGAAAAATGAAAAGAAGAATTTAATATGCAAACAAAATATTCTGTCCAAAACTCAGGTGTCTGAGAAATTCGTGAATTTGCTTCAAAAACCATTTTAGAAATGCTGAGAGTTCTTCCTGGTCTTAAAGAGCAAAGAGACTCAGGTTCTGATTTTCTTGAAAATTTCTGTTGTCATGTTTCCTATTTCATATCATTTAAAAAATGAACACAACTTATAAATTAAAAAAAATCCCTGACAGTGCTTTGTTGTAGGTTAAACACAATCCATGACAAAATTTGTGAAGAATGTGAAAAGGTTTTACTGGATTACAGAAAATGTCCTTTATACTGCCAAGTTTTAAGAAAAGTTTCATTCTTAAGAAAAGGCAATTCCTGATGCAGAAGAACATTCAGCAGCCAGGTCTATTCATAAATAAACTTAATGAATAATTGATTTCCGCATTTAGTGTTCAAATCTAAAAAAGAAAAAAGGGAAAAAAAAAGAATAAAGGTTGCTTAGGGAAAAACCTCAGTTGACAAAATTTAAATTTTTCTGGTAGAGCTTTCAACTGGAAATAACCTTTTGTTATTATTTTGTAATAAATTTAAATTAAATTATTAAAAAAATCATTCTATTTAAAAACTTAAAATGTGTTTTTTAATATTTTGGGGCTTTTTGAAATATTTTTCCAATATTGAAATCTTACCCACATGCAAAGATGCATTTTTCACTAAGTGTGATATTTGCAGGCAGAAGCTCACTTGGTCTTACCCACACTAAGTGTCTTTGAGGTCACTGTGAAAGACACCATGACCCTGATAACAAATACTTGGTTGTTCAGTTATGTTGGCATCACCTTTCACATCACAGCCACCCCTCTACCTTTCTAAGACCTTCTAGAAGTCTTCTGGAATCTTTGTCTCCAGTAATTGGAAGGGGAATGGGTACAGTGAGCTTAATTTAGGCACCATCTTTAGGCAACTCCGTTGAAGTGACACGATTCCCACTTTTAGCATGGCCCACATACAGAAAATAAAATAAAGGCCTAAATGCTGCTATGTTTGGATTTCCTACTAATGAACTGTTAATTGTCCGCCTTCTTTTGTATAGAATCATGGAATCATTCAGGTTGGAAAAGACCCTTAGGGTCATCATGCTCAGCACTGCCAAGCCCACCACTAACCCATGTCCCCAAGTGCCACACCTTTTAAATACCTCCAGGGATGGTAACTCCACCACTGCCCTGGGCAGCCTGTTCAAGTGCTTGACAACCCTTTTGGTGAAGGAATTTTGCTTAATATCTGATCTAAATCTCCCCTGGCACAGCTTGAGGCCATTTTCTCTTGTCCTAAATAATGCTTTCACCCTTCTTTCATTATTTTTATTTTTGTTCATTCCACCTTAATCATTTTATTTAGTTCATTCTTAAAACTTAAATATTAATTCTTTATTAGGTAATTGAAATCTAGTTCAGGTTCATTCAAAAAATTTCCAGTAGTAAGAAGGAGAGGAGGAAAAGAAAAGATTAGTACGATAGAGAAAAGCTATGCAAAGCAGAAGAGAAAATAATTGGTTGCCATACTTTGTTTAATCAATACAGTGATAAAATGGATAAACCCTGAGTGTAAAAGGGCACTGGCAAGATTAAATACTTAATTGTGGTGATTCTGACTTACATTACCAGGGTTAAATTCAGGGTGAGAAATTTTCTACATGAATGTACTGGTAAGGGAAATCTCCATCTGTTTGGGAAACAAAGGCCAAAGAACAGGCTTTAATATCAAGATGATCTTGTTCCTCTTCTAGAACTGTGTGCTATCAGATCCCTGTGTCACACCACAAGGCACTAGAAATTCTAATCAGTTGGGTTAAGAAAACTTATTTTCAAAGCAGCGGGTGAGAATGTACCCAGAATTGTGCCTAGTGGGTTATTTTTCCTGTAATTCATTAGAACCCTTTGCTTTAGTGCCTCCAGTTGAAAAACCACAGATTGTTATTGTCACTGAAGGGGGGGATTTGGAGACAGAGTTTGATTTGAGAAGGCTTTGTGCTATCTCAACACCTTGTTTGCTGACTCAGACATGGAAAGGAAAGGATCACCAGTGAATGAAAATCCAAGTACCAAGAAGCATCACCTGATGTCCTTTCCCAAGTCCATCAGTCCCATCAGACGAATCTATCTACATGAGCATTTATTTTTGTTTATCTTTACCTGTAGGTATGTTTGTCTTCCTTCTTTTTATCAGTTTTGTCAGTCTTCTCAACAAATGCCAGCTTGCAGCCTCTGCCTCTCAGCTACTTCTGTGTATTTGGAAAAAGCTTGGTGATAGTTGCTTTAAATATTCTGCTCACATGGACAATACCATGATTTGTACATTAAAATAGATACATATATTGGGTATACAAACACATATATTTACACAGCATCCCTAAGTATCTTAGTTCCTATGAGAAAATATAAATGGATAACAACTTGCTTAAATTCTTTGGGATTCGGAAACCAATAGACTGATTCAGCAGTATTATTTGTTGCTCCAGTTGTTAAAATCACTGATGTTCTGCAACTGGTGTTCTTCCAGCTAAGAGGTGTGCCCCTATGGATGAGGTGTGCTCATACAGGCGGAATTCAGCCATGCCATTCCAGATCATGCTTTACTCCTTGGAAGGTCTGACTGTGTATGGGAAGGATGGAAGAATTAGTCTTCAAATCACAGTGTGACATGGTAACTCCATCTTGGATAGGAAATGAAGGCTTTTCCAGCTCTCTGGAAGATCTGTGAAGACCATAAGCTAGGAGATGTTTTCTTCATGAGTCTCAGAGCGTCATTTGAAACTCACGCATGGATAAGGGTGGACCTCCTGCGTATACAAAGTCCCTGACACAGTCACAAAATCATAGAATCAGAATCATGGAATATCGTGACTTGGAAGGGACCCACAAGGATCATCCAGTCCAACTCCTGGCCCTGCACAGGAAACCCCAAAAATCCCACCCTGTGCCTGAAAGTGTTGTCTAAACACTCCTTGACCTCTGGCAGCTGTGACAATTCCCTGGGGAGCCCCTTCAGTGCCCCACAACCTTCTGGGTGAAGAACCTTTTCCCAATAACCGACCTAAACCTCCCCATGCCATGATGAGAGGGGACCTTCCTTGGCTCTCCAGGACTGTCCACCTGCCAAGTGTCCACAGAACCACTGTACTCTACTACACAACCTCATGTGCTGGACATGGCAGCCGGAACTCTACTGACTTCAAGCAGAGAAGATACTTTGAGCAGATGAGATTTAGGTTTGGTGTTGAATACGAGCACCATCCACAGGCTGAAAGAGGAAGAGGGAGCAGAAAAGTGAGGAGGAAGAAAGAAACCGTACAGAAAAGCATAAAGCTGGGGCAGAGCTGCCAGAGCAGTAAAATCTTGTGCTTCCAGGTCACTATGAGTTACTGCCTCTCGCCCTGTAGCTAAAGGGATTCAGGGAAAGGATCATAACCCTCCCCACCACAATCCTTTCCTTGGGCAGCTCCCAGAGAAGCATAATTACAATGCCACCCCTCAGTCAGGACTCAGCCTTAGGGCGCAGTGCAGCCCAGAGACACCAGCGATAGAAAAGACCTATTAGGTCTTCATTTAGCCAATTCCCCAGATGTTGCAGGGGTCTTCCCTTCCTGCCATGTCCAGCCCTGCTAGCCTTGGGCATGAAGCTGTCACAGAGCTGATGGCTTGCCACTTCAGAGGCTCACGTGTTGCTGGGACTTCTGACACTGGGCTTCAGCAGTTTTTCAGATGTATAATGGATGATTCTGTGACTGCAAAGCCCCACGAGTGCCGCCGTGGGTAACAGCACTGTCTGTAGTGTTGGGTTCGGTTGACACCACAGCACCTGCAGCAGGTGAGAATCAAAAGAGGGGCTGAACAGGAGAGTTGATCTGGTACAACCTGGCCCATGCACGGGAGTGGTACAAAAGTAGCTTTACAGGGTAAAATGAGGAAAATTGACCACGTTCTGTGGTAGATATGTGGCTATGCTGCACAACAATAGCTGAAGGAGGCATTTAGCCTTTGCAATGCTCCTCGGAGAGCATCTTCCCTGTGCAAATAACATAAAGAATAGAGAAGTTGGGGTTTTTGCTGATTCAGACCTTCGAAGTCCACTTACCACCTTGTCACACAAGACTCTTGGCCCTCAGAACAGTGTGGCAGCAGATTTGCGTCTGGAACAGCTGTTATGGCTTTTTTGCTTATTTTTCTGGAGCCACAACAGTACCTGTTAGTCCACGGTCCTTGCACATCTCCACAACGCTTTCCTTGTTTTATCCTGTTTAATACTCTACTCCTCTGTCCAGAAATTAAGGGAAATAGGGAGCCAAGTTTCTCTAGATCTCCCATTCCTCTTCTTTCTTCGCTAGAGGTGCAGCTTAAGCAAATAAATGACTTTACTTCTCCTACCTGACTGTGATTTAAAGTGCAAGTAGCCCCTTCAGGAGCATCAGAACACTTTATTTCTCTGAATGGAAGTTGAAATCACTCTCTATTGGTTGTAAACAAAAAGTAAAACAACAAAAAAAGGTAAAGAATAAGAGAATGTGTGTGTCTGTGTCTCTGTGTGTGTGTGTGTGTGTGTTAAAAAAAATGTGAAAAATGTAAAAAATAAAAAAAAAATTGAGAGAAAGATACCTGCAGATGGAACAACAAAGAATTGTGTGCCTTCCTAAGGATATAAGGAATAGAATCAAGATTCTTCCAAGAGATGAGGAAAATGTTTTTTTTCTTAAATCATTCTCCTCTTTGAGACTCCCGATTTTTCTGTACAGAGTTTAAGAAGTCACACTGCCTAGCTCCTCTCAGGATTCAGGCAGCAAGAGATGCTGTATTAAGACATATATCTAATCTAAAAAGTTTAATTAAGCATTCTCTTGGTGAGGAATAGAGCTGGAACCTGGAGAGTTAACACAGTGAGAAGACAAATTGTTAGATGGGCAGGTCTAGGTGGGCTCCTCAGTCCTGTCTCAGTCCTGGCTCTCTCACTTTTTAGGGAGTCTGAGTCACTCCCTGCGTGAATCTGAGAATGAACCACTTCCTACTTCGCTTCCACAGCATTAAAACAGAAATAGTATCTTGCCTTACCTTGGAGGGTCATGGAGGGAATAAATCAGGTAGTTTCAAAAGATTGTGCCTGTGTAAACATGAACACCAGGGCTAAATAAGTATCTTTAAAAGTTACCATCCGGAAGCTTAAAATAAATTATCCAGCCTTTGCAAACTTTTCTTAGATGCTCTTTCCCCTCACTGCTCCCAGCTTGTCAGCTCCACATTTAGGGATGCTTCTGCCAGCTGAGCTGTGCTTGTCCTCACGCCCTGCACTCTGGTTTGTGCAGGCTCCAAACCCAATGTGGCCAGCAGTGGTTAAAGATAAAATGTCTTGGAACCACAAAGTCTCTTCTCTGGAAGTAACATCCTCCTTTCTCATAATCTCACTCCCAGGGAGGCAGGAGCTACAGACCAAGTCCTGGACCTGTCTGGTTTCACCACTGAAATTCAGCTTATCACAAGGCTTTGGCATCCCACAGGTCTTGCCTTTTCCTACCTCAGAAATTTTCCAGCACAGTGCCATGCTCTTTTTAGGCTCTGTGGGACAGTGAATGAAGTCCAGTTGAAAGGTCTCATTTGTGGTCCACCCATGAGCTATGCCCGGCTCAGTGTTACAGAGAAGCAGAACATGTACTGTGAATAAACAACAGGGACAGAGACAGTCAGGTGGTGACCATAACTTGAAGGAGGCCCAGAGCAGGACTATTTGACACTCTTGTTGTATGTCCCAACTGGTCTGAGATGATTGCAAAGTATAAACATAGTCCCAGGTCCCAATGAAAATATTTATAGCACTACATTGTAGAATCATAGAATCATTTATGTTGTAAATTATCTTCAAGTTCATCAAGTCCAACCATTAATCAAACACCACTAAACAATGGTCCTGTTCAGGGCCAGGAGCTTAATTCAATGATTCTTGTGGGTCCCTTCCAATTCAGCATATTCTGTGATTCTGTGATCTACAAGTCTTTTAAATACTTCCATGGATTGTGACTCCCACCACTGCCCCGGGGAGCATGTTCCAATACTCGACAACCCTTTCAGTGAAGGAATTTTTCCTAATATCCAATTTAAACCTCCCCGGGTGTAACTTGAGTCCATTTCTTCTTATCCTGTCACTTATCACTTGCCTGTTCTGGGACACAGGACTTCCATTATTTCATTTTTTAAAATTCCTTCCCTGCCAACTTACCATTCCCAACACCCCGGATGATGGACAGGACACAAGAGCCTCTCCTTTGAGCCATGTAACCCACAGTGAGCACTGAGAGTGGGGTCACCCTCCACTGTGTGAGCTGGTGATGGACACCCATCCTCAGACCTGGCACTTTGCACCTTCTGCACAATGTGACCAGACACACCAAAGCTTCCCTCTTCTTCTTATGTGACCTGAGGAAACATCAACCATATGAGAAATTCTGAGATGTCTCATTGTCATGAAAGAGTGTGGGAATGTACATCTGGATCATTGAGTCAATTGGATTTTATCATCCCAAATTCATTCCAACACATCATCCTGTGCCATCAGTTATCACTGCTTAGTTTTATCAACAATTCTCTTATCAAGACTTTTCCACTCTGTTTTATCATTATTTATTACTCTAAATGTTATCAGGAGCTGGGCACACAGACTCTGGGCTGCTCTGGCTCCTGTTATATAAATCCAGTTACTCAGTGGGAGAGAAAAGCAGAATCAAGTCTCCTGAATATTTCCTGGCTTATCTTCAGGATATGGTGACTGGTTCAGTCAGAGATATTCCCCATTGATGGAACTCATCTTTCTCTACCACAATGTCATTTAAAAAGCCCCCTACACACATTTCATTGGGTTTAAAAGAAAAAGGTACTTAACAGTACCCGGCATGGTTTGGATATAGCACAAGGATCATTCCCAATAGTTAACTTAGAGACAGGTACTTTAATATAAAGAAAGAAAGTTTAACCATGTAGGTGCAGATCATTCCCTGTTACTTAACCTCAGTACCTTGCTGCCACTCTTAATTTACTTGCACAGACAGAGTCAGTATCTCTCCCTTATAATTAACCTTTCTCTCTTTTTTTTAAATTTCCATACAATCTAAATGATCCCCTCCAAGGACAAGTCATCTCTTCTCGCTTTTTATAGAGGTAAAATCAAAATGCCTTATAGGCCATATATGGTACTGAAAGGTTTACAATGAGGTAGCAATCCAAGGTCTTTAGAAGAGGTTTCACCATATTCTCCTTGCAGCATTGAGTAAAACAGTGCTCATGGTAGTTCTCTGTCACTACGCCACATTGCTTAATCACATTACTCACTGCTTTCATTTGCTCTAATTCTTCACTTGGAAGCTTTTTTCTTTTTGCTCCGAGTAGAACATTTGCAATCTGCCTTTTTACTGTGCATGCAAAAACCAGCATGTTTTTAACTTCTGAGAGCTCATTCAAGGAGACAGCACCATTTTTGTACATGGTGTTCTCGGAGAGTGCAGTGCATCCTGCATGCTTGGTTGGTAGCAGCTTAATGCTGTCACGGTCCTCCAGGGGCTTGTCCCATGTGGTTATAATTAACTTTTAATGTCTGCCTTCAGGGCAAAACACTTAAGGGGTTAACCAGTTTTCTCCAACAGAATGAATAGTTAAATGGTAACATACGTTTATCAATATATTCCACAAAGCGGAGGAAAATACCTAAGTATTTTTTCTGCTCCTTGTCTCATATTTGTCTAATTCAGAGTCACTTGCCAACTTGAGAGTGGAGGTTATCCTTTCAAGTCTCATAATATAAATGTGCTTGCTACATGGTTAACACAGTCTTACTTAGTAGCTGAGTCAGTGTGAAGCTTTGTTGGACCAGATCTCGTTGGTATTTAACCATTGCAAACACTTACAGTCTTTCTTTCTCCCTTAAGTACATGTTGCATCATGCTAAGACCTAGAAGAGTGACTTACTACAAGGACATGCATGACTTTGCAAGTAAACCAGACAGACTTTACTTATAATGTTGCTAGAGAAATGGGGAAAGTTACTGTAGAAGAGTATAATTACTTCATCAGCTGGGTCTACATTGTTAGAGTGTAATTCAGTTCCTAAACACTGTATTACAGTGTCATCTAAGACACCCTGGGGTACCCAAGGCTCTTATTCAGTGCTTAAAATGACACTAGATACCTATATTTGGGGAATGCAATCCCACCTTAAATTTAAATGTTCGCAGAGGACGCAATGAGCAGGAGCCAGCTCTTCGAACACAGATGTCTCATGTAATTTTAGTCACTGTGGGCTATCCTGACAATGCAGAAGGGTTCAGCACTCCTGTAAATTGTTTAATACCCACGAACATCTCCAATGATACCATTGCATTCATTGCATTCAGCAAACTAAATTCTTCTTAGTGAATGGACACCATACAGTCTGGCACCTTTCTGTGGCTACCTGACCGAGCACTGAATGAACTCTTGCCTATGCAGTTTGCAATCGAGCACAGAAAGTGCCTGGCTCTGAAGAAAGAGGCTTAGCAGGAGAATTGCCTGAGTTCTGATTCAGTAAGTCAGCACGTGTGCAGTGAGCGCTTGGCACTGCATGGTGTGGACATGCCTTCCAGGGCTGTTCTGAGGCTGGAATAAACCCGTGGAAGAGTGGCCAGTGCTCTCAAAGCATGCTGAGTGAGCCCACAAAGGGGACCAAGCCTGTCAAGAAGCAGAAAGGTTGACCAAAAAAAAAAGTACATATTTGCCCTGCTTTGCTCCTGTATGCTTGGCTGTGATATTTTTTTCATCAATGTACCAACCAGAAATCTTGAGAAAGACTTAAGGGTGCATAATATGGCATAAGATTATTTCCTCTTAGATATAATGGAAGATTAAGTCTGCATCTAAAAGTCTTCAAACTAATTCATTGTGTTCTTAAAGAAGTTCCAGTAGATTCCTTTTCTTTAATGACCGACACTACAGCTGGGGAAATATTTCAGTAAAGCACTTATGTTCTGTGGGAATTTATCTCCACATTCTCTAAGGTATGCTAAAATCAGATATAACAATTTGGGGACATTCCTTACTCAACCACCCCCATGTGTGTTACTGGCTGTAGACTGCAATGTGTTTCAGGATTTGAATTCATCATCTCTGGTGGGTACAGCAAACTCCTGGTACACCACCCTGCTCCTGACCAGGAACTGCAGAAGTGAAAGGCCAGCCTTTCAGCTGGGAAATCTCACAACCTCCCTGCTCCTCAGCAGCTGAAGATTATCACAGACTCATCGCAGAAACAGAATGGTTTGGCTTGGAAGGGACCTTAAAGATCACCCATTTCCATCCCCTGCCGTGGGCATGGACACCTTCCACTAGACTAGGATGTTTGTTCCAATCCCCATCCAGCCTGGCCTTGAACACATCCAGGGGTGGAGCAACCACAACCTCGCAGTAAAGAATTTCTTCTTAACATCCAATATAAACCTACTCTCTTTCAATTTAAAGCCATTTCCTCTTGTCCTAATATTGATTTTTGCATTCTGCTGAGTCTGAAGCGTGTGTGGGCACATTTTGTCTTGTCTGCCCTGGGATCCAAAGCCTCAAACATGAAAAAAAAAGGATCTCCAGGTTGATAACAGCTCAAACAACACAGATAAAGTCCCCAAGAACTGAATAAGATCTGTAGATAGAATTAAATTAATTACATGACTTAGCCATTTTCCATCCTTTACAAGAAACTACAGGATGATGATCATCCCTCTTTTAGAGAGGGATAGGAACAAGACACCAAGAAATAAACTGTCTGCCCTTACATTGTCTGGCAAATTAGTAGCACAAGTAAAGTAAGAGCCAAGATCTCAGGGGTGAGTCTTTCAGCTGACCACACTTTCAGGTCTGCACAATGTTGTAAAGCAACATTTGCTGGCTTCAGGCTGTTAATTCTCTGCACTGTCAGCCCATTCTATTGAGACACGACTGGGCAACATTAACTTTTATACTCAGTCATTTCCCTATTGTTGACTTGATCTGATCTCAGTGGAGAGTTGCTGTCAGTATCCCTCAAAGAAAATGGGCTGCGTTAAACATCTCCGACTGATGCTTGAGTAAAAGCCTGAGTCCTTTGTCAAACAGTACTGCTTTGGCAAAAGGGAAAAAGGGAAGGGGAAAAGAGCCTGATATACAGCTTCTTAAGGATTTCAGAAAATACTTAATACATTTGTCTGTGTATTGTCTGTGACTCCAGAACATCTTTGATTTTCGACTTACAAACTCTGATTTATTATCCAATTCTTCTGCATGTCAGAGAGCACAGCTATGAAGTAAGGCCCCATAAACCATATCAAAATGTTGTCTTCAGTGTTTTTAAGGCTCATATATATATTTATGAGCAGAGTCAACCTTAAATAGCAGATTTCATTGACATTAGGAGACACCTAGGGTAGCTCTTCAGCAATCACTGCAATGACACATGATATTCACAGTTACACAGTACAGCTCTTAGTAATCTTTAGTTAAATCATCCACTTTTAAAGAACATCTCAACATTATGAAACCAAAAGAGTAATATCCATCTCTTCCATATTCCTCTCCCCTCAGTAGTAAAAGAAACTAAACCAAACTATGTCAGCCCAGACTGTATATTCTAATAAATCAGTCCCCTTTTGCAAAAGCATTGGAATATGTGGATACCCTAAGAATGCGGTTCCAGTCCTCATCCAGAAATATCCTAGTTATCTTTCTTTTGACTAAGTTAGGCTCTTTTATAAGTCTGGAGCTATTAAAAAATTTCCATGCCATCATGTAACTCTTCCATAACAGACAAAACCTTAAAGTTTTATGAAAATCATGATAACATATTGGAAGATTTCTCTATTGCTGATAATAAGTTACATTAATTAGAACACTTTTTTGAAAGTAGTCTTGGCTGATGCTATGTATGGATAACTGAAATTGAATTGAAACTTTTTCTCCTAAAGGACCTTCTTGAAGCTGGTGATGCCATGATAATTTTTGCCTTTCCTTTTCCTATACCTTTTAGGTATTCTCAGTGTTCTTAGCAAACATAGTTGAAAGTCTTTAACCTAATATCTTAACTTAAGTCCTGGTATTCTGCTAAGCCAGAAAACCAAACATCCTAAAGACCTCACAGCTGAGACCTGGAAAGCCTCACACTATCTTGAAAAACCAAGGCCCTCTCTAGAACATATTTTATAAACTAGACTCCATCTTGCGGAAAATCCTTTAGAATAGAGAGGTATCATGCCATTAATTTAAGCCTCTCATTGGGGAATCTTTGTCAGATATGCTAATTTGCAAAGTCTATAAAATTATATACGCGATATACCAAGTGTGTGCATTTCGACGTATTCCTCCTTGACAAATTGTTGCACCTGAGGACCCTTGTTAAATACTGAGGTAAAGACCCTTTTATACCTTAACCATGTCTGGCTCATGATTCTAGGACCAGGAAAAAGACAGCACTGGAAAAAAGTAATGGGACATTTTTTTCTTCCTTAGATTTTGTCCAAATTGCCACACAACTCAAATCTTCAGTTTTACATCCAGTCAGTTAACACTCTGCCAAGCATTTCACAAGTAGGGTTTAAAGCACAAACAGTCCCCGAACAGAATTTTGTTGAGAAACTCTGATTTATCTTGGGATAGGGAGTAGTGTAGATAAGTTTTGCTGTTTGGGTATGACCAGACTTCACCATGAGGCTGCAGAGCAAGAGAATGGACTTGGTACTGATGTAAATGATTTGTATGTTCACAGGTGGGTTAAAGCAGTCAAATATGGCAAACTACATGGAATCATGGAATGGGTTGGGTTGGAAGGACCTTAAAGTTCATCTTGTTCCACCCCCTGCCATGGGCAGGGACACCTTCCACTATCCCAGGTTGCTCCAAGTCCTGTTCAACCTGGCCCTGAACACTTCCAGGGATCCAGGGGCAGCCAAAGCTTCTCTGGGCAGCCTGTGAAAAAATGAGTTTCCACAGGACTGTGGAAAACTATTGCAAGACCAGTGTGATGAATGACCCCCTCATGACCTTGAAGGTCTTTTCCAACCTTTATGATTCTCTCTCTCTTTCTTACAGAAAAACCACAGACAGCTGGTTAGATCACACTGCTGCCTTCAAGTGGTTACGTTTAGGTGAGATTAATTTTTTCTCTCTGATATCCACATAGGACCCAGCCACTTCCGAAGATTTCACAGTCAAGTGAGGTATATTTACAAGTATTATTGGGTTGGAATATCCAGTGCTTTATAATAAATTTGCATAAAGAACCGATGAAAGCTTGACTAGCTCCCCACTACAACACAAAAAGGAGAAGAATTATATCTTCTGCTAATAAAATACGCTCACTTTTTGCTCTCTGTGTTTACTTATATTATGGCTCACCTGAATATAGGCTAAAATGAGGTAAAGAAAACCTTTTTTTGGTGCATTTTCATGGACTTTGAGCGGGGCTGTAAAATAAATGTATTTCAAAGAGTTCTATAATTTTAGCCCTATCTTCAGCTTCCTTAAATTATCATGTTTTTCCACAAGTACTACTTGAAGATTTCTCTCTTCTTTTTTTGTGTTTCCTACTTGAAGATTTCTCTCTTTATATTTTTTTTTCATTTTAGGGATCTTGAGAAATTTTCTCTTTTTTAATTTAATATTATTTTTTTGTTTTCAGTTCAGTCTTTTCACCAGTGTGAACATCTGTGCTCATACACGAGAAACAGACACATCAGTGAATGCTATCATTTTAAACTACAATAGTATAAAGAAATACTCTATTTTTAGTTTCAAAATTGTTTATCTTCTTTTGCCCCCTTTGGAAACATGGTCTTGACTAATAGTTATTGTGCACATCTTTCAACTTTTTTCTATCTTTTCTTTGGGGAGTATCCAGGGAAAAAAAAAAAAAAGGCAGAGTTTAAAAGATGTTTCAACTTTTAGTAATTAAGCTCTGGTGAGCGTTACAAGAATATTTAATGCTCTTCTGCTCTATCTGAAGAGGATCTGGAGACTTACAAGGAATTACAAGAACATGATTTACAAAACATAAAGCTCACATTGTCAGAGCATCCTCTGAAGTGCCTTCAGATGAGGAAGTTTTTTTTCTAGTGTTTCATTAGAAACAGTGAGCAGGGAGAGTCTCACAGCGTTAAGACATTTTTGTTTAGTTTTGTTTTGTTTTTCACTCCCATACTTAGGAGTAACTTGTTGGCTTTTTTCCACCTCATGCTCACTCTCACAGATGAGCATTAGAGACAGTCTGGAAATGGAAGGCCTTTCTGTCTGCAGCTAGCAGGGTCAATTCAGTGTGGCAGCTGCGAGCGGGTGACATAGACTTATATTGACACAACCCACTTTTTGCTGCGGAATCACAAAGCGAAAGCACCCGGGGCTCTTCTGCCTTTTTCAATAAGATACGAATTTTTGTCTTCCTTGTATTAAGCAGAGATCTGTCATCTTGACTTGTACACTAAATGGTCCATTCTGACTGCCTTGTTTGTGTCCAATCCCAGCCAGGATCTAGAAACATGTGTTAACATTCGGCATGTTTGGGGGCGAGCGGGAAGGGCCTGAGGCTAGACTCCCTGATGTCTGCTGGAGGGTAGTCAATAATCATTAGCCCTTCAAGTGGTAGATGCCCAACATAAACTGTATTAATTTATTTTAAAAATCTTTACTTTAAGCCACAGGGAAAGGCATTTTAGAGAACGCAGCTCCCCTGAAGTAACGAAGCGGTGATAAAGACGTAGTGCCATGGAAGTGAAATTCTGGCTTATTGGCGGGGAGGGGAGGAGGCAGGGGGGAGGGCATGGCTTTTTAGCACTGTGTCATCAGCCAGAGCAATGGGAAACTATTAAAAGTAATTAGCCCATGCCTGTCTGTCACTTAAGTTTATCCCTGTGATGATAAAGAAGTGTGATTTGCCCCAAGTCTTTTCTGATTGCCAACATCTCAGCATTAGCCACAGAGCTAAACCTGCGGCACTGGGGGAAGTTCTACTGTTCATTGTAGTCAATGCGAGGTAAATGAAGCTGGGCTTTTTAATTTTATTTTTGGTGGAGCTCAAAGAAACCAAGTTTTTGTACTAATTAAATATTCAGAGAAACTGTGAAACATCTCATCTAACTGTGACTGTTTATGTGTGGATAGGTGTCAGTGGCAGGCCAAACATTGCTGTCATTTATATTTCCACCCATCTTGGCGTGAGTTGGGTGGAATGGTGTTGATGGAGAGACTTATTTAGCATAGTTATTTCTATTTCTATGTTTTTCTACTGCACATATATATCAAATGTATTAAAGTGATAGGAAAAAATTCCAGTAGAAGGCAGTGAACCTGTAAAATAGCATTCAGTGCACCCAACATTTGAAGTTCAAAAGTGGGCAGTTAGTCTTGCCCCTTGCAGATGACATAAAGAACCAGGGACATCCAAAATGCAATTCAATGCATCCTAAAATAAACGGAATGAGTTGCCCCCTTGAGGTATCTATTCATGTCCTTTGGCTACAGGGAGATCTGTGAGGTTGGTTATCCCATTTTTGCGTAGCTGAAATCATGTGAGAAGAGTCCCAGCGGAAAAACAGAAGGATTCCTATACTGGGTAGAAATTTTCAAGTCCAAATTGAATTAGTTTATCATAAGGCAAATCAGTTCATAAGCTGTACCATTTGCAAGAAAAAGAGCTCCAGAAGTAGGAACTCTGGATTCTTTTTTGTTATATTTTAATATTATTAGCATTTATTATTGTTACACCGTTAGCATTTAACAAGTGAAATACCTAAAAGGAACTAAAGGGTATTCCTCTAAGATGCTGAAAAGGCCAACAGCCCAGCTGAAGCCTGTACACCAACACAGGTGGCACAGGCAATGAACAGGAGAAAATGCAAAGTGTAACAGGAAGGGCTTCTACAGAACATCATCAGATATCATCCAGAACAGGAAGGTCAAAGAAAAAAAAAACCCTGAAAAAGCAATACTGGCAAACTGATAACATGGAAGAGGAGAAGGCTGAGGTACTAAAAAACTGTTTTGCTTGAGTCTTCACTAAGTCTCTCTTCCCACACCTTTTGAGTGGACAGGGAGCGGGATGGGGACTATGAGATCAATATCCCTCTTGGTGTAAGAGAAGACCAGGTTCACCTAAGGAACCAGAACATACACAGGGCCACAGGACTTGATGAGATGCATCCCAGAGGCCTAAGGAAATTCAGTGATGTAGTTGTCAAGCCACTCTCCATCATATCTGAAAAGTCATGGCAGTCGGGTGGAGGGAAACTGTGAGAAAAAGGGAAGTATTGCACTAATTTTTGAAAAATGTGGAAAGGAGAACCCTGGGAGCTGTCAACCTATCATCTTCACCTCTGTGCCCAGGAACATTTGGAATGGATCCTCCAAGAAGCCAAGTTAGGGGATATGAAGGACAGGGAGGTTATTTGAGAGAGTCAGCAGGGCGTCACCCAGGGCAAGGCCTGCCTGACCAATCTTGTGGCCTTGTATGATGGAGTGACTGCACCAATGGTCAAGGGCTGTGAACACCATCCACCTGCACTTCTCTAAGGCCTTTGACACGGTCCACCACGACATCCTTCTCTCTAAATTGGATTTGATGGATTGACTCTTCAGTGCACAAGGAACTGGCTGGATCGTGGCATCCAGAGGGTGTGGGTGAGTGGCTCAATGTCCAGATGGAGATCAGTGACAAGCAATTTTTTTCTCAGGGATCAGTTCCGGGATGAATACTTCCCGGGAGTTGGTAGATACCCCATCCCTGGAACCATTCAATGTCAAGTTGGATGGAGTTAGAAGAAACTTGATCTAGTTGAAGGTGTCCTGCTCATTGCAGGGGGTTGGACTAGATGATGTTTAAAGGCCCCTTCCAGCACAAACTATTCTATGATTCTATGATAATTATATTTTATAGCATTATTTAGAGCTTTAAACTTGAATTTATCAGATCCAGTAATCTTTTCAGATTTCTTAGAACTGTTTTCATGGCATCTGGGATGTGAATTCATCATTTTTAAGGCTCTGCTGTAGTAACATGTTTAGTTCAACAAACCTTCCTATAAGTGTGTCTCAGTGAAGCCACAGGGATTACGCACATGCCCAGGTTTTTTGCTGAACTGGGGCATTAATCTTTAATATTATTGCTTTGGCTGTCCAGCTGGATGAACTGCCTGCAATTAGTTACCCTAAAATAACTGCATATGCACTGACAGATTCAATATCCTCTCTAATAAATTGGAAAGATAGGTCCTAGGTAGAGAGCTATTAAGAAGCTGCTGGCAAAATGACCTAAGAAAGGAAGGCAGGCTTATTTGACAGTAGGTTTCATGATATGCTCACGTTAATTCCATAGTTCTTCTGCACAAGTCTCATGTTTAACAAGCCTGGGTGTGTAGTGCAGCAGATTTTTCCTGCACAGCAGAAGGGCATTGACACATGTAGACCTGTGTGTATCCAGAGCTGACATGTCTTGTTTAAATTGTTGTTGTACTGGAAGGACCAACTTTTAATTTGTCCCAAAATTTTCCCAGCTTTCCATCCAATGCCTTAATGCACAAGCCACTCAGATAAGTTATTGTTAAATGACCCATATTAATTCTCAAAAAAATATTAAAGCCTTTGCCTCGACCTAATTAAAAATGTCTTCCTTCATCTGTCCTGTGTTAGAGCCTATCGTGACAGTGCCTTGAGTAAATGAATTGGAAGAAATGCTTGTTTTCCTGTAGGATTTTCCACCTAAATAGCCATTTTTCAAACTGTGAGACAAGACATGGGATGATCAAGAGTATGCCTCTGCTGGAATCTGAAAGGGAATTTATTGGGAGAAAAATAAAACCATTTCTCATGGTAACTCAGTAGATAAAGGCAGTAGGCACCAGCGATGTCTTACAGGACCAAACCCTGGTACTTTAAACCTCACTAATAAATATCTCTCTTCTCAGTCCTCAGAACTGCAAGCAGAGACACATCATGGGAGTGTGGATCTGCTATTTTTCCTTTCAGGTACTGAAATTTCAACNGGAGGGAAACTGTGAGAAAAAGGGAAGTATTGCACTAATTTTTGAAAAATGTGGAAAGGAGAACCCTGGGAGCTGTCAACCTATCATCTTCACCTCTGTGCCCAGGAACATTTGGAATGGATCCTCCAAGAAGCCAAGTTAGGGGATATGAAGGACAGGGAGGTTATTTGAGAGAGTCAGCAGGGCGTCACCCAGGGCAAGGCCTGCCTGACCAATCTTGTGGCCTTGTATGATGGAGTGACTGCACCAATGGTCAAGGGCTGTGAACACCATCCACCTGCACTTCTCTAAGGCCTTTGACACGGTCCACCACGACATCCTTCTCTCTAAATTGGATTTGATGGATTGACTCTTCAGTGCACAAGGAACTGGCTGGATCGTGGCATCCAGAGGGTGTGGGTGAGTGGCTCAATGTCCAGATGGAGATCAGTGACAAGCAATTTTTTTCTCAGGGATCAGTTCCGGGATGAATACTTCCCGGGAGTTGGTAGATACCCCATCCCTGGAACCATTCAATGTCAAGTTGGATGGAGTTAGAAGAAACTTGATCTAGTTGAAGGTGTCCTGCTCATTGCAGGGGGTTGGACTAGATGATGTTTAAAGGCCCCTTCCAGCACAAACTATTCTATGATTCTATGATAATTATATTTTATAGCATTATTTAGAGCTTTAAACTTGAATTTATCAGATCCAGTAATCTTTTCAGATTTCTTAGAACTGTTTTCATGGCATCTGGGATGTGAATTCATCATTTTTAAGGCTCTGCTGTAGTAACATGTTTAGTTCAACAAACCTTCCTATAAGTGTGTCTCAGTGAAGCCACAGGGATTACGCACATGCCCAGGTTTTTTGCTGAACTGGGGCATTAATCTTTAATATTATTGCTTTGGCTGTCCAGCTGGATGAACTGCCTGCAATTAGTTACCCTAAAATAACTGCATATGCACTGACAGATTCAATATCCTCTCTAATAAATTGGAAAGATAGGTCCTAGGTAGAGAGCTATTAAGAAGCTGCTGGCAAAATGACCTAAGAAAGGAAGGCAGGCTTATTTGACAGTAGGTTTCATGATATGCTCACGTTAATTCCATAGTTCTTCTGCACAAGTCTCATGTTTAACAAGCCTGGGTGTGTAGTGCAGCAGATTTTTCCTGCACAGCAGAAGGGCATTGACACATGTAGACCTGTGTGTATCCAGAGCTGACATGTCTTGTTTAAATTGTTGTTGTACTGGAAGGACCAACTTTTAATTTGTCCCAAAATTTTCCCAGCTTTCCATCCAATGCCTTAATGNCTGCTCATTGCAGGGGGTTGGACTAGATGATGTTTAAAGGCCCCTTCCAGCACAAACTATTCTATGATTCTATGATAATTATATTTTATAGCATTATTTAGAGCTTTAAACTTGAATTTATCAGATCCAGTAATCTTTTCAGATTTCTTAGAACTGTTTTCATGGCATCTGGGATGTGAATTCATCATTTTTAAGGCTCTGCTGTAGTAACATGTTTAGTTCAACAAACCTTCCTATAAGTGTGTCTCAGTGAAGCCACAGGGATTACGCACATGCCCAGGTTTTTTGCTGAACTGGGGCATTAATCTTTAATATTATTGCTTTGGCTGTCCAGCTGGATGAACTGCCTGCAATTAGTTACCCTAAAATAACTGCATATGCACTGACAGATTCAATATCCTCTCTAATAAATTGGAAAGATAGGTCCTAGGTAGAGAGCTATTAAGAAGCTGCTGGCAAAATGACCTAAGAAAGGAAGGCAGGCTTATTTGACAGTAGGTTTCATGATATGCTCACGTTAATTCCATAGTTCTTCTGCACAAGTCTCATGTTTAACAAGCCTGGGTGTGTAGTGCAGCAGATTTTTCCTGCACAGCAGAAGGGCATTGACACATGTAGACCTGTGTGTATCCAGAGCTGACATGTCTTGTTTAAATTGTTGTTGTACTGGAAGGACCAACTTTTAATTTGTCCCAAAATTTTCCCAGCTTTCCATCCAATGCCTTAATGCACAAGCCACTCAGATAAGTTATTGTTAAATGACCCATATTAATTCTCAAAAAAATATTAAAGCCTTTGCCTCGACCTAATTAAAAATGTCTTCCTTCATCTGTCCTGTGTTAGAGCCTATCGTGACAGTGCCTTGAGTAAATGAATTGGAAGAAATGCTTGTTTTCCTGTAGGATTTTCCACCTAAATAGCCATTTTTCAAACTGTGAGACAAGACATGGGATGATCAAGAGTATGCCTCTGCTGGAATCTGAAAGGGAATTTATTGGGAGAAAAATAAAACCATTTCTCATGGTAACTCAGTAGATAAAGGCAGTAGGCACCAGCGATGTCTTACAGGACCAAACCCTGGTACTTTAAACCTCACTAATAAATATCTCTCTTCTCAGTCCTCAGAACTGCAAGCAGAGACACATCATGGGAGTGTGGATCTGCTATTTTTCCTTTCAGGTACTGAAATTTCAACATCCATTCCACACTCATCATTAATGGCATCTCCATAGCCAAACGGAGAAGTTACATATTTTTAGAAGGTGACACCACATGTTCTATAAAGGTCTTTCATACAAATAAGAACCAGAAAATATAATAATCCTTTCAGAAAACCGCTTTATACCTATACTTTTTTTTCTCATGGTCTTTTGTTTTCTGATGTTTTTTTGTGTTTAGTTGTTGCATTTTTTTTGAGAAATATGTTAATATTATTTGCTTTTTAAAAACTTCCAACAGTTTAATTCCTTTCATTAAATGAACCTTGTTTTTTTGTTATTTTGACCTAGTGTTTCTCCCTATTGTTTTCAGGAAAAAAATCCATTCTTTCACAGATTTATGACTGCAGCTGATCATGATTCTACAGCATTCTCTCTCTCTTATTTTTTTCATTGATCCACTGTCTCACTAAATATTTACTGTTATATTTCAAATTCACCCAGCTGTCTGTTCATTTTTTGTATTATTCTGGATACATCCATCTCCCTCTCTTCTCACAAAGACCAGTTCTTAGATGATGTCACATGCAACATTGATTTTCTCCAGTTTTTTGGGGGTTTTTTGGGGTTTTTTTTTTGAGTTTGTTTTATACAGGGCTGTTGGAATGCTTTCAGGAAAATCCAAACATACTGAAGATAATTCCATCGTGTGATTCTTTTCTTGTCCTTGTCTAGAACCAACTGTGCATTTTACCTACATCTGACTCCCACCTCATTTGGGAGGAAAGGTAACTCCTTGTAGAGACACTTCCAGAGCAGAAATATCTTCTTACACATCTACTTTAAGACAGGATGAATTGCCTCTGTAAAATTCTTTTTCCTAGGACTGTAGATAGAAACTAGGGAACTCTAGGATTTATCTGTTTTTTAGGTGAGGTGAATCTCAACTACATTTACTTCTTTTATCTGCTCTGCTGACAATGGACCATAAGAATGATTGGCAAAGAAAGTAAGAATGTCCTTGGGAGATGCACCTTTGGAGCATTTTTAAAGTACACTTCATTTACAAGGAACTTTGGATTTCTTTTCATACGTGATTTATATTTTTTTATATGTCACTTGCTATTTATTCCCAATTAGTTGGGTCCTTTTCACCTGCCCAATGCAAAGAAGGAGACTTTGTTCACTGATCAAGCATTTAAAAATTATCATTCTTAATTATTATTTTACTTTGGGAAATGATTTGAATAAATGCAGGAAAATTAATAAGAAAAAACAATATATATATATTTTTTCCTATTTCCATTCAGTAGTCTTTCTTTCAAGGTGCTTAGTACTTGTATTTTGTGCATTTCCAGGGCAAAAGTACAGCCAGGCAAATGCTAATTGCCTCGGCAGAGTGCAGCTCAGAGGTCTCAGTCAGAAAGAAGCAAATCATCAGATGTTGCCAGGTTTGAATAAACTGATTTGTTACATCCGTTCAATTTCCTGCCCAGAGAATCCCTTCCTGCCTTTCTATCTATCGCCTTCCCTGAACCCCTGGAGCAGGAATATTCTGCCTTAAAGCTACTGGGATTAATTATAACCAACTAATACAAACTCTCTGTTTACCCACACTGCTTCACAGAGGTTTAGAGAACACCTGAAACGATCCCCAAATGTGAGCACATACATTATTTAGGCAGTCTTTCTCAGATTATAATTTTAGTTCTTCTACTCACTGTAAAAATGTCTGCAAAAGTAAGGGGCTGGGGGGTAGGTAAGAAGACAGGATAAACATCCCAGAAGAAAAGTCCCACTGGCTTTAGGTCAGACAGAAAAAAAACCAATAGTTCTTAGTTCAAAATTTTTGGACAAAACTGTTACTTATTTTTCACAGTTTCGTGGTGGGTTTTTTAAAATAAAATATCCTAAACTCTTGAACCTGTTAATTCAGTGTGTTGACTTTGAGTATTTTCAGAGCAATGGTTTAGGAGAAAAAGGGAGCTTTTCTTAATGGAAGGTCTTGTTTTTTCCTATGGAAAACAAGAAAGAGACGCTTATACTACCTTGTGCTTCTCCTTTCCTTATCAACTAATTTTCCATTTGATGTTTCCTGGCTTTCTACCAGTTTCTATTTCTCAACCATCCCTCTCTCAGCGTTGTTGTTATCTGCCTGCCACTGATGGCATCCTACAGGATCTGGGCTGTTGAGAGATGTGGGATGGGATTCATTTCACCAAGAGTCATCTGGTGCCTGCCATCCCTTCGAAGATAAAAGAGAGAAATAAGCATTTCCAAGGAGTAATTTATCAATCCCAAAGTCCAAAACAGATCAAATGTATTGTTCAGTTAAAGTCATCTTCTCTGATGATGATCAAGAGAGGTGAGAACAGCTAACTCACATCTATAGGTCCATTTTGATGGCTAAACTTAGGTGTTGGCTTGATCCCAACTTCTCCCAGTGCTGAGAATGACATGAGAGGGTGTGGGACCTCGTAGAATCAGAGTAGAATTGTTAACACTGGAAAGCCCTCTAAGACCATCAAGTCGAACTCTTAACCCAGCAGTGCCAAGTCCGGCACTAAACCATGTCCCCAAGTGCCACAGCCACGCGTTTTTTGAAACTCCTTCATAACAAATTTAAGGTAGTACTATTGTATTTAAGCATGCATCCATATGACTGCGCCTTGAAAACAGGCATTTTTTTATCTCATGCCTGGGTTGCACCTAATTTATCCAAAAAGAACCAGAAAACAGTGTACTGCTTGCTTTTATTTTGATTAGTGTAGATCAGACAATCTGATTACTTGTTAAGATAGACAAATCAACACCAGGGGCCATAATTCACCCTCCTTTATATCCTGAGTTTCTCACCTAGGGCAAGAGTTGAGTTTGAATTCAACCAGTGTCATTTTCTACTCAAGATGTAGTTGCACCTACAATACCACATGCTACTTATACTCACATACTCTCAGCTTTTCCATCCTCTTTCCTAAATCCCTTGCCCCGGTACTTAAACAACTTAATAAGCCCGTGTTTCCAGCTGATTCTGCACTGCAATAAAGGCTATACAGTCCTTCTAGCTGCTTTCTACTGTAAATGCATTCCTCCTCTTTATCTGTGCTATCTATTCATTAAATATGTATCTTTCTACTGGAGTTTTTAATCACCACAGGGATCTATTCCATTTCCATGTGAATGATTTGTTCTTTTTTTTTTCTTTTTGTGCAAAGAGGAAAACATACTTTTAATGTAGAGAGTACACTACATGTTGTACGACTGATTACATCTTGCCCCTGCTTCATCTTCTTTGTACATAAATGTACTCACGTCACACATTTCAATTGCTGAAAGGACAAAAAGTTCAAAATGGATGGGAGAAGACATTCTTAACAGATGCTTTTCCGATATCTCAACCCTTGCTTCCCTCTCTGCCATGAATTAAAATATTAATCATAGCAAGCTCTTTAAATCTGAGTGTCCGCATTTAAAAAGGAGTGAATTTAGCATACGAGAAAATAAGGCACTGGCTGTTGGAGCACAAGTCAGGCATGTGTTATCTGCAGCCTGGGATGGAGGAGAGCATCCAAATGGCCCTGCCGGTGTACACATGCCTTGTGTGCTCCTACCCACACCTTTTTGGGCCAGTTTGTCCCGTGCTTAGGGACACCACCATGTTTTCAAATGGTTAAACAGCAAGCTGGACTGCTTTGGGCCACTTAGGTAAAGAATGGGGCAAGTCTTGCTTGAGCTGATAAAAAGATGCAATCTTGTCTCTCCAGAATGAGAGGAAATGGCCTTATATTGTGCCAGGGGAAGTTTCGATTAGATATTAGGAAAAATTCCTCCACTGAAAGGATGGTCAGACATTGGAATAAACATGAGGGCACCAGGGAACCAGAGAATAGGGGAAGTGGCAGAGTCACCATCCCAATTGTTCAAAAGGTGCGGATGTGGCACTTGGGGATGTGGTTTAGTGGTGAACACAGCAGTGCTGAGTTAATGGCTGGACTCAGAGGTAAATGACCCTTTGATACTGTATTACTGCTGTAGTCTCCCTTGGTAGAAATTGGTTGGATATTAGGAAAAATTTGTTTACTGAGGGAGAAGTTAAACATTGGAACAGTCTCCCCAAGGAAGTGGTGGAGTCGCTATCCCTGAAAATGTTCAAAAAACGAATTCACAGGCCACTTCCTGATATGGTTGAGCAGGCACAGTGGCATGCAGTCAAAGATTGGGCTTCATGTTCTTGGAAGTCCTTTCCAACCTTAATGATCCTATGATTCTAAATTGGAGTGGAGTAAGTCTCTCCAAAGGGTATTAGCCTTTGTCCTAAAGTGGAGTGAGTGATCTTTGGGAGGTGCTTTTACCTCCCCATTGACAAAAACCTGAATCAGACCTTTGTTAAATTTAATTTCTTTATAGCTGTGACTAAATGGGATGAATCTGACCTTTCTGTTTTCCTTCGCCCCAAGGCTCAGTGACCCTCACTAAGGGCAATAAGGCCTCGCAGCAACCAGCAGGCCAGTGTTTATTCTGGAGCAAATCCTTGTTAGCCTGAAGCTCCAGTCACCTCCGAGTTCTTGGCTATCTATTCTCATGACAGAAAATCAAAAAGCACTCTCCTTTTTAGGATCAACAAACATGTCACATAGTGTCTATGAAAAATAAAACCTCTGCCTCCTCAGAGACTTGGAGAAATTTAAAATGTTTCTTGATGTGGTTGGATTGTGGGTCATGGCTTACCTATGGGCCTGATCCAACAGTTAATTATGCTCTGTGGCTCTAAGGCTTTCCTAAACAAATAACTTATTGGTGGGAGAGGCTGTATAAAGAGAATTGAGATGGGATCTTTATGCCATTTGGTCATTGGATAAAATTAATACTCCAGAAAAGGGGTGGGAAGAAGGGAAAATTTTTCCTTTAGGTATTTTAAGGCCTTTTTTATCTTTGCCTAAATGAAAAGATAAAGAGCAATGTCCTGATACTGCTTCACCTCTCACTATTATTTGCATCGGCACTGGGTGCTTGATGTGACATCAATTTTACTGAATTTCTGACCTAAGGTTAGCAACTGCTTTCTGTTTGGGCAGAGAAATTTCCAAAGAGTTAACCATCCCACCCCAAGCTTCCTCTTACTTCTGTAGTTTAGAGAAACTCAGTTGAAAACTGGGAACGTTTGGACTTTGAAACAAATTCCTCCCCTAAGCCGCTTGCAGGTTTTTAAGAGTAGGAAGAGTTGAACACCAGGACAAACTCAAGGGATGTAATTAATTTACTTTGTAAAAGCAACTTATTTTTTTTTTCCTTGGGAAAAAAAAAGCTTAAAAATTAATTTATATTTCAGTATAAATTTCATTGCTCAAGTTAACTGAAGATGGGTCTGTTTTGGACACACCATGGTGTTGGTTATGACATTAATTTTTTCCTCATTCTTTTGCCTAATAAACCGTAGAGACCACAAAAACTCAGCATTGTCACCAACACTCTCAAAACATTCACTAGTACGGTGAGCACTACAAAAGTTTATGTTCGTTCATTTAACTAATTTCCAGTACCCCAGATGAAAAAGGCCACTCACACTGGGACACTCAAGTTAACTGGTTCTTATTTAGAGACATTAGTCAAAAAAAATCACTTCTATCTTTTAGCCTGTAAAAAATGTTATAATCTGGCCTTAATTGGTAATTAAGATAATATAGTTACCCATGGTTCTTTACCACTGACAGATTAGTCGCTGGGTAAAAAGAGCAGGGAGGATGAAGTTACCCAAAGTTACATCTGAAAGAAAAAGTAGATTCTAATTTAGTGATTGCTTGATTTTGGTTTTAACATTTGTTTCAGGGCTTGATTTAACCTTTTTCTCTCTGGCATTATTTAACCTTTCACTTTTATGAACAATTAAAGGCGAATGAATATAAGCCCTTCCAAAAATAGAAGAATCTACTGAAGCCAAAGGGAACATCATCATTTTGCAAAAGAGAAAAAAAAAATATTTACCTTTAGGCTACTTAAACACTCAATTTACCAAATTACCTCTGTTTAGTGTAATGGAATAAATGGCATGCATAGAGGATTGCTGTTGGCAGGGTATCATTAGAGCTCAAAAGGTAATGGACCCTGAATAATGCCCCGAGGAGCCCTGGATGCTGCAAACTGAAGCTGAGTGACCATCTATCAGAAGTTAGAGAGGAGAACAGACACACAGGAAAAGAAATCCAAAAGCTGGGCTTAAAATTTTGTTGGTTTGCAGCAGAGATCTTACCCATGACTCTCAGATTAGTATGAAAAACATATTTAAATGGAATGTTTTCTTCAGCTGTAAATGCTTAGAAGTAAGCTGGTAGTCCTAGGCTGTCTTTGTGGTCAACGAGAAGAAATAAGCATTTCCACAGTGCAACTGAGCCTGTGTAGACACCTAAAATAGGTCAGATAAACTCCCACTATCACCAGCAAATTCCTATTTTGTCTTCGAGCTGCAAGTGAAGTGAATAAATCTTAGTCAGCACGATTATGGAGTGGGAGGGACTGAAAAAAGATTGTAGACAATATAAGTCCCAGGAAATCAATATTGTGTGGATCTTGGACTTACATTCAGAGACTGAGACTATGAATAATTCCTGAATTGTCTGTGTGGGAAGGATGATGGGACTGCCAAAAGAAAACTCTTCACCTTTGCCTGCAGGACCTCCCTGCCACCGCTCATCTTCTACTGCATCACAGAACAATAGAACATCCTGAAGGGACCCATCAGGATCATCTCCTGGCCCTGCACAGGACACCCCAACAATCCCACCCTGTGCCTGAGAACTTTGTCCAAACACTTCTCGAACTCCAGCAGGCTTGGTACTGTGACCACTTCCCTGGGGAGTCTGTTCCAGTGCCCAGCCACCCTTTGGGAGAAGAACCTTTTCCTAATGTCCAGCCTAAACCTCCCCTGATACAGCTTCATGCCAGAACTGTATGGAGTATTACAGTCCTGTTGTGACTGAGCTCAGAACTCACAGGGTGGACATCTCTCTACACAGTGTGTGAAAGATGTGTTCTGTCCCATCCACCTACACAGCTGAAAATCTCGACTGAAAACCCAATTTCTCAATTGCTACAGAATTTATCTCTCCTCCTCACAAATGTAATAATCTGCTTCCAAAATCTAAACAAAAACAACCTGCACAGATAATTTTCCCATTTTTGCAGTGGACTATGTCATGTTAATTTTCATATCCTTTAATGACTCTTCCTTTTCTTTTACACATTGTGAGTATGTTTTTTGTTTGGGGCTTGTTTGTTTATTTTTGTTCTTTCATTTGGAAAGAGAGGTTTAATCATTGCTTTAATTTTGGCAGTAATTGTAATTGATTTGGCATTAGCAACAGACCAATAATGAGGAGGAGAAATAGAGGTTCTATTTCATTGAAGATTTCATTGTATTTTAAGCAAAAATGTAAAAAATTGCTATTCATCTGCTGCAAAATTTAATTTCAGGTACTTGTATAAAAGAAAAAAGTCATACACAAGTTTGATTCACAGCATTGCCGTGGAAGTTAACCATCCTTTTCTACTGAACAAGCAAGAAGCTAGGACATTTTCTTTGGATGTGAAAAACCATTTCATTTCCTCTCTTTTGTGCAGAGGGGATTAATCCTTTATTTTTTACTTGGTAAGGGAGTGTCTTCATGATCAGTGTGGAACATACCCTGAGGTGGAATGCTTTCAGTCATTCCTGGTGGTGCCATTTCTCTTTGCATAAATAATGAAACATGCAATGAGCATAGACTGAAATGCAGCTGTCCCACCTCTCAAGTGATCCTCCAAACCCCAGGACACAGAGTCCTGGATGTTTAAATATTTTTAAACTGAATGCAGTCACTTTAGAGGGCTTATAAAAATGAGAAGAGTAACTTTCTACGTGGGCAGATATTGATAGGACAAGGGGAAATTATTTTAAATAAAAGAGGAGAGAGTTAGGATCAAAGTTAAGAGGAAATTTTTTACCTAGAGGGTAGGGAGGCCCTGGCACAGGTTGCCCAGAAAAGCTGTGGCTGCCCCATCCCTGGAAGTGTCCAAGGCCAGGTGGAACAGGGCTTGGAGCAACCTGGGATAGTGGAAGGTGCCCCTGCCCATGGCAGGGAGTTGGAACTGGATGTGCTTTGAGGTTCCTTCCATCTGAAACCATTCTATGGTTCTGTGACTCAATAAGAGAGTGTAAGGAGTGGTTACCCCAGAATATTGTAGGATATTGGGATGACTATAGGCTCATATACACACAGGCACTGTTACCAAGTGAATTGAGTTCTAACTGTTGCTGTATCATATAAAAGACTGCAAAGCCCTGTTTTCAATCAGGTATTCTTTTTAACCGCAACTCTTCTTGGAAGTTTTGCAGTAGACAAAATTTTTCCAATTTTTAAAAGCATTTGAGTATTTAAGAACCTAAGTGTTTGAGTATTTGAAGTGTTTGAGTATTAAGCCAAAATAATCATATTCCAAATATATTTCTTATCCCAGATATCACCATTCTTTTCTTAATATTTGCATTTTCTCTGTACTGTAAGATTGAAAAATCTACTTCTGCTATGAATCCATTTACTGCTTTTGTGCACTCCCAGAATGAAACTTTAGACTTTTAACTCATCTCTAGATTTAGGATGAATGAGGAATTTTCTTTCATTAATCTTTGTCTGTGCTCTGGAAAATTGCCCTCATTTTGGACTATTGTCTAAAAAGATTCCTCATCAGAGAAGCATGGGACAAAATCTCAGGTATGGAACAAAGCTTTGGACTTCTGTTTGCCTGGATCATATTATGGTTCTGAGTGTTTTATTTCCCCTCTTAAGTTTGCTATAAGTTGTCAGAGCATCCTCTGTGATCTGTGATATGTTTCTTCCTAATGAGAGGAGGTTCTTTGAAGTTTGGGGCCATGGATTTGTGGGGATTTTTTTTCCCAGTCTGTATTCTTAGGATTTTCGAAGGGACACAGATCGCAGGTGGCTGAGTTTAAAGATGACCCTGCTGAACTCCTCAGCAAGGGGCCATGCCAAACATGGAGCAAACACCTTGACAAATGACAAAGTTTGGCTTCATCACTGTGTCCATCCTCAGCTGACGGAAAGGAAGGTGGGCCAGGAGTGTTGAAGGGAATCAGGCCGAGGACAAAAATGGGGCAGCGTCAGAGCTCATTAATGTCACAACAACTCTGAGAAGCCATACGTTATTTAGACAAGCCCTGGGGCAATCCTAATTGACAGTGTGGAGCTCAAAGCCACCTTTACTCCCTGTCCAGTGGTGTTCAGCATCGTTATAAAATTTATCTCTCTTGATCTACCCTGTGAGGAAGGGACTGCCTACCCCATTTTAAAAACAGGTATAGAAACGGCAAACCACTTGACTTATGACATCCAGGACATTTATATCCAAGCCAGCAACAGACCCCACATCACCTATTCCTTAGGCTGGCATATTTATGCCCAAGACCATATTATCCATGTGTCAGACATGTTTTAGAAATATTAAGCAAATTAATACTACATGGGTTAGCAACAGATTACCAGAATGATTAAAAAAAAAATCAAAAAGCAATCCTGGAGTCATCACATTCATATTGAACCTACTTTAAAAAGTGCTTTGATGATCGTCTCTGAACATAAAAAGAATTCAGCTTGCGTCCTAAACATAGACATGCAAAATCTACCCCCCTTTCTCTCTTTCTTCCTTAACATTAGTAGGTTCTGTTTCTTAAACAGAAATTACAGATTTCGTCTTCCAACTAAGTTATCTTCTTTCTAGAGATGTCCCAGGTTACAGATGGAGGGAGGAACAAAAATGAAAAAATTAAAAATATAGTCAGGAAGGGGAAGAAGGCTCTTACTACCTTGCAAGAGAGTCACGCCTAGCTGATGTGTAGGATATGCACCATTACTTCCCCTTTAAGTGGGATCTAAACTCTGCCAAAGACAAAATTTTAAATTAAAAAAAATCATTGTTGCATGTTGTATTTCACAGCCTTTTTTAAAACACACAGCACTTACCTCAGAGAGGTTTTTATTTAAAAGGAAAAGCCAAATTTCATCTAGCCAGTATCAGTATCTCACAATATGCTTATTGAATGCTGATCCAGAAAAAAAAGAACAACTAAGTAGGAGGAAATCTGCATTTGTGTGTATTAAAAGTGCTAGAAAGCAAGATCCTAACCTAAAACTGTTCGATTCTGTAGTCAATAACTCATGAAAAATCAAAACAAAGCCACTTCTATAATTTAAGATGATGCAAAGCTAAATCAGTTTAAGCGTTTTGATAGATTTTAAAAGCTGAGTGGTGAAGACCATCAATGTTAAAAATCAAAGCACATGAAGAAAATTACTATCTTAGGTCTGAAAGTTCATTTTGGCCTTTATTAATGTTAAAAATTAAAAGCTGTTTTAAATACAGGTAAAATATATCTGGCAATCTCTAAAGGAGATCACAGTGATACTACATCTGATGAAGTAGGCACAGACAACAAACAGTGTCTGATGGAAAATACAGAAAAAATTATGAAAGTCCCTTTTGATGCTAAAACATCATGAAGTGGCACAAAGGGTGGCCCTTTTTAAATTACCACACTTCACACTCAGTTTCTGATAAGGGGAAATTTAAAAGTAAAAATGTAAATTTGAAAGTAAAGAAATAAAATAAACATTGAGCCTTTAGTAAAGCAAATGTGCTGTACAAATGCTGTTGCATGCAGATTATTCTTGTGTTGTGAAAAGGAATCAATATAGGGAAGATGAACTGAAGAAATAAGAAGAGATGCAAATATTCTTACACAGACAGGTCACAGTGGAAATACACCACATGGTGGTATAAAAGCAGGTTAGATGCGTCCATATGAGTTTCCATCCTTTTATCTACCTATAAGTTTTCCTTCACTAATCCTGTTATTACAAATAAAGAAAATATTTGTCCAGTCTCTGAAGAATTCAGAGTCGTTGAGTTCTTTCCACACCAGACAAAGGCAATTTTTTTACATTACAAATTCAGGGCTCTGATCAAAACATTAAGCAATTTTTTTTCTAAATTTCAAAGCAAATATGTACCTCACACAGAAAAAATAATAATTTCTTCCTTTTATGCATGTTAGAATGGAACATTTTAACATTTCGGAACTGTCTTTCAACTTAAGAAGAGGAAACTAATCAAAATCAACTCTTTATTACACAGCAGTATTAATTTCATGACCTACATGTATTTAAAATTTTAATTAGAAGAAAATATCTTCTCAAAGCTACCAAGTATCTTATAACATTTGATCTAAGAGTGATATCTGGGGTCCTGAAGTGGCCCTCAGCATCCCTTTCCCATGGCTTGCTGAGAAGGACCTCAAGACTGCAATCCCTCTTAAATGCACAGTGATTTTCCTGTTCAGATCCTTTCTATCCCTACAGTTATGGTGTGGCATCCCACCCTCAAGGGCAAGAGTTGCAGATGCTCGTGGTCAAAAAGGAATGACAAAAGTCAGACAGTCCACAAAACTTACAGTTTCATTCATAAATCATGCACTTGGAATGGAAATCAATTTTAGTCCCTAAATTTCTAGCACAAGGACATATTGGTGGGTTTTGGATAGGGGATGGGGTAAAAGAGAAGAGAGGGAAGGAAATTAGGGAGAGAAAGAGAGAGAGGGAGAAAGAGAGAGGAAGGAAGGAAGGAAGGAAGGAAGGAAGGAAGGAAGGAAGGAAGGAAGGAAAAGAAAGAAAGAAAACAAAGAGAAAGAAAGAGAAAAAG
>VZRS01006505.1:74383-219513 GCA_013398055.1 Ifrita kowaldi
AAAGAAAGAAAGAAAGAAAGAAAGAAAGAAAGAAAAAGAAAGGAAGGAAGAAAGAAAGAAAGAAAGAGAAAGAAAGAAAGAAAGACTCCAACCACAGTGGGCAAGAGATAAGGGGGAATAAAGTGGCAGCAATAAAGTACACTTCTCACAAGGGAGGAAAAAGGCATTTTGGATTTATGATCTCCCTTTGTGTCATGTTGAAAGAATTGCTTTATATTAGTTACAGAGAGAATTCACCTCTCATGATTTTTAGCTCAGTATCATGACCATAGTTTCACTGCAGACAAGTGATAACCAAGTCCCTAAACCAACATAGCAGCTTTGAATCTCCCTCTGAATGTTGTCTTTCAGATAATTAAGTAAACTTTGTCTTTTAATGAGATTTTCTTTGGTTTGGTTCCTTGACCTACCTTTACTCAGTGATGGAAGAAATCATTGCCTACATATAATCAGCTTCTGAATATTCTTCTGTGGATATTAACTTGAAAACGGATCTTTAGGTTATTCTTGCTCATTGCATCAAGAAAAAAAAATTAAAAATGGACAACTGACACAGCAGGTTAGGCTGTGCAAGATGCTGAACTTTGAATTTCAACCTTGAGGAGATTAAAACTTGATCACCACCTGCTACAACTCATACTGCCATTCCTTGGAGACTGGAAATCAAGGGAGCATTTTGATCTGTGTATATCACCCACTTCTGAAATAGCTGGAGCTGTGGGCTGTGTTGACAACCACAGCTCTCCTGATGAACCTCTATCTTGAACACCTACAGATGGAACAAACGCCCCTTCAGAGACCCAGAGAAGAAAAAAATCCCACACTGCATTGACAGACAGGTGGTTGTATGGGGATACAAACCTTGGTTTAAAGAGCAGGCAGTGCATCAGTGCTGTGGGTTCACTTTTGGGAGGGTTGGGTAGCCAAAATGCCCCATCTACCCTCTGGCACAGAAGCCACCCTGTGTTCAGGAGGTGTTTGTGGTTCCATTTTCTGCTGTTCAGTGCAGCTCTTTGTGAGCTTGCTAACGTTTAGTAAGAGAGAACAGATTAAGCCAAGTGCAGGGATAATGAAATATAAATTAGTAGGTTTGCCAGCCTTTATCCACAGCACTGTCAGAGTGTATTATCTGGTATATCTAGTTCAGAGCAGTCAGTTAAATTTCCCCTTATCAGAAACTGAGTGTGAAGTGTGGTAATGTTGCTAAGTGCAGAACAAAAATCTCTCTTTTTTTGCATCCCATGACTGCTCCAGGCAACATTCTTGGAAACCTCTGAGTAGGAAGGAAAAGAAGACCCTGAGATATATACACTGTGACAAGCCAGGAGGCTAAGCTCCACCGGTAAACCGTCCTGTGAGCGGCAGTCGCCTGTGGCTGTGACATTACCACACTTTGCTCAGCTTCAGAAAGGGAAATTTAACTGACGACTGCTATGAACTGAAGCCACAGCCTAAACCAGATAATACACCCTGACAATACTGTCAGGCAAAAAAGGCTGTGTTCCCATTGATTTCATCACATTGGAGACATATTACCCAGGGCTGTGTATGTTTGAGGGTATATGTGAACACTGTGGGAATATCAAAGGGAAAGACACACTGATTTGGGCAGAAATGGGCCTCACAGAGATAAATCCCCGAAGTGCACTGACTGAAATATATATTATTTGGAGAATGGGGCATGGCAAAGATATTGATTGTAATTATAACTTAATCCTCAATGTACATCTGATATACCCTGCTGGGTTTGTTTAAAGGAGTCAAAAGCAGGGGGAAATCACATTTCTTGCATCTCTGGGTTGTTCCTGAAGGACTGGAAGTCCAGTTCGTCAGCATTTTCAGATGGATACAAACATCAATAACAGACAAAACTCTAAAGGTTCAGAGCTTGTGTTCAGCTCAGAGAGGACCCCTGCTTCTCTAATCTCCTGGGCCTTGGACTATAGATGCTAAATAAACATGTTTTGTGAACAAATGATAAAGGTGCCACATCTAGAGCCACAATATATATTCAAAGAAATTTTTAAAAGTGTTTTGAAACAGAAAGGGTTCTCATATTTTAGAAAACAAGACAGCCCAGAATGAGGCCAGCTTTTAAGTATTTCTCTTGAAAGGAAATGTTTCTGAAGCTGGAAAGAAAATCTTGTGCTCAACTCCCTCTTTTACACTAACATTTGTTAACCTTCATGTAGTTCTTGTCTCCTCACAAACCATAGACCTCAATGCCTGTAGAAAAATGCTACTTCTTAAACTTACATTATTTTCATGACGTCCATATTTTGTTTAGCTTAAGAAGCATGATAAAATTTCTCATAATCCCTTTGCTCTCTACTTCTTCCTCATCTATACTCCAAAGATTTGGAGTATAAACGAGGAAGGAAAGATGAAAATAAGTGGTTGAAACTTTAAAATAAACTGTTCTGTCATAAAAATATCAAGGCTTCCAGGTGATCAAGACTTATTATTTGTGGAACCTCGATCTACAGGTCTGTTGGACTGCTGGTGTCAATTTTTCCTCAAGGACTTGGTGAGGAACTTTGAGTGTTAGAATTCAAAGCTTTCTCTGTTTGCAGTGATGAGCACATCAAGATCCCCTTCTTCTGCCATAACATGTATTGCAAAATTGAGATGAGCTGGCCATGAACACCTGAGTTGCTCCAAGGACTATCAGAAGAGGGTGAACAAGTCTCATGGGCTTTAATTTATGCCTACAATGCCAGGTGTCCTTTGGAAAAGGAAAGGGAAGAAGGAAAGATATTGATGAAACAAATTATTATTTATTGCACCTTTTATAATGGAAGTGTAAAGCAGGAAAAAATGAATCCCATCTTCATGTAAAAGATGTATTTGGAATATTTGCAATTGACTCACTTCTCATTTCTCTGCTGTGCTCTCTAGGTTCACATACTGTCTTTTTCTCATTCTTAAGAATTCAACAGCTTCAACCCCAGCACTCTGCAAAAGCCATAAATTAGGATCCGAGATGAACTGATGTTTCATTTGAAATGTTTCATGCTGGTTTGCAGCTTCCAAATTAGCATGAAATGGCACCAGAGGAAACAGAGGGATTCTCCTGCATTGTACAAAGAGCTATGTGAACTTTTGAAAAACTGAGATCTCATTACTGACAACATTTTGACCTCGGAGTTTTCATCTGCTGACCTGGAGGCTGCCTTTGGAAGTAGAAACGCAGATTCCTCGTTCAGCATGACTGCATGGGTTTATCAAGACACATGATTTTTTTCAAATGCAAAGCAACAGTACATGGCTTCCAAAAATGAGGAAAGGTAATTAAAAATGATAGATATGAAAGCAGGATGAATACATGATCAGCTAGGAAAAAGGCAGACGGAATGCAGTCCTTTCTGGGGTGCTTTTGGTAAGCTTTTATGTTTTGTTGCAAAGCTTGTTGAATCCCATCCAGAGATCTGGGATTAAAAGCTCTGCAGAGGCTTAAAGTACCAAACAGAAAGCAGGGAAAGAGCAAGAGCTACTCGTCTTCTGAAGCTCCCTCTTGTTACTCCTGTGACCCAGTTTTATTGGGAATGCTACTCAGCAGCAAAAAGAAAAAACATATCTGAGATAAGGTAATAGAACAAATACTAAGGAAACATTTTCTGTTTAGTTGGAAAAGAAGTCAAGTAAAATATTCTGGTCCCACAGATGACAAAAAAAGTCAGTACTAATGTCAACAGACCCAAAAGTTCACCGCAATACAAAACCTTCCCAAAATTTGGAGCAATTATTTTAAAGGACATTCTAAGTCAAAACTTGGAGAATAGCACTGCATTCTCACTTTATGTGTTGCAGGAACAAGGACCTAAGGGGTGTCCCTGCCCATGGCAGGGGTTTGGAACTAAATGATCTTTAAGGTCCTTTTCAAACCAAACAATTCTATGACTCTACGACTAAGTAGCTTGCAAAGTTTCTCAGAGCTCCAGAGAATTCTATTTCTTTCAAAAGAAAGTCTGGAGTCAAATCTTTATTGAGTCCCACGATATAAAATAAGGTAGGTTGCACCAGCTAAAAATCTGGCCAATTGGTCACGTTTTTCCAATCTCTGTTCGTTCAGTTTTAATGTCATGGAATGAATTCAGGAATTCTGCAGGGGTAGAAGTGTACAGGGGTACAAGTGTAGAAACCCTCAGGTAATGGGAGCAGGAAAGAACCTTCTTTGCAGGGAAAGAATGGAGTCGCTGTCAGAACAGCAACAGGTCACTTTAAACTTGGGATTCAATGCAGATTTTTAGCTGCTTTGCAGTATGTATAAGTCTTGTGAGCTCAACACTTATCACTGATCCCCCTGTTCCTTTGTGGGATTGTTGTATTCTATTGCAACAAAATAATGCTGCAAGCAATTTCTTCTCTCAGTGTCATTTTCATTCCAGATTGCTCCATGCTGGAAATTAGCTGGATGGTGTTGTTTAAACTGTTTTTAAAACACAGAGTGTAAAAACCTCACCTCCAGACTCCGCAAGACTTCCCTAACTGACTATGACTGCATGGAAAATTCTGCCGCTCTGATTAAACTTATATGTAGAGGTGAATAAAATATAAAAGAGGTCTTGAGCATCATCTTTTATTTAGTGTCTTGTCCGATAAGTATGATCATACTTTTAAGGATCACAGTATATTTTTAGACACCTTGTAAAGCACTCAAGCTTTTGCTTAGAGTACTAAGAGTGTATGGTTTAATAAGCCAGTTGACAGAACATTAGTGACATCAAAGCCATGGAAAAAACTCTGTTTGCTTGTTCTTCCTTTCATCTGACTTTAAAATACAGTGCAATCGACAGGATTAGGGGAGAAAAGCACACATACACATGCAAACCAAGTGCATTTCATGAATACTGTGTGATGAACTGTTTGAAAATAATGATTATTTTCAGGAAACTGAGATATTCTTCTCCTTCTAAATGCACATCAGATTTTATGCAAGCCCACTGTCTCAATCTGCTCGTATGTTGCAATTTATCAAGGGGTTTCTCGGGGATACCAGATTGATGCCATCTGGGTATTGTGTAGACAGGAAAAGTACACGATGCTTTGCCTCCTTTCTGCTGTTAACCCCCAGTTTGTCAGGTTTGCTCTTGAAGACACAGAATATTCAAGTTTCTATGTCTAATGTCAGGCTAGAGCCCCAGGAGAGGTGGTAGGTGGTTATATCCATCAGGTCACATCTGACATAAACACCACACATGGGACACATCTCACCCAACTAAAATATCCACAGAGCTGGTTTCCTGCAATACGCAGCAAAGGCAACACAGAGGAAGGGGAATTTAAGCAAATAATTCATCTGACCTTCTGAGATATTTATTTCAAATGAGCTGCAGTAATTCTTAAAAATGCTTTTTCTACCCCCTTCATTTTTTCCTTTCTCCTTTCTTTCTGCAGGGAGTTAGAGTGTGTGATTACAGATATCTGCATTGTAAATAATGAAAGATATATTATAAAAATTTACATTTCTACATGATCCTTGAACTTTTCATAGATCTGATTATCCCCAGAACCATCTTGTGTCAGGTGGCATGATGCAGTTTTGGTTAGACTTTTCACTCATCAGAGAAGAACCCATAATACGAAGAGAAGTTATTTGAAAGAAAATCACAGCCGGCAAGCTCCAAACCACACCTGGGTGCAGAGACACTGAAATATCTTCCACTTTGCACATTACCACCTCCAACTGGCTGTCTAAAAGGATGCATTAAAGAGGAAGATTTGCTCTCAAAACATCAGTGGGAATATGAATTTAGCAAAAATATTACATCTTGGTTAATTTTGTTAGTCACTTCAGTGATAATCTAGTTATACAAAACCTCTCAGGGGCTGCAATTTTGTACCTTCATCCTTTAGTTCTGCAAAGAACAGGGAGAGGAATTTTGTCTTTTAGATAGTGGAGATTCATGTATTGTTGTTTGATAAGAAGGCACAACTCAGGAATGATACAATACCATCCCCCCAAACACCTAAATTACAGACACCTCTCATTCCAAATATCAACCATTTAGTGCTGCTCCTCACAACAGCAGTACTGTGCCCATTATTTGACTTCACCTTGGATTGGAAAAAGTTTCATTTAAAAAGTTGGTTTCACTTATTTATAAAATACCATCTGGTCATTATCATATGCCCGGAGAAGCTGTGGATGCCCCATCCCTGGAAGTGTTCAAGGCCTGGTTGGATGGGGCTTGGAGGAACCTGGTCTAGTGAGTGGCATCCCTGCCTGTGGCAGGGGGTAGAACGGGATGTTCTTTAAGTTTCCTTCCAACCCAAACCATTCTGTGATTGTTCGGGCTTCATCTGCAGGTCTTGAAGCCTGTTGTTAATGGGAGAGCAGTGTCTTTGAACAAAAGAGCCTTTGCAGTTTACACATTGTGTATCATCTCTGCTTTTCCAATACTTTGCACAAAGTGGTAGAACAGTAGGATTTCCTAATTCACTGGGAAGTCAAGTGCTCATATCTATGTTACTTTCCATATAAAACACTTAGAATACGCTCAGCTGTGAATGTAAAGCCAAAGCTGAACAGTGAATTCTCCTTAAGGCCTGATTTTCCAGGCAGTATTTTGCCTATGGAGATGTTTCAGCATTAATTTTGATCATATTCTCTTTCACACCCTCTATCTAAGGTACTAAAAAGGGAATTCACAGGAATTCGTAAGGTGCCATAAGCAATGTTCTCAGAAGTGTAAAAGAAATGAATACGATAATAGCTTTCAAACTAAGTTCTCCTCAATGTGTTTAGTTCACTGGGTGTTAAAGAACATTTAGTAACAGTTTAAACGAGTCAAATGAGGATGCAATCAGAATTCATCAGGTAAGGCACTACCCAAACTGAACGTTATACCCTCTTTGTGTGTGCTCTAAAGGTGTCTCTCCCTTCTTGACCTGTTCAGATGAAAGCTGACTGGCTCCTTTAAAGCACATTTTTCAGGGACATTAATCAGAGCACTGGAAAAGAATTTTTTTTTTTTTTAATCTTTTTAAGCTTAGTGTTTAATATCTCAGCCCACTCTGCACAATGGGAGCTGTCAGGCTTCTGCTGGAAGTTTGTTTCTCAGCAAGGGCTGCACATTGGGCATATCCTCCTCTGGAAGTAAATCCTATTCTTTCTGGTGTTAAGACATTTGTGCCACTCAGAGGTGGATTACAGCACTTTTCACGTCCTCTCAGTTCCAGGTGTGGGAGGTCAGGGTCTGTAGGAAATGTCATGAGCTGGTTGCAAAGTTTTCACTTGTTTCAACACTCATCCTTGAGATATATTGAAAACATTAGATTTAGATTAGGTAAGTAGGAAGAAATTCTTCTCTGTGAGGATGGTGAGGCCCTGGCACAGGGTGCCCAGAGAAGCTGTGGCTTCTCCATCCCCTGAAAGTTGGATGGGACTTGGAGCAACCTGTGATAGTGGAAGGTATCCCTGCTCATTGCAGGGAGGTTGGAAGAAGATGACCTTTAAGGCTCCTTCCAACCCAAACCATTCTGTGATTCTGTGATTTTCTGGTATTAACCCCATATGGAAAATTCCCATAGAATTTCATTGGGGGAAAAAAAAAGAAATTTTCTCAGAAATTCTTAAGTGCTTCAAATTGAACAACGAATTCTCTCTCTTCCATGAGATTGAATATATTCTTCCATGGGAGATTAGTTGTTCTATATGCTGATCCATATGTTTTCAGTGTGACTTCTACTAAATTCCTAGACAGAACACTTCCAAGTGTGAATATTTTTTTGTTACACTCCTACTTAATGCCTTAAGACTGATGCAGACAGAAACAGCAGGTGTCTGGATTGTCTTACAAAAGTATCTGCAGAACTTTTTAATTTAAGGCTGGAGACATTCTTGTATGTAACATATTATTGACAAGTAACTCCCTTCAATAATAGCAAAAAGGGCAGACTTACTGATCAGTCTAATTTAGTTGAATATTTTACAGAAACACATTTTACGAACATATTTATTTGAAAATGTTGCCCGCACACAGGGCATGAAANTTGGAGGAACCTGGTCTAGTGAGTGGCATCCCTGCCTGTGGCAGGGGGTAGAACGGGATGTTCTTTAAGTTTCCTTCCAACCCAAACCATTCTGTGATTGTTCGGGCTTCATCTGCAGGTCTTGAAGCCTGTTGTTAATGGGAGAGCAGTGTCTTTGAACAAAAGAGCCTTTGCAGTTTACACATTGTGTATCATCTCTGCTTTTCCAATACTTTGCACAAAGTGGTAGAACAGTAGGATTTCCTAATTCACTGGGAAGTCAAGTGCTCATATCTATGTTACTTTCCATATAAAACACTTAGAATACACTCAGCTGTGAATGTAAAGCCAAAGCTGAACAGTGAATTCTCCTTAAGGCCTGATTTTCCAGGCAGTATTTTGCCTATGGAGATGTTTCAGCATTAATTTTGATCATATTCTCTTTCACACCCTCTATCTAAGGTACTAAAAAGGGAATTCACAGGAATTCGTAAGGTGCCATAAGCAATGTTCTCAGAAGTGTAAAAGAAATGAATACGATAATAGCTTTCAAACTAAGTTCTCCTCAATGTGTTTAGTTCACTGGGTGTTAAAGAACATTTAGTAACAGTTTAAACGAGTCAAATGAGGATGCAATCAGAATTCATCAGGTAAGGCACTACCCAAACTGAACGTTATACCCTCTTTGTGTGTGCTCTAAAGGTGTCTCTCCCTTCTTGACCTGTTCAGATGAAAGCTGACTGGCTCCTTTAAAGCACATTTTTCAGGGACATTAATCAGAGCACTGGAAAAGAATTTTTTTTTTTTTAATCTTTTTAAGCTTAGTGTTTAATATCTCAGCCCACTCTGCACAATGGGAGCTGTCAGGCTTCTGCTGGAAGTTTGTTTCTCAGCAAGGGCTGCACATTGGGCATATCCTCCTCTGGAAGTAAATCCTATTCTTTCTGGTGTTAAGACATTTGTGCCACTCAGAGGTGGATTACAGCACTTTTCACGTCCTCTCAGTTCCAGGTGTGGGAGGTCAGGGTCTGTAGGAAATGTCATGAGCTGGTTGCAAAGTTTTCACTTGTTTCAACACTCATCCTTGAGATATATTGAAAACATTAGATTTAGATTAGGTAAGTAGGAAGAAATTCTTCTCTGTGAGGATGGTGAGGCCCTGGCACAGGGTGCCCAGAGAAGCTGTGGCTTCTCCATCCCCTGAAAGTTGGATGGGACTTGGAGCAACCTGTGATAGTGGAAGGTATCCCTGCTCATTGCAGGGAGGTTGGAAGAAGATGACCTTTAAGGCTCCTTCCAACCCAAACCATTCTGTGATTCTGTGATTTTCTGGTATTAACCCCATATGGAAAATTCCCATAGAATTTCATTGGGGGAAAAAAAAAGAAATTTTCTCAGAAATTCTTAAGTGCTTCAAATTGAACAACGAATTCTCTCTCTTCCATGAGATTGAATATATTCTTCCATGGGAGATTAGTTGTTCTATATGCTGATCCATATGTTTTCAGTGTGACTTCTACTAAATTCCTAGACAGAACACTTCCAAGTGTGAATATTTTTTTGTTACACTCCTACTTAATGCCTTAAGACTGATGCAGACAGAAACAGCAGGTGTCTGGATTGTCTTACAAAAGTATCTGCAGAACTTTTTAATTTAAGGCTGGAGACATTCTTGTATGTAACATATTATTGACAAGTAACTCCCTTCAATAATAGCAAAAAGGGCAGACTTACTGATCAGTCTAATTTAGTTGAATATTTTACAGAAACACATTTTACGAACATATTTATTTGAAAATGTTGCCCGCACACAGGGCATGAAATGAGATGGTGCAAGTACTCTTGTTTCTTTTTTTCTCCATAACATAGTGACATTATCACTTCAAGTCACATGCTGAAGGTTTCACCGGGCACATGTGCTCAGAGAGGACTGGAAAGAGTCACCTGGAGTCATGTGAGGTGGCCTGTTCACTGCTATTGATACAGAAATACATTATCCCTCCTAATTTCTGCCAGAGCTGCCCAGTCTGACCAAGGATATGCAGACAAGGTTCACACAGCACAGGAGATCATTGAGCTTTTGAGGTCCTGATGCATGGTCACTGCTGTCCATGATACTGAACAAACTGAGGTGGAGCATGAGTTGGGACATTCAGATGGGAGCCTCTTCTTCAAGGAATATATTCCAGGAATGAGACTTAATACATAAAGAGTCATAGAATTGTTTAGTTGGGAAAAGACCTCTAAGATCATCAAGCCCAATCATTAACCCAGCAAGGCCACCAATAAACCGTGTCCCCAAGTGCCACATCTACACGTCTTTTAAATCCCTCCAAGGATGGTGACTCCACCACTGGCATGGGCAGCCTTTTCCAAGGCTTGACCAGCTTTTCTGTGAAGAAAATTTTCCTAATATCCAACCTAAACCTCCCCTGGAGCAACTCGAGGCCATTTCCTATGGTCCTATTGCTTGTTTCTTGGTAGAAGAGCCCACCCCCACCTGGCTCCACCCTCCTGTCAGGGAGTTGTGCAGAGCCAGAAGGTTCCCTCTGAGCCTCCTTTTCTCCAGGCTGAACCCCACCAGCTCCCTCAGCTGCTCCTCACCAGACTTGTGCTCCAGACCTTTCCCCAGCTCGGTTCCCCTCTCTGGACTCTCTCCAGCCCCTCAATGTCAATGAAAATATGAAAATATCTCAACCTGGTGGGATGAATAGAAGCTCATTATCACTCCAAGAAAACTGACAAGCAATAAATAAAACTGTCAGATGAAATTTGTTTTGATTATTTAAGGTATGCAATAAAACTGAAGTTCAAGAAGGTTCCTGACATGGGTAGGTGGCATTAATTCTTGACACAGGCAGCCTTAGAAGAAATAATTTGAAATATTCATGTAATACATTAGCTACTAAGTCAGTTGTGAAGGGAACACGCCTGCACACTGCAGGATAAAAAATGATGGAAATCTGCAGTGTTTAAAAGCCGTGAAGCACAAAGAATGAGCCAGTCAATATTACAGGAAGAAATGTAATGCCATCACTCAGGAACACGTTCTCAGAGTGGACCATCCCAATCATCAGGCAGTGCTTTGCTGTTTTGGACAACCACAAAATACCACAATGTGTCAGAGCACAAATTGATCAAATTTCATCTTAAAAGCTCAGAGTCAATGGGCTTCTGGGACTACAATTCTTGAGACACATCTTTTGAAGATAAGCTGAATAGCTGGAAGGTTCTCTCTAGTTCTAAGATCTGGCAGAGGATGGCAACGTTCATGTCACGAAACTCTCTTGCTTTACCATGTAGGTTGGCCATGGACAAACTGTCTTTTGAGAAATGCCCATGGACCATATTAGCTCTGTGAGCAGAAAGTTCATGGGATGGCTTTGACCAAAGAAGTGCATTCTTCCAGCAATATTGATAATTCCCTGTACTCCTCTCCTGGCACAGCTAATTTTGTGTTGTTGTAGCCCTGGTTTCCTGGGTGATCCTCTTTTACTTAACAGGGTTTGATTAAACCCTTCATTTACATCAGTCTTTTCCTCAGGAAGGACTAGTGTTTTTCTGACTGATGAGTGGTTATTATTAACAAATGAGCAGTATCAGCTCCTTTGGCTCTTCATACATGTGCCCAAACAGAGACCACCATGGGGATTTCTGGGGGATGAAGGATGAGATCCAACTCCAAACCAGGAACCATGTCAGTATAACTGCTTTGCTCAGCTTCCACCTCTATAGGCTTTCAGATTTCACCAGTCTTTTCCACAAACTTACAGGTATTCATTGTATAAAAGGAACTCAGATCTTAACCTTGATATGTTTAGTCACTGACCTTAACATTTTGGCTGTGAAGTTTCCTAAGATTTATTGTGGATATCAGTGCAAGATTTAGAAAGAAGAATGATACTAAAATATGAGCAAAACAATCCATATTTTTGCTCTTCTGAGTTTCAGAGTCAGCTAATTAAACAAATATCAGAACCACCATTACATTTTTACTGTTCATTTAGGAAGGACAAACCAAATAAGCCTTAAAGACTTCCCTGGAGCTGTAGCCAGACAGGCAACACATGTGATCATACACCAAATATCTGCACATTGTCTGGGTTTGAAAACAACACAAACACCTTTGAACATGTAACAGTTATTTTTGGGATACAGATGGATAAATACAAAGACACATCTCGGTAATCTTACAGGTCTTCAGGCTTTCTGCATTCCCTTTGCAACCTATTAGTGATCTGTCTACTAATATTAAATAAGCTCCTTTAAAGAATTTTCCCTAGATTTGTTTGAATCAGGAACTTGGAGATTTGAAATAGGCACTCCTTCATTCCAGTTAAAATAAAATTGTGTTTCTGCTGAAAACTCAGTTCAAGAAAACTGTACGTGTGTTCCTAACTGCAGTTAGGCTGGGCACTCTGGTGCCATCATTCCAGATGAGGTGGTTGATCCTTGACAAAACAGTCTTAATATGGAGGAAGAAAACAAAAAAAGCAGGCCATTGCCTGGTTCTCAGCTCTTAGGGAAATACTATCAATTTTGGGCAGGATTTTAATCACAGAAACCTTTTACTGTCCACAGGCATTTTCCTCTTGGAGGAAGAATGCAGGGCATTGCTGGTGTTATCTTGTGGGCAATTCTATTGAACTTGAATGAGAATGAACCAGGTATTTTGGTACATTAAAAGTGTGGTAGTTTGAAATATATCACTGTGCTTTAAAATTTCTATTTTAATCATAATTTAAAAATACAGGCAAAACGCATCAGTGTTCTTCACCTAGTACTCTTATTTTTCAAAGAAAAGAATTTTGTTGTTTATTCTTGGCTACTAAAACATAAAATATAAGGTACTTTTTGGTACTTTCTGGTAACCCAGATAATATACCAAAATGTTCTTAATTTGTTTAAATAAACATATAGATTTTCATACATATATTCAACCTTTTCATTGTCTTGGAAAAAGAGAAATAAAGTCTTATTTACTAGGTAGTGACTGACATTTTACTCCCAATTTGTACCTAGTCTGTTTGTGTGGGTATGGGGATTCCAGCAAAAATACACACCAACAGTACAGAATTGCTCTCATTAGGTAAATATCCCCCTCTCTTGCTCCTGCTTCCAGCTGTTTAAATCAACAATGAAAACTGCACTTGGAACAATGCCAGGTGACTCTGATGAATAAACTGCAGAATTAAAATGAAAAATATTTCCTTGAAGTCGAAAGGTGTGGTAATTAAACAAAAAGCTTTGAAAACCACAGAAAGGAAAAATATTTACCTTTGAAAAGTTAGTAACCAATTCTACATAATTTTAAAGTCTAAAATTTATATAAACCTGGACCAAGCAAATATTTGTATTCTTGTTCAGCTTTACTAAATAAGATGGTAAAGACAAATGTGTGTGTGTTCTTATTTTTTCTTGCAGAGTCACTAGTATTAGGAACACATCAGATAATCTGTCGACCTGTAATTAATAAGATGTTATTTAAAGCATATTACTTTAAAAATGTTGTAACAATTTCCTGTTCTGCTCTTACCTAATAAGAAGACTGACTTGCTAGCTCAAATATATGAGGGGATTAATTTGATTCTGCATATTATTTTTAATTTATTGAAATTAGATCATTACATAATGACAAATGGTGCCTCAAAAATTTTTTTTTTAATTTATCCTAGTATCACCAAAAACAGGAGTTAAATCAATTTTTGTAAATAATGCATTTAAAGTAAAATTATCATTCTCAGTTTTTAAATTACCACAGCACAAACAGATGTTTGTTCCAAGTGTTTCGAATTTCTTTCTTAGAATGGGATCCTAGAGCAGAGGCATTAGAAAAACTGCTTTGGTGGGTTTGGGGTTTTTTGTGGGTTTTTTATCGTTTAGTTCACTTTCAGGACTTCACTTGGTTTTGAGAGGCTGGGATAGGTTTTGCACAAATCTTTTATGTACATATCTTTATTTCTGATGCTGAACCAGACGCCCAGGCAGGAGTGGGAGCAAGGAGTGCTCAGAAACTTCGATCGTGCTTCAGTGGTCCCTGGGAGTCAGCAAGATGCACTGTGGGATCCCTGATGGGCTAGGGATGACCTGTGCTCCCTTCCCAGAACAAAGCTCTGCCTTCTCCGCTATTCCTTCTCCTTCTTTCTCTGTCTTTCTTTACTCTCCCTTCTTTGTCCCTTTTAGAGACTCTCTTTTCCTGTTGCCTGCGTGATCATGTTCTGCGACAGAGCAATCGTAAACAGAAAATAGCCAAGTCCACACCCCTCTCTGCATGTACAGACATTGCAGACAGGTCCCATAAATCAGTCTGACTGATTTATTTGTATAAGGACTATTGATTTTCTCTTTCTCTCCGTGAACCAGAAGGTGGCATCTGATTACTGGCTTGAAAATTTGCATCTCTTCTATCTTCACTGCTGCGGTCAACTTCAGTGAATCCTTTTCTTTACACATTCATCAATGCGAGCACACAAAACTTGTGCCCACCAGCCTATATTCTTCAGTCAAACACACACACACACACACAAATATAATTGTTAACCTGTTATGATTTTAAGATTTAACCAAGCACTGAACAGTTTTGCTGTAAATCTGAAATCACTGTGCATTTATTGACAGGTTCAGCAATACAGCCCAGGAGCTTGATATTACTCCCATTCTCCACACTGGGAAATGAAAGCAAAAGAGATCCAAAGGTCTCCTTCAGAGGCAGACAGAAATGTTGTGACAAAGCATGGAATATTTAAATTTCCTTGCTTTCACTCTTGATCCCCCGGCTGCAAGATGAGTCGAACCAGGTGTTCTGTTTCATAAAATCATGAAATTTGTAGAGTCCTCAAGTGTCTGACCTTGGTTTCTATGTAATCAGACCTCAGTGAGTAATTAGTGTTTGGGCCTCAATTCTGATGGAGATGAGCAAACATTCTGTATTCCCAGCATAGCTGATCCACAGCGAGATGAGTTGTTCCTGTTAACTTGTAAATGTTTCGATCTTTTCAACCAAGCAGGTGATGCTTTTAAACCCAAAGGTGTTTGGTTCAATCCCCTTTGCACTATGTAAAGGATAGCTCTTAAACATGATTGCTATAATACTAGAGGGGATTTTTGTGAGACCAAAAGTATAAATAATTGGCTTTTGTTATGAGAAACAGCTGGGCAGAGGGGCAAAGAGAGCTTTCAGTGAAGTCTGTGGGTTCACAGTGTAATGGCTGTCAAGACCTACATTTTAAAAAGGTTTGGAGGAGTTGTATCATGTTAATTGCCAAATATTAGGATCCAGATGTTTGGAACTTTCTGGCCTCAGTCATCAGAATTTGTTTGCAGTTGAATGGTGTTTTCCCTGACAGAAAGTGTTGCTATAATTTTTATAGAGCACAGATAGGATCTGCTTGCACAGCTTAAGAGAACATACTGTGCTCTGGGCAGCTGGAAATACTAATGCATGACACACACTCCTTTTTATCCTTAATCCCATAAGCAGAGAGCTTGAGCCATGAAAGATCATTTAGAAAAATTCACAGAAAGCTGGACAACGACACAGGGATTTCTGAGCTTCATGGCAAAGCCAAAAGACCAACCTCCATCTCCAGGGAAGGAGCAGGAATTACTGGTGCAGGTTGTGAATGTGAGTATTGCAAGGTGACAGGAACATGGTGAAGCAGCAGTCAGGACTGGAAGATGGGAACTGACAGGAGTGAGCTGTTCAAAATCAAAAAGAATATAGTTAAAGGTGATGGGATGCTGATTTATTTAATGCAACAGTAAAGAAACAAGAAGGAATATCTTGGGTGAAAGGGAAGCTGTCTGGGTCAAAGTCACACAGGGGAAGAAGGATGAAAGAGTTATCAGTGCAGTAATTCTTGAAGTCCCTTATAGATTGTCAAAAGAAGCCATGTGAATAGAGAGAGGTTTCTGTGACAATTTCATAAATATAGTGCTTTAAATAAACATATATGTACATATACTTACAGACATAAATAATATATTTTACACTGCAGTGTGGTCATAAATCATGCAATCTATACATTTCCAAGATTAAATTGTTGTTAAGAACTAATCATTAAGATGTTCCAGCCCTCAGATGAAAGCTGAAGAACAACTAAAAAAGAAATTGACAATAAAATTCACTTACTCCTTTTAGAGCTGGCAGATTTCTCTGAAAAATTCAACAAGCAAACCTGTGGCAAATCAGGTTTGGATTAGATTATGCCAAATAAGAAGGTTTCCAAGAAACCAGACACATTGGGAAGGTTATGTACATCCAAGCAAGGAGGATTCACTGAACCTGGATGGTGGCTGACGTAAACAATCTGTTCCACTTCTTGTCTTTTTGTTCAACCCACATTCACAACTTACTCCACTTTTTTTCCTAACTGCATTTGAATCTTTTTGCACTGTTTTAATTTCTTTTCTAGTTCTCACTTGGTTTGATTTTACAATTCTGTTTTCATTTTCTGTGAGGCATCCTTTTGCATTGTGCAACATCTTCTAAATCAATTTATATTTATGACCCTGTCTCTGATTATGATGAATACTCAGGGAGAGATAAATGAAATATGCCATGAAACATAAACTCTAACTGCTTATCTAGGCAAAGAAGCTTTGGATAAAACGGTTCCATTTGAAATTTAGAAAAATAGAAGGATTTTAGTCATTAGAACAGTGCAGAATAGCCTTCAAGTAGGAGAATTTTGAGCATAAATTACTCTCAGCTCCCAGAATGGAGTTCATTGTGCATCAAAATTATTTTCTAATATCAGTGTTTACAGCAATAATAAAAGTGGTTATTCAGAAAGACTTTTCTGTCCCGAACTTTACAAAAAAAGTAGAAAGAATAAAATGCGTCTTGCATCACATTAAATATCAACAGAAAAGCATCTGCAGATAAAACCATGCCAGACTTCCTTCACAGTCAATGAGGAGAAAAATGGTCCATTTGGGGTCTGATGTCATTTCTCCCTTAGAAATTTAATTTTAGAAGAAAATAACTATTTAGAAAAGGAAGCTCTACAACTAATTTACTCATAGGTGTCCCTGTTTGGTTTTAGTATCCAAAGATACCACACCAAAAACTACAGAAATGGGTCTGCTCATGGATTACACCACTTTGAAGGCTAAAAAAGGAATCACATGCGTGTGTGTGTGAATATGTACACGTGCAGATTCCACAAATGAATACAAAGAGGAAAATTACATATGAGCATGTAACTTCTTCATTACATCCCTTCCGCCTTCTGCTGCCACAGTGTTACACAAAGCTTTTATTTAGAAAAGGCAGTAATTTTGTTCTAACATGCAGAACACCTGGATCCCCAGAATATCATTATGGGGAAGGAATGCTTTTATTGTTTTATGATGGTTGCTATCAAAAAACAATAAGAAGAGTAAATGTGTTAACTGATATCTAATTGTCTTTCTATGGCTGGTTTGACAGAATAAAACACCAGAACCTTCTGGAAGCAATTAAAGGTATTAATAAAATGGATTTGCCGTGCACATTTATCGCTGATCACAGCACAGAGCACATGAGAACACAGCATACCTGGAAATTACATTATTAAGGTGCATGAAGTGCTCTTTTATTTTACCTGGACTTCACTGTTTGTTGTTGTGACCTGGGAAACAAAATCAGAGAAAACAGAGGATCTGGTTCAATCACATAAATGAATAGAGAATGAAATCACTAGACTCTTTTCTCAGTGGTTTGCAAACCTTACCCCTGACATAAGTTTAGTCAGGTAAATCACAGTGAGGAATCTGTGGTCTGTGTTTTCGTCTTTGGCCATGTTATTAACTGGTTGCACTGTTTGACAGATGGACCTTACATACAGTATAAAGAAATAAACAGAAATTATAACATTTGTACAAACACATCTCTTTTTTTTTTTTTCCTATGAAGATTAACAGGTTTCCTGAATTGTTTGAAACACTGAAGTGCACCTACTGGAATAGACATAGAAATCCCTGCTCAGCCAGTCCTTTGCCATCCACTTCTGATACTGGAGCTTCTGCTTAGAGGTTTTCTCAGAACAGGTAAGTATGTGTGTGTTTGGACGTGTACATGATTGCACAAGTTGAAGAATGAGGGCAAGATTTCTACCCAGAAAAATAAAATTCAGCCTAATTGTGGAAGTTAAGCCTACTCCTTTAAAGAATTTCCGTACTGTGAGCCTTTTACAGCTGCAAATAGATTAAAGGGGTGTTTAAAGGTATAGCATTAAATGAGTACAAATAACTGTTTTACGTAAGTTGCCTGGGGTACATCAGTAGCCTTCTAAATGATCAAAAGGTATAGCTGGAGGCAAGGTCCAAAACCACCTGCTTATATAAAAGCCTTTTATATGAGGTAGCTGATATCATACATTTACATTGATCTTCCTTTAAACACTGTAATGAAATCAGCATCAAAATTATGTTAAAGTACTGTTATAACTACCTTAAAGAGACGGGAGCAGGAGAAGTACAGTTCCATCCTTGCATTGCCCCATGTGCCATGGCACTGGGATCATGGATTCCACCTGTACCTGGCTGCTGATCAGCAGACCTAAGGTGTCTTAAGATTTTTTAAGAGATTTTGAGACTGATTCAAAGCTCTGAGGAATGCTCTTCACTTTAAACACCTGAGCAGGTCCAACCACTTCCATGGAGGACTTCAGCCTTTGCTGAGGGCTTGAGCATGGATGATTGGCTGAATAAGACCCAGACCAGTTACAGACATTTTGCTATTATTTTCCTACAGACACTTTGCAGGGCTGCAGGGTTTTCAAGCAGCATTAAGTGAAAAACGTTCATTTAGACACAACTGGAAGTGTGGCACTTCCAAAAATTTCAGATTTGATCATATAAATGACTTCAATATTCTGCATATCTCAATGGTGCAAGATGCTTCACTTTTCTAAGTGAAGTTAAATCACACCAACATCTGCAGCACTATTATTCTCTGTTCATTAATGATATTTTTTTTTCAAGCTTTACCTTTTGAACCAGTTCAGCATATCTTGATATTTGTAACATGCCCACTCCTAAGCACAGTCTTTTAAACAATAGCATTTATGCAATCAGTACTGTAAAATACTTCTTAGGCAAGTTAAATGTAATGATAGAGCATTAACTGTCCATCAGGCTGTGTATCAGAGACTGGACAGGGTTCTGAACAACCTGCAAGTTGTCCCTGTCCATGGCAGGGGGTTGGAAAGAGATGATCTTTAAGGTCCCTTCCAACCCAGACCATGCTATGATTCTGTTTGTCCCTATTCCTGCTGTAATAACCAGGTACCAACAGTACAGCACAAATCAAAAGCACTTTGAGGCCATAGAGGCAGAAAAAGTAGGAAACAAATTCTGAAGTAGCAATAATTTCTTTTCATTGTCTCCTGTGGGAACTGAGGATGGTGGATTAACATGGAAGTAACGGCCAGGTTAGGAGAGATGAATTTCATGTTGTGAGACTGCCGCTGACAAAATCAGGAGTATTTTTCTGTTTCTTGTTTACCAGGAGAAGTTCTAAACTGGCAACTGAAGAAAATTCTCCTGATATGGTCTCTCTGAGTAGTACTTTAATAAAACTGCAGCCCTGCCTCATGGTTTGCAGGATGTGGAGCCAATCTGTGCCTGCAAAGCAAATAATCAGATATTTTTCATATAATATTGCAGAGCTGTTTCTTAACTATTAAAACTAGAAGACAAAAACCTGAATCCAGACCTCAACCAGATTCATTTTACTTACTAAAATATGGCAATGTAACTGATGTTTTATTTCTTCCTTAGAAAATAAAATATTTAGTTCACTTTTAACAGGGGAAAAAAAAAAAAAAAGAGGAAAAAAAAAATGAACCCAAGGAAAAGTCCTAAAAAGAAACCTGCAAAGCTTAAAGGACATTGATCAGCTCCTTCTCCCCCATGAACACATGCACAATAGAAAGCTTTTAAAATGCCCTTATTGTCAGGATACTGACCTTGTTTAAGAAAGAAAATGACATCTTTGTGTTCTGCATTTATTCCCTAACTGGGTAACTTCCATCCAAAAACAGGAGAAAAGGAAGAAAAAAGACCAAAAACAAAAGCTCTTTTTTTGAGATTTATGATACTTAGACCATATTGCTTATAAAAAGGTGGAAGACCCCACAATTATGTGCATTACTTTTACAGAGAAAAGTGTTTACTAAGTCTAGGGAAAAGGAAAAAAAATCTTCAGCCAACCTCGGGGTTTAAAAGCCTTTTTCAAGATATCTTTTTTCTCTCCAAGGTGCTGAGCTGGCGTCGATAAAAGACCTCTCTTTGAGAATAAAATGCAAAAAGTCAAAACAGTTTTCCATTTTAGAGGAAGCCTTTCAGTGTGTTTGCCACCATTTCAATGAGTTCTTCCCCTCTCTGGGTAGTCGATATAGGAACGTTAACCCTATTTTAAGAAAGATAAAAACCAAAAAAAAAAAGAAAAAAAAGGTGTTATTTGGGCTGGTTCTTAAAGACTGCAAAATCCTTGATAAAGTTTGGCTAAAAGGCACTGAGATTAAACCTGTGAGGCAATGACAACCTCACAAATATGTAAGTATTTAAAGGAAGGGTGTTAAAGGTTGGACCAGGCTCTGTTCCGTGGGGCCCAGCAGTGGCACCAGAGGCATGAGCAGGAACTGATGTCCAGGAAATTCCACCTGGACAAGAGGCAGAAGAACGTTCCTGTGCAGTGACTGAGCACCGGAACAGAGACCAGAGAGGGTGTGGAGTCTCCCTCACTGGAGATATTCCAGAACTGTCAGGACACAATCCTGTGCCCTGTGCTCTGGGGATGACCCTGCTGGAGCAGGGAGGCGGGACCAGATGAGGCACTGTGGTCCCTTCCAACCTGACCCACCCTGGGATTCTGTGATTCTGTGTTATGGACCTACTAGTAGAGTGAGAAACCAAAAAAAAGATGGAGAGGTTCTTAGGCAGAAACATCACTTGACAATTGAACATGGCCTGTATTTTTTCTTCAAAATCCATAGATCAGCAAGACCGAGCTGGTGCAGCGTGTCGTGTTGCGTTGCTTTGTTTGGTTTAGCAAGCTGTAACCTTCCTGGATAGTGCAGCACAACCTGCAGGGAAAAGGGCCCAAACAGGTAATTTTGCTAATGAAATTATGAGGGGAAAACACCCAGGTCTGCCTTGTCAGGTTCAAGCCTTTTTTGAAGCTCAGCTCATTTGCTGGACTGACTTATCATTTTAGGTCCTTTCCAGATGAACTACCCTACTCCATTGGTACCAATGTGGCATACATGGCATGGCATATGAAAGGCAAACAGGAAAATAAAAAGATAAGGCAATGAGATAATTTCATGCTGTCAGATAATTAATTGAATTTAATAAAGGTACACAAATATATATCTATCCCCAATGGCCCTTTCCTAGACACTAGCAAGCAGATTCCTTCTAAGCATCTTGTAGTTTTTAGGAAATGTCTGCGAGGGATGCAGCTGTTTCTAATTCACCATCGGATTTTTACAAAAATGTCTAAGATGAAAATAGAGTGCAACTCATTAAAACTCAGGGATAAATCAAAAGAGGCTGAATAAAAAGCTTTCCTATAACAAAACACAACCAGGGAACACAGCATTTCTTTGAAGTATAGATATTGGTGGACAGACCACCACTGCATAGGACAATGAATTTCCAATATCTTAATCTGCAGTTGCTTGTTACCAAGAAGCACATGAACTGGAATAACAACTGTTAGAGATGAAGAATGTTGAGCCAGCAAATGTCATCTATCATCTTTCTGCCAACAAATGCTGAATTCACCACCTCCCTTTGTGATACAGGATGTAGGAGACCAAAGCAGATACCTGGTGTCAACACCTGAAACTAAAAAGACCACCTGCCAGGATTGATTGGCATGACTCGCCTTTAACAAAAGCTGCCTCAAAAAAACTACAGGACAGAGACAGACAGGCAGAGTTCAGAAAGAACTTAAATAGCACCACATGCTCCCCATGATGGCTTTATCTGAATCCTGCTCAAAGCCACCTCCCCTGATTTTTAATTCACAAGTTACTGATGTCTTCAGAGGTGGAAAAAGAAAGGAGGAGCAGAAAGGAAGTACCTTCCCCTCTGCTTTTTCCAAGGATAACATATGGTCTGTTAGGCTTTGGTTATGGGTACTGGTAGCTTTAATTTCAGATTGATGATTTAGTCCTATTGTCTGGCCAAACACCGATAGATATTTCACACCAACATAGGCTTGGGTTGAAGACTACAGTGTCTCAAAACATGTGTTGTATTTAGGGGTCTGACAGTCTTGCAGAGGTCATGTCCATGCCTAAACTTTTTCCACAAACTTAAAAATGTTCCTGCAAAAAAACCACTCCAGGAGATCCTGCCTTTCAACAGGAGAGTGGTTGCCAGTTCCTTTGTCCTGTTTTCTGTCATCTGCAAGACAGCAAGGTAACGAGGAAACTTGCAGCCTGACATCGCCTGCCTCCCACTGAGGTGTGCCTCTGAGTGCCCCAGCTCCCACTCCTGGCTCTGCTGCATGCCATTAGAAATCTGCTCATCTCTGATGCTCCTGCCACAGCCTGCTGAACCCTGAAATATCATTAAATCCATGTATGGCAGCAAGTGCATCAAGGACAGCACATTTAATTTCCTGCTGGCTGCAGCCTGGCATTATTTGTGTTTCTGAAAATTGCTGCCACATAGTAGCAGTAGCTATTTTTACATTCCTAGACCTGGTGCAAATAATGAAGTAAAGGGACAATGTGCCTGTATGGGGACTGCTGAAACTGAAAAGAATGGGAGCTACTGATGAAGTAAAGAGGTTTTGATAAACGTTCTTTTAAGGTCAAGTTGTTTGAGAACTAATGTGGAAAGACACATCTGCAGATGACCATCAGGCTGCCTACAGCTGCCAAAAAAACATAATGAGGAGATACTGGAGTCTTTATCCAACTGTGACAGTAAAGGTGGGGCTCCTAGTAAACAAGTCCAGGAAGTAACAAATAGATATTGGCCTTGGACTTCCTTATGATGGTGTACAAAATTGTACAGCTCCCAGCCATCCTAAAGTGTCCAATTCCCATCCTTTCTTGAGTGAAAAAGGAAATGAGAGAAGCTGAGAAGGAAATAGAATTGCAGGAAAGGGACGAGGAGATGTCTTTTTGCAGAAGTGTGGTGTTGTCCTGTGTTCCATTTGTTAGGATTAGAAGAGTTGTAAATGGGTCTGTAGCATGCTGGGCCTGGATTCATTAATTTAGAATGAGTCATGGGGTGACATCTCATGAAATGTAATAAACAAAAACTGTGCAGAAATTTGGCTGGGGCAACCTTACTTAAAGCTATTTAAAAAAAAAATTCAGAAAAAGATATATCTCAGTTTCCTTAATTTACTGATTCAATGCTTCTTTCAGTGTTTACCCTAACAAGATCATACAATAGACTTCTACAGAAGCTTTACCAGAGCTCAATGACACTGAGCTCTTCCCTTCGAAAGAAGAAGGCCTGCACTATATTTCTGCTGCTAAATACTCTGTATAGAAAGATGATCACTGTATAAATGTGTTGGTTTAGCTGAATCTCAGGCAGCTGGGAAAAAAATTAAAACTTAAAAAAATAAAAAGCTGAGCAATTGGTGGAGAGACTTTCCTAATGAACACTGACATTCCACATTGAGATGCAAATGTCTACTAACCCTGGTGACATCTATTACCAGTTTTCTTTTGTTATCTGGGGCATGTAATGGAATCTTATGTGTCATTTAGGTGCCTTTCAGGCCTTACATCAGTGGTGCAACCTAAGGAAAGGTGCCACTGGCATTTATATTTCCCATAATAATCTTCATTGTGAAATCAGGTGTTTCTGTGGGAAATGCTTGGGCTTTGCTGAACTGGCCATGCCCACCTAGACTAATTTTCCAAAAAAGACTTAGGTTCAAGGTGAAAATGTTAATTCTACTCAGTCACTTCAGGGATTTACATTGTTGAGCTTCCTCAGAAACAGGCCTGTTACTAAGATTGCAATGAATTCAAATAATTAAGAAAATACGGAGTCAAAATAAATAGACATAAGAGCCCAGTGATTAAATCACTCACGTGGAAGGCAGATGACCTGGTTTGCAGGCTTTTCTCAAGCTTTGTGGTGGTTATGACAGAGCTTTCTACATCCAAACAGAATGTTCTCATTACTGTAATATTCCATAGACAGATCTCTAAATATTTGCTCCAGCACCACTGTTCAAGACTGGCAAGATTCATGGAGCCAGAAGGAGAGAAAGTGCAGATCAGGCATTTGGCTGGAGGTAGGAAGATTTGGTGTCTTCCTTTTGCAATGTTTATTTTTTGTAAAAAATAACTATCTAATGATAAAGAAACATTATATTCTGATGTTCTCCATCTGGCTCAGAACCTTACATTATGATATGGACACTTAATTCTGCCTCCTCCTGCCTGATTGTTTAGCTGCTCGCTTGAACACCCAAATCCTTGTGTCAAACCTAAGCTCATAGGTGAAAAACTGGGGATGAATTTCCTTCCCTGCAGCCTTTGCATTCAAAATCTGTTTGGCTTGCAGAGTTTTTGGGAAGTGATATTTTCTTGCTAGGTGCTTTTAGAGCCAAATGCATGCAGTAAGTGAATGGACCGCCATAGTCTGAGGGAAATGTTATTAATATAACCAGAACATGTAATTGCTATCCATACAAGCTATTATTGATGTAAGAGTAATTTCAGCCTTTTTCTCATTATCTATATGGGGCTTTTTTCCTCTTTAAAATAATTTGAATTTCCAAGCAAATAAATTCAGTGTTTCTGTGCAGAGATCTTTTTTAACAAATCCTAAGATTATATTGGCAAGCTTACAGTATCTAGCAACCATTTTTATTGTTATTCTTTTTTTTGCTTACATCCACACTGAGGAATACACTGAACACCAATGGATATGTTTTATGGATCTCCACAGAAAAAAATAAAGAAAAGAAGAAGAAAAAGAAAAGACATAAGATAGAGCCCCAGCGAAAGCAATGAAAACATTTTCCTTTCAAAGCTTTCCTTTGCTTGCTAGGAAAATATTTATGAAATGCAGTTTAATGCATTTGCTGAAAATTAACACAGAGATGCATTTGCAGCTAATTAACCTATTCTCAAAGAAAGCAATTGGGAAATGCTTGATTAATGTTTAAGGCATAAGATACACACAAAAAATGTAGGCAAAACTTCATCATGGCACCCAGGAGATCGCTGTGTGACACAATCTAGAGTCTGTGTGTAGCTCACTCTCCACAGGAACTAATTTTGAAGCGCCAGAATGCTGTGAATTGTCTGTAAAACACTGTAGAAGAAGCTCAGCATAGAACAGAAGGCATGCTTTCCCTAGGAAGAATGCTGATAAAATTTTAATGAAGTAACATGTTGTCATGGGGATTTGTTGCTATTCATTAATTCATTGTGCTTTTCCCCTATAGTTTTGCTGAAGTTGAGTGACAAATTGTCAAGTAGCAGTCTTAGAGGTTTAAAGTTTCTCATTGATAATCCAACTTTACCACAAACAGTTTTAAAGTATCCACTGTTTATGGAATAAGCCTTCTGAGGTATTGGAGTTAGACTCATCCATGTGGGGAGAGTCAGGGGATGGGATGTGTTTATTTTATTCCCTCAACGACCTCACTAACAGTAACTGAAAAATCCACCTCCCAGGCACAGGTCCTACTACGTCTGACTATTTCCAGGCATGTTCATATTATCAGTATGCCCATCTTTAAAAAAACCAAACAGCAGCCCTGAAAAATGTGTGTCCTTCCCACTGAGGGTGGGATGGAGACAGTGGCCTGAAGCCTGAGAAGGGCAAGGAAACTGGGGAAGGGTCTGGAGCACAAATCTGATGAGAAGCAGCTGAGGGAGCTGGGGGGGCTCAGCCTGGAGAAAAGGAGGCTCAGGGGGGACCTTCTCACTGTCTACAAGTCCCAAACAGGAGGGTGCAGCCAGGTGGGGGGTCAAGCTCTGCTGCCAAGGAGCAAGCAACAGGACCATAGGAAATGGCCTCGAGTTGTGCAGGGGAGGTTTATTTTGGATATTAGGAAAAATTTCTTCAGGGAAAGTATTGTCAAGCTTTAGATCAGGCTGCCCAGGCCAATGGTGGAGCCACCACCCCTGGAGGCATTTACACACTCTATAGATGTGGCACCTGGGGCCATGGTTTAGTGGTGGTCGTGGTGGTTCTGGAGGAACTGTTGGAATCAATGATTTTAGAGGGCCTTTCCATAATTTTATGGTATTCCTGCTCCCAAAGTAGATGGTGTGAAATAATTTTATCCTCTTGTCTGGGCACTTGGGTGTGAGATCTGTGGGGATTCTGCTGCATTTTTTTTTTCACAGGGTCTTTATCAATGCGACCCCCATCAGGATGTGAAGTATCTATGGAATTTACATTTACAAGGAGGCAAGTACATAAACCCCCCACGAAAAGGTTTTCTTGACTGACATTTCAACAACAGCAGTGATCATATTCAAACCATAAAATGGTGAGGTGCATGGGAAAAAAATCTTTAGTGGGCTTCATTTGAGAAGAGATGTTGACTCATTTATGGTTTTGGCTCTTAGGAGCTGAGTGCTGCTTCCTTACTCAGTGTCTGCTTCCACATCAGACCATGTCTTCTGTCTTAATCTTTACAAATATCCATACCCAGCACAGATTTTTGTAATGTTTTATGCAAGATAACATTTTTCTATCTAAAAAGTTACCCTAAGCTACCTGAATGCTACAGAGAATGAAAATCAGCTTCAGCTGGTGTCAGCTGGATCAGTTGTTTCTCATTTAAGCTATTCCAAAGTTTCAGGGGTTTGGTTTGTATTTTTTTTTCTATATGGAGCAAATACTTTCACGGTTTTCAGGAAGAAGATGGTCTAAATTTTGCACAATGAGGTGATATTCACATCAGAACACATTGCTGAAGTATAATACTTTCCTGGACTGGCTTCCAGCTGTTTTCCAGATTTGCTGACAATTCTGCAATGGAAATAGAAAGTAATATCAGACATGATCATGACAAGTCCTGAACTCCAGATTTGAATTCCTCACTAATATAGCTGAAAATGAAGGTGATTATTTTAAACAGACATTTTGAGACATCTCTTTTTACCCAGGCTTCCCTAATTATTAGCAGTGTATGTGGATATTTAGTCAGTAAGGGATATGTAGGAGACAAAATTATTTCATGAACAGCACGATCTTTGTTTAGTTGTTCTAATGATTGCACACATGGTTTTGAAATGAAATCTACATCGGGAAGAATTTTTCCTTCAGCGGTTTGCCATAAAATTTCTGCTTTCCATTTCTGTACCAGTGTCAAGAATAAATCTTCCCAGCCACCACAAACCGGAGATCTAAATTGTCCAGTCTAGTAGAAACAGTCTTAAGATAATCTCTTAAATTATTAAATTTCATATCAGCTGTGTTTTATCAGAGTTCACCCCAATACTGTGTTGGCTGCAGACGGACCTTTCACAAAGGCAATGACAGAGCAAGGGCAAATGGCTTTAAACTAACAGAGGGTAGGGCAGAGATGAGACAGGATGAAGAAATTCTTCCCTGTGAGGGTGGTGAGGCCCAGGCACAGCTTGCCCAGAAAAACTGTGGCTGCCTCATCCCTGGAAGTGCTCAAGAGCAGGTTGGACAACAAGGAAATTCATCCATCTCATACCCTGTGCTTTTCTGCAGAGCTTTCAGGTGGTAGAAAATTTGAACCAGTTACTGCTGAGGCTGTACAATGCCTAAACTCAGAACTAAAGGTGTAGAAGGTCATCATTGCTACCTATTCTATCATCCAGTCCTGTTGGTTGTGCCTGTGGCTTACTTGGAAACAGGATGACTCCAGAGATTTAGCTTGTCTCTGTTGCTTCATCTTTTCTGACATATTTTCTCACTTCAACATGGTTTGAGCAAACACGTGATTGAGAAATTATAGGAAAAAACAGACTAAAAGAATGAAAAATTTGAGATTATAGGTCTAATTATGAGGACTCTGAGTTGGCTGAATCACTGCAATCATAGATCAGTGTAACTTTACACCAAGTGAGAATCCAGGGCAGAGCCTGCTTTGTTAGTGTTAAGTGGGGAGATAAGCCAAATTATCCTGTTACACACTGGATCAGAATCAAACCTCTTGTGATCCTCCACCTAGATTTTCCTTGCTGTCTAACCTTCTGCATCTAAATCCCCTTTTAAACACACTTGCCTTTCATTCCAGTAGGACTTTAGCATAATTTGCACTTTAATTCTACCTTTTGCTAAATGATCTTAATGTCCTTTACAGGCATTAATTGATTAAGGCTCTGCCTGCTCTTAAGAGTGCATGCTTTTATCCTCAGTTTATCCAGGGGGATATTGAAACATATCCAAGTCGAGTAACAAGCTCAAGGTCACAGGAGGGGAGTGAACGAAACTGGGAATCGAACCTTCATGCCTGGATCTGCCATGCTGCAATCCCTGCACTCAGTTCTGCTCATCACCCCGTGTGTGCAGGCAGGTCTGGATCCAGCAAGTTTTAGGGAAGCCTTGCAGTGAGATGTAATTAATTTGTTACGAATGCCTATAAATAAAATAAATGCTGAAATGATCCACACTTCTCTGTTGTCAAAATCATCCCCTTCTCTCTCAATCCCTACTCACTGGCTGCTGACATTATTTCTTGGTTATTGGATGACAGTTCAGTGCCTTGAGTGTTCCTCTCGCTGTAGGGTTAGTAGGATAATTGACAAACCACAGGGACCAGATCCCTGGATTAGGATGACCGGACTGTCAAAACAGCCATGACAAACTCTCACATCAACTTCTACTGCAAGTCAAGTCTATGAGGAAAAAATGCACCTTGGCAGAGCCAGAAGGGAAGTCTTTAGTTTAAATCTTTTCCCACTGCACAAAAAGCTACAGCAAGGGGGAGGAGAGAGCATGGATCTTTGTGTTTAATTCATAGAAAACTCTGTTCCAGCAAGTCACAATTAATTAGAGTACTTGAGTAAACATTTTGGGGTCCTATTGTGTTTGCTTAATATGTTTACTGGAATGCATGACAGATGTCACTTCTGTTTCTTATTAGAGACTGACAAATGACTATAGAGTCTGTGCGTGTGTAGCCCTCAAGAACACCCACACACAAACAAATCAATTTATTTTGCAAGGTGAATATTAGCATCTAAAAGTCGTGGGTATTATTTAAATTGATTACTGTCTACATAGGAACTTTAGAAATTTAAAGCATTATAGAAATACCGTTACTAGCATTACTGAATAATATCTTCAGGGCTTTTTCTTTTTTGCATTTAAATTTTAAAAAAGAACACTTGAAACAATAGTCAAATCGTTTGCTTTACTTCATGTCACTTTTAACATGTCTCTTATACTTTCAGAAATTCAGTCACACATCTTTGAAATGACAGCTAGAGTGGCATCTGTTTATAAAGAAAGAGAAGTGTTCTCTGTATGAAAATCTATATTGCAAAATGTTGAAAGAAAATTAAAATGCAAACACGGAAGAAGGTTATTTACTTCATTCTGCAAGTAACACATGGGATCGGGACACCTAGGATTAGAAATATTCAATTGTTTTTAAAATATAAAACTTGAAAATTATTCTTCATGCTTCACTTGGGCTTTGGAGTATGATCAAATGGGTTTAGAATAGTTAATCAGTTTTTGGAGGATTTATTTTATTGAGAGTCACGTTTAAGAAAAAAAAGAGAAATTAAAAAAGAAGATTCCACAAGCACTGTTTTACTTAATGTCACAGAATGCAAATGAAGAGCTAGGAGTTATAGTATTGAGGATGAAAATCTAGAGATAGGAGGGAACCAGCGTAGGAGGAAATTTCATATTCTGCATGAGAACTAAAATGACAATTTTGGTTTGCATTTTTCAGAATTTTGTAGTTTATTTTTTTTCCTCTGTGAGGCACCAAGTTTTCTGGTAGGGGAAAAGATTTACATGCTGAAGCATTCAGATGTGAGATGCCCTCAGAACTGCGGAGACGCATCATTTGAATTAAAGTTTCTTCCTTTTTTTTTTTTTTTTATTAACTACAGAATCAATTCCAGCTATGGGACTCTTTGAAGGTGGTTCCTGGTCTATCCTTTGATTAAAGAAAAACACATAAGCCTGTGCACCAACAGGTTTATTCATGTGGTTCCAGAAAAATTTTCAGAGAAGAAACAGAACCGAAATTTTATTTAATTGTTTTCCCCTCATAGTGCATAAAGTAAACATTAAGTACATCTAGACATTTTTTAAATATGCTGATATATGGCCAAATGACTCTTTAGCTGCTGATAGGACTTAGGAGTGAAAAGCAGCATAAGGGACCCAAGTTAACCCATCCGTCATCTAGAATTGCTTTTACCAGTCCTGATTGAAATGAAATTTCATTTGCTCCAGGGAAGGCTTGCTGAAGTTCTGTGTTGGAAGAGTCAAATCTCCATTGCTGAGAGAGCCAAATAAAAAGTTTATTTTTGGCCTTAGGCCAGTCCTGCTTGTTACCTGTGAAACTCAGTGTCAGTGGGAGGTTAGAACAAAATCTTTCTTTGACCAGCCTGCTGATTCCTTCACTCACATTGTTCTTCTCCATGGGGTCAAGCAAATTTGGCAGTAGGGGAGAAGAGTCAGCAGTGTGTTCTTGTGGTTTCATGCTGTGCCAGCTGGATCTTTGTTTGCAGTAGGCACAGAGAAGTTTTCATAGTATGTCTTGATCATAGAATCACAGAATCATAGAATGGTTTGGATTGAAGGGATCTTAAATCTCATCCAGTTTCAGCTCCCTGCCATGGGCAGGGACAACTTTCCACTAGATCAGGTTACTCCAAGTCCCATCCAACGTGAACAGAGTCTTGAACACTTCCATGGATGGGGAGTCCATAACCTCTCTTAGTTTAGTTTTATTTAGATTATTTAGCAGTTTTTAGCTCAGATGTTTTGATTTCTGTGTGACTGATACTTCCTTGATCAAGTTAGCACCATTGTCACCATCCAAATCACATTGCCATATCAAAAATTAAAAGTTAAATCTTTTTTTTTATTACTATTTTTTTAAAGTCATTCCAAGCGAAAGACTGGAAAGTTTCCTTTTGGAGATAATGACTTAGAAATGTATCGTTTTTTAGCAAACACTATTTTCTTTTTCTTTCTGCGCAAATTAAATCTGTAAAACTGCATTAAATCCCTAAGACCTTTTGGTAATACTGACTGCACTTCTCACAACTCCACTGTAATATGAGATACTAAAATAATGTTTACAGCATGAAACTTAAAATACCAGTAAGCATGTTCCAAACGGATAATTTGAGCTTTGTAGCCAACTTCTATACTCTGATTCAACATTTCTGATATAAGTAAATGTATGTGATTGGAAAAATTATAGTGGTGCCAAATTTGTGTGGGATACAAGCACATTTGCCACATAAAGGAATGACATTATTCAATGTGGCAGAAACTGCAGAACTACAGTTTGAGTTAGTTTTCTGTAAAATGTTACAAGCTTGTTCTACGTCTTCCCCCAAAATAGTAAGATTGAAAATATTGTGCTAGAAGCAATTTTTCAACTGTTTTGTTTTGGTTATTCTTTTTGCAACAGGGTTCTTCACTGCTGAGTTCCTAATAAAACCTTCTGTTAACATCCAAATTACAGTTTTTCATGTTAGACTTCATGCAGGCATCTCACATATTCCTGATCCTGCTTGTTTTATGCAATTAGCAACACATTTAGGGACTTACCTGGTAGCTGTTCAGGAACACCAAGCTGGTGGACTTGCTGGCATCCTAAATACAGGAAATGGCCAAACAGCAGTGCCAGCCCACCCCAGAACTGGCTCACATGCCAAAGTGTTACACTGGTTCAACAAAGACCCTCAAAAGCCTACAGCAGAAAGGAGATGACTTTCCCCAATTTTTTTGTAGATAAAACAACCAAATCTCTGAAAGCAGTAGCAAAGTCAGTGCAGAGCTGAGAATACTGAGGAGTAATCAATAGGATTTTATGAACAAGGTCTGAATAAAAATTAATGTTTAATATACTAAAAGCAAAAACACAGCCGAAGAGACTGAAGCCCCTCAGTCATTTGCATGTAAGAAACCCACATGGAGCTTAAGCAGAACCAGGGCTGAATGCTTGGTATGTATGCTTATAGTATGTATCTGGATAGTGTTATGTGTTTCTGGGAGGAAGGAAAGAAAGAAGGAGGAAACATTAAGTGTAAAAATTATTTTCCACTTATAAAAACAGCCCTGGGTTTTTGAGAATTTATCCTAAAGTTAAGATCCCTTTTTCATGGCATGACTTAATTTTGGATTAATGAATTTTTAATCAAGAGCAGGCATTGAGAAGTGGGTCAGGACCATCTGCCCCAACTTCTATTTCCATCCCTTTCCTATCTGAGATGAAAATATAGAGCTGAAATAGAGCTGAACGAGGTTGAAAGTGGCTCAAGGTGTAGTTTGTGACCCATGAGTAACCTGCCCACATTCAGTGACTGATTCAAAGAGGAGCATAAACTCACAATTACCTACAGTTAAAGGAACTTTTAGCCCAGATAATGAGAAATCCAGTTTTTATTTGGTAGTGGTTTGGGATAAATTGTGAGGTCAGCAGAGTTTCTTTGTCTGATCTTCTTTTAGTGAGGCAAGATCCATAAACTTGAACTGTTAAAATCAGAGCTCACGTTTGCTTTTCACCTTTCCTTGGTGTCTTAGAATCAGGATCAGAATTATGCAGAGAAAAATTAATAATTGCACACACAAGTTATAGGTACTTATAAAACCAATGATAGATGTGTTTTTAAAAGGAATTAAGAAAAAAAAAAATCATTCCAAGATTGAAGCTTGAACACAGTGGAAGGTTCTGACCGTAGTTCACTGTAGCTCCAGCAATAACAGGAAGATGTTGAGATCTGGCAAGAAGCCAAACTGGGGTGAATGAAGAGGGCTCCCAGCAGATAACCAATGGCAGCCCATGAGGTCTTGCCTTCAGCCTGGGTACTGCAGGCAGTATTTTGGCAGTGTTGCACAAGAGGATCTTGGGGACCTTGTCTAGCAGACGTCAGTAGAAATTTTCCATTTGGAATCAATTACTTTCTAACAGAAGTCATCATGCTGGATACATAAACCTCCAGCCCAACAGGGAGTCAGAGCTTACATCCCTCAGGTCAGATGAATTTGCCTCTACCTGAGGTTTAAAATCATGTGACTTCAAGGTCAAATGGGGATATTTGTCTGAACCTGCTTCTGCTATTTGGTGACATTTATTAATATCAACCATGTTTTTCCTGCTTCACTTCTGATTCTTGCATTCAGTACAGAGCTGACATAGATCACACCTTGAGGAGGGCTGTAAATGTGTGGCTTTTTTTCATGCACATGTTTATGCTGTCTCAGTCACACTCATTCCGATGTTTTCCATATTTTACTGTGCTTGGTAATAAGTCAGTTGAAGGAAGTGGTTCCCTGTTTCATAGGATCACAGACAAGCAGAATGGTTTAGGTTGGAAGGGACTTTAAAGAGTGTCTTGTTCCAACACGCTCCCACAGGCAAGGACATTTTCCACTAGACTAGGTTGCTTAGGGCCCCATCCAACCTGGAGCATGTACATGAGGACAATACAATTCCTCCTCCCTCAAAAGAGCTCAGCTTTTGAGAGCTCAGCTTCCCTCAGAAGGCCCAAAACCTGAGGACGCAGTAGACCAGCTGGGAAGAAAAGCCTTTGGTTGGCAGGGATCTTTGTGATACTGGATTTTTCTCCTTTTCCACACCTGCAAGTTGTGTACACTCAACAAATTAAGAAATAGAGTCTGGGATGGTCTCTGAGGAAGCACAGCCCTGCCTAGCCCAAGGAGAGATCAGTTTGGAAGGCTATCTTCCTTTCTGCATCTTCCTCCGGTGATTTCCAACCAACAGTAATTTGACTATTTTTGCTGTTGAGATTGGCTTATTACGAGTCTGAGATACCAAGGTTGGAAATATCCATCAATGGAGAGGCAACATTTGCTGTCAAAGATAGTGCAGTAAATTAAAAAGGCATCTATCAATAAGAATAGCACCAACACGGGCATTTTCCTTCTCTGAAAATTTTCTTTCTCTGCCGTTCTTCCTTCTCAGTGCCTGCAGTGTGTCTCAGTGCAGGGTCCACAAAAGCACAGGTGATCTCTCTGGTCTCAGCAGAATTATTTTTAGTCAGAAGAATCATTTGCAGCAGCAAACTCTGGGCATCACTTAGAAAAAAACCCAGTCATAATTGAAAGGGTGTATGGAACCAAAACTTAAACCAGTAAGCACCACAAGGAAAAAAACAAAGAAATCTAGTTCTGTTTGTACAATTTATATCTATTTATATCTAGCTATAATTCTACAAATTTTTATTTATATGTCTCCAAGCATGTAATAATTAAGACAGATACAGATGCCTATAATACAAACCATTTTTCCTGCTATTGTTTGTGCTGTATGCTCAGGAGCTTTAGTGGTGTTTTGAACAACCAGTGAGTTAAAATTGCAAATACCTACAAATCTGAGCCTGCCTTGAGCAGCCTTTTTGGTTCTGATTCCTGACCTACTTTAGAGGGTTTGTTTATTTTTTTGCTGAAGGTAGCACCCAGCTTTTCAAAACAAGATGCTGAGCTAGAGGAATATTGCTAAACAATAACTTAGTCTGAGAGCAGTCAGTAACTGTAGGCTGTGTAAATTCTGGGAATGAAGGATTATATCAAACCAAGGACCAACAGTTTTGTTTCTCTAGGTAAATACACAGTGACTTCAGCTGGATTGTAGGGGGAGAAATGCAGGCAGTGGAAGAGGAAGGAAAGGATGAGGAGAGGGGTAGGGTCTAAAGTTTATAGGTATTGTGTATAGCAGAAGAGAAATTTATTCTTTGAGTGTACTATATTAAAAAAGAGAGATTTTTATATGTGTTGCAATGCTGCCACGGTTGTATGCCCAGAGAAATCACATTGTGTGACATTATGTAGAGCAGCTCCCCATCAGTGACTTCCACTTTCACTGAACTTTCTCCCATCACCTGTCCTCTTAAAGCGGTGTGTGCATGACTCAGAAGTCAAAATCAATAGAAATAAGGAAAATGTAAGTCCTTTAGGCCCACTGACTGCTAATTTCAATGGCAATCCAGCATCTGAGTGCTACAGTGACAGGATTTCAGAGAGACTTTCAGCAATAGTGGTGTAAAATATAGTGTTATTTTAGTTGATCTATAGTGTTCTGAAGAACAGGGCTTTGCATACAACACATTGATATGAATATATGTTATTTAATTTAATATTTATCAGATTATATAGGGAAAATAGACCATCTCCAGCAAAAGCAAAATGCCTGCGGTTCTATAAAGGGGAAAAAAACTAGCAGATTTCCAAATAAAAATTCAAATAGGCTTTAACTTTTACAGCTTTGAGTGCCAATAGGTAGATTAAAAGTTAGCTTGAAAAAATGCCTGAGGGAGCAAACAGTTGCTTAATGAGGATACATGGAATGAAATTAAAATGCAGCCTTAATAAAGATAAATTCAAAATGTAATGTTAGCAAAGTCATATTATTTAAATCACATTCCCATCTATAAAGTGACTACATTTGGTCTATCTGGAAAAACAGAATGAAGAAAACATACACAAACCCTCTAATGATCTCCCAAATCTCAAAGGTTGACTTCAAAATTATGGAATAAGATTTAGCCCACAGAGAATATGAATGGTTACATACAGCGCAAAAAACCTCATTTCAACTTAGGGAATCTTCAAAGCTGTCTTCCCAAAAGGGCTGGATGTGCATGTTTTGGCTAGTGAGAAACAGATTAGTTTTGCTAAATATTAATAAGCCTTTCCTATATGCCTTAATACTTGTTATATTCTCATGCTGTTTTCCTCAGCAGTGAGAGTGTCTTATTGATCTGACACAGGTATTTCACTGCACACAGTGGCACTGAACACACAGATGTTAAAAATAAGGCCTGCCAGAGCTAAGTTGACAGATATATACTTCAGCAGCCTCAAGTACTTCATCAGGCACAGCTCTAATTCAGCTCAGCCTATGACGCCATCGTTTACAATACTGTTTTGGGATGCCCTGGCATATTGTGCATGAGCTTCTCCTGTCTGTGTCATAGAATCACAGAATATCCTGAGTTCAAAGGGACCCACCATGATCACCAAGCCCAACTCCTGGCCCTGCACAGACACTGCAACAATCCCACCTCAATGCCTGAGAGCATTGTCCAAACACTCCTGGAGCTCTGGCAGCCTCTGGGCTGTGACCATTCCTGGGGGAGCCTGCTCAGTGCTCAACCACCCTCTGGGGGAAGAATTTTTCTCTGTTATCCAACCTAAACCATCCCTGAAGCAGCTTCATGCTGTCCCCTTGAGTCCTGTCACTGGTCACCAGAGAGGGCAGACAAGGTGCCTGTTCCTCTGCTGCCCCTCACAAGGAAGCTGCAGGCTGCTCTGAGGCTGTGTAAGGTGGAAGTTCAGTGCAGGATATCACATTCAGCCCTGATAAAAACACAGTGGGTACATACAAGCCTGCCACACCCCAACAAATACCCCATTACATGGTGCAGCAAAACGTGCTCCGTGTATATGGAAAGAGGAGATGTTGAAGGGAGTTTTCACCCTGCATTCAAGGTGGCATTTCTTATAGAAGGAGCTGGTTGTTAAGATCCAGACAAACCACAGAGAACAATTGGCTGTGTGGTAAAACACTTCTCACAGAGCTGAGACAGCCGTTAGCACAGCAGCGTGCACCACTCCGAGTCTGATTAGAATTCTGGTGAACAAGCTCCTACAATTACGATTTGATTTTAATTAGTTTAGATATTAACAGAATAGGCCCCAGCAGTCTTTAAATGTCACTGAGTTTCCCAGAAGGCCAAGGGTGTCTCAGCCATCTTTCTTGCTTTGTCCAAAGGGCCTCCGGGAAACCAAGAAAAAGCCAAGAAATATCAAAGCCTCGAGTACACTGTGGTCACCCACACTAATCAGCATTGGGTCTGTCAAGTGTCTCTGTGACTCACATTACCAAGCCTTTTAAAAGAAGCACATTTTAATAATTTCCTGAAATTACCCACTAAGGGCATATGTAACATTTAGCACATTATTATATACACTGCACTGAGATTCATCAATCAATCAAAACAGAGTGTAGTGTGCATATTTAAGCTACATCACAGAAGAGACTGTTGTTGTTGAGAACTTTTCAAAACACAGTGGTGCCAGTCTACTGGGGTGGCAATTAATTAGGAAGAAGGTGACCGGTACCATTGTGCACTGGGAAAATATTGCCAGGTTGACTCCGAGTGTGAAGCAGCTTTTTTTCTTAGCTGAAGCAGTTTATTTGCTTTTGTGAAGCTCAGAGACTGAAGGGTCCTTGAGGAATCTGAAGGCCCTGACTGTTGTTCAAGTCAGTCCTTTAGTTTTAAGAAGAAAAAGAACTGTAGAGATAAAAAAGTTAGAGCATAACTCTGTGGAGGGAATTTAGTAGACAAAATACTGTGCCAAATATTATTTTTTCATGATGCAATTAAAATAAGTTTCTAGACTTTAAAATGGCCCCAGTAGATTATTCATCTAAGGCTCAAGAAAACTTAGTGAGACTCAGCTCCAAACTTAGCTGTCTGAAAACACATTGAGGGTCAAAACTCTCCTTATTATGGGATGTCCAACTCCTGGAAGTGTTCAAAGCCAGATTGGACAGGACTCTGAGCAACCTGATCTAGTAGGTGGCATCCCTGCTCATGGCAGGAAGATTGGAATTAGGTGATCTTTAAGGTCCCTTCCAACCCAAGGCTTTCTGTGGTTATGTGATTTTATTATAGTAGATTCTGGCTTATATTAGATGCCTAAACAAAGGAAATTGTGCCCTTTGACTGTGTTAGAATATTGAAGACTTTGGCTTGGAGCTGTCAGCTATGAAACAGGAGATGGTTCAAATCTGCTCCCTTCTGGACAGGCATCTAGAGGCAAGGCACTGTACAGCACTGAAAATTGCTGGGCTAAAGGAATTCAGGCGATATCATAATATCCAACCTCTTCACTACTGCACAGTGTGTAACAATAACAAACTTGGAGATATTGTCTGTGGTGTCTAGGACAAAAATTCCCCAAGCACTTAATTTTTAGCCACTCACTCTACATGTCACTTAAGAGGCTGCAAGTCAGTGGACTATGAGCCACCTGTCAAATCAATATTACTGAGACATACTAAATTCTGTAGACAATAACATGCCAAGGAGTAAGACATTGATATAATCTCTGGCCATCAAAATGATCAAGTGGAAGTAAGAGTTGACTTGATGTGAGTTCAAGATAAAACTCTGAGCGCCAGCTCCTTACCTGAATTGTGAGCAGGAGCAAAGCTGTGGGATAACAAACAGAAACTCTTCTGAGGCATCTCCCATGTTGTGATGACAGAAACTACCTAAATACCATAAAGAAAAAAGATTTAAAAATGTTCTCTGAGGTGGTGAAGTTGTTCCTGTCTAGAGTCCCTCTCGTCTTTGGACCTGAAGACAAAGTTGGCAATGTTCACACTGAATTACACTTCCGTCTGGATCTCCATGGGGCTCAGTGTAGGGCTCCCTATGATTTCAACAGTGCAGTCGTCTTCTGTATGAATTCTCCTTTATTTCAGCCAAAAGTGTTCACCATCAGAATGGTGTTTTCTTGTCATGCAACCAAGAAATGCTTCATGTGTTCAACAGAAAAGCATGCAGAACTCTTCAAGGTTGCAAAGCCTCCTAGAATTTGTTGGAATACTATGCAAAGATGGAAGTCAACCCTGTAGCATTTTGGTGCTCCATGAGGTGTCCCATGAGCTGTGGGATGTCATGTGCTACCCCCAAGCCATGCTGCGGCTCTGTCTGGAAGATTTCCTGTTGGTACAGACCACAGCTCTGAAAGAGAGCACCCCAGCAGTAAAGCAGGAGGGATGACAAGCAGCTGAGTATGTGGGATCATTCTGTGTCCTGTTTTTATTTAGCATCAATGCTAAACGAACTATAACGGGATGCTGATTGGTTTTAAAGAGCAGAATGCACTCAGGCAGTGCTTGTTTGGCAGCTAGCAAACACCTAGGAATGTCTTTCTGGAATTGCAACAGGGGATAGTGGAGAAGGGCATCACAGGCCAATCTTGACATGAGGAATTTTACCTAATTTAATTGACTATTAATTGACACAAACTTCTGATTACTGAAGAAAAACTTAGGGAAATGTCTTCTCTCTCTCCCCCCTACTCAATCTGAACTTCAGACAACATCTTTTCTCTCCTCTTCCTAGTTTCATACTTTTCTTTTTTTCTTGTGTGTGTGTGTGTGTGTGTGTGTGCATTACACTTAAACCATCCCCATTCTGCTGATGTGCTGGGTGGCTGTGAGAGATGACATTTTGTTAATGGCTTAAACATTGCTAAAATTGTTGGAGGACTTTTGCCCACCATAACGAACTGCAAAGAAGCAGCTGTTCATCTGCACCCACTGCAGCCCACCCCTCCCCAAATATGCCCACTAATGGAATTTGGACTATGACTGGAACTTGGGATAAGATAAAGAGGCTACTTGACCAATCCCAGGAGAAGAATGTATCCACGAGTTATGCCAGAAGAGAGACTGGAATGCTGATGGCTCGAACATTCAGGGGAAGCTGCTGATGCGCAAAGTAACTACCCCAGCACAGCGCACCAGCTCAGGCTATGAGATAAGGAAAGAGGCAAACCCTGGAGGCTGGTCCTGCCTCTCTGTCTTTACTCGAGCTGTGATAATTCTCCTGCCGGGGAAGTACCGGGGCAATCACACGCAGCCTGAAGGTGTTCAGTGTGCTGATGGACCATAATGGGCCGTGATTGACTCAGCGGGGCTGGTGTAATAGGCAGCTGGATTGCTTTAAAAGGTGTCAAAACCTCCTGAAGTGTCCCCTGTTCCACAGCATTACATCATCCAGTTGAAATTCCCTGGCTCATGGGATGTACCTGGGCATTCCCACCTGAACCTGAGTGAATATAAACCAAATGGGTGTTGGATTCTGGGCTTTCCCCCACCTCCTGATGGATCCAGTCTGCAACCATCACTTTGACCCAGACTGTGACCATTTGAACCAACAGACACCAAAATTGCACCAACCAAACCTTGTTGTGAGGCCTAAGGGTGGTGAGATCTTTCTACCCTTATCTGTTCCTTCTCTTTCTCATAAATTTTCACAAGTGATATTTTTATGCTTTTATATTGTCATGTTACTATAGATAGCAGCAACTAAAACATCTTTATACCCGTTTTCCTGTGCAACCAGATTGTTCTACAATAAAAACTACATGTGTGCATTTAGAAACATCGATCACTCACTGTTCTTTCACTGTATTAACAAGAGCCTGGGTTACCCTTGCCTCCTGTGATGGGTTGGAAGAGTGCTCAGAAGGTTGGGCTCATGTTTGTAGCAGAGTCTGGCTGTTTGCTTCTTATTTATTCAGTGGTGGTCCCTACAGAGTGGTTCAGCCCTAGTGTGCAATGTAACAGGAGATCTGTGTGCTGTTCTCTCTGCCCTGAAGCTGTTTCTCAACCCTACATCACCAATAAAGTCATTAAGGTTGGAAAAGACCTTCAAGAACATCAAATCCAGTTGTTGACAACCACCATGTTTACCATTAAACTGTGTCCTCATGTGCTATATCCATGTGTTTTTGAACATTTCCAGGGATGGTGAATCCATCACTTCCCTGGGCTGTCTGTTCCAAAGCTTTACTTACCATGAAGAAAAAATTCTAATATCTAAACTAAAATTTCCCTGGTGCAACTTGAGGCCATTTCATACCATTCTGTCACTTGTCACCTGGGAGAAGAATACTCCAAGCCTGGTTCTTATAAAGTTCTGTAGTGTGTGAAGTTTAGCTTGGACTGTGCATGTGTCTGTGCTTTCACATGTTCATCTGTTTCTCCCTAATGACTTACTAATATATTTGTCATTGTCAACAACTCTTCCAATGACATCAGATTCCAAGGAATGTTACAGGCTAGCTCAGTAAAGGAGAAAAAATATTTTCTTGTGATTTCATAGCGAGACAGCTGCAGTATAAACTCAACAGGTGTTTATTAGAGAATCACTGTAGAAGGGGCACTGTGTAGCTCAGGAGTGGGAAAATCTCAGTGTTTGCAGTTTATTAGGGATCAGAAAGCCCAAACTCATCACTTCAAACAATAACAAACCCAGCTTCATTATTTCCACTGTTTTGGAAAGTAGTAGCTGGTGCAGAGGGTGACCTTCTCTAGGGTCAGATTCAGTATCACAGAGTCACAGAACAGTTTGAATTGTAAAGAACCTTAAAGATCACGGGGTTCCAACCTCCTGCCATGGGCAGGGACAACTTCCACTACACCAGATTGCTCCAAGACCCATCTAACCTGGCCTTGAACCCTCTCAGGGATGGGGCAGCTTCAACTTCTCCACGCAACCTCTGCCAGGGGCTCACCACCCGCCTGTGGCAGAGTTGTTCTGAGTAAACTGAGGATAGATATTTTTCTTTTGACTATTTCCTCTTGTATTTTAAGTTAATTTTTTTTTTCAATTTCATGTGGAAATATCTTGGATTTAACTGCTATTCCACCACAAAACTGATGAATTAGTTATATTGGGTTTATATACCTACATTTATCAGTCTAGATTTTGACCTGTTCTTACAGCCTCAGTTTTACTTACTTTTGATTTATGAATGGAAAATGATGCCAGAAGATAATTAACCTGCACCCCACAAGAACTGTGGTTCTTTATACTAAATCCTCTGGCCTACTTCCTTGTACTTGCTCAGGGCTTCCTATTTGTTTACATGCACAGGCTGGATTCTGGCTCGAGGCATCACATGGCTGATCAAGGACTGTGCAGAGATTTTTGTATCCTTTTGATTAGATCAGGCAGGTGTTGCATGAGAGTAGCCTCTGCCTTCCAGTGCTCCCTGTACTTTGTTCTCCTTTCTGTGTATTCATGAAGCAACATTCTCCAGACTTCAGGCTTCAGGAGGATGCTGCCATCCATGCAGCACCCACATCTGTGTTATAAAATAACTGGAAAATGCAAAGGTAAAGAGGCTTCAGCTCTTCACCAGTTTCTCCCAAGTTATTTCCTCTTATTCCTTGCCTACTCTGAGCTCAGGGAACAGACAGCCCAAGTTCTGAACAGAGCAGGGAGTTAAAGGCTGTTTGGATCTGTCTTTTCCCGGGGTTGAGATGACACCTATGTCCATCCAGGAACAAACTGTCTTCACATGGCACCATTTAGTCACACAGATGCCACCAAAAGCCTGTGATTAGCTGTGTTCTGACTTCTAGTCAGGAATATTTCCTGCTGAAGCTACAGGACTGGTATGTCATGAGCAACAAGAAATCAGTTTTCAGCACAAGTCTTTCTTCTCTTGTTTCAGTCATGCTCAGCTTTTGTCTAAGTGAAGCTATTTCATGGAGGAAAAGCAACTGAGAAATGTTACATTAAAGAGCCTATCATTGACAGTGTTTTATATTTAATTACAGCTTTGATTCCTGTTTGAGAATAGCTATAAGGCATCTATTGTTTACAGTCACCTCTGTCTCATTAACAGCAGGAAAACTTTCTCTTTTTTATTTTTTTTTTCCATTAGCATTGTTTGCCACTGTGGCACAAACAGTGGATCAAGTCTGACAATTCTGAAAGTCTGATGTATAACAGATACGAATTTTTAAGGGATCATTCATACTGTTTATTTTTTAAGGGAGAAATCAGATATATATTTAACCAGAATTTACTTTACAAAGGAAAAATTTCTTATAAAGAAATTAACAAAATTTTCCATCCCTCTGGGCAGAAGCTAAAAATACCACTCATCCAGACAATATAAAAAACAGAAAACTTGCCCCCTATATGACAGACACTTTATTTATTAAACAGAGAACACATCAATTATGTATAGCAGTTATGTCAACTATTTTGTTGCACAGGAAGATTTATACAAGGGTGGGTGGACAATGGGAAAGTGTGAAAACAAAGAAAATTAATAGTTTCCTGGAAAAGGTTGAAAGATAGGCAATCATTCCATTTTGGTGCATTTAAGCACAATAAAAAAGATACAAAGAGTTTAACATGATTGTGAGAAATATATACATTTAGGAGGGCAATGATTCACAGCCACAGAAACATAACCACAGATAATGAAGCACCTGAAAATGTCCCTCTGAATATTTTCTGCATAAAATGAGACATTTATCTTTATTTTACAAAAGGGATACAGTCAACTATAAGGATTCATAACTGCAACTGTAAACACCTAATTAGAAACTGTGACAATGAGTTAAACGTTAAGAAACCACATCTGCTCCCCAAATTATTGTTTGCTGAGAGTTCTCCCCTTCTGTACATGGCTAAACAAAAAGGGCCAGGGCTCCTTCTCTGTCTGTAAGACCAGCTGGAAGGAGACAGCTTGTATCCATATGCTTAGACACTCTTCCTCCTGAAAACAGAGTGGCTGCATCCCACCTGCTGCTTGGAAATGGCTCCTGTATTGTGTGAACCCCTGAGCAGTGCGCAGACACTGTCTGCCTGGGTGCTGCTTGACAAGGACCAGAACCTTGGCTGGGAGCACTTAGGAGAGTCAGAATAATCACAGGATGGTACCCCTTTCTGTATTGTTGACTGGTGGATAAATAGGTCCTGGGAAGTAAGAAATAGATGGAAGGATCAGTTGAGAAAGAGCTGTTTATGTGTACAGGGAGCTGAGGAAGTCACTGCGATAACATGAATCTCTCTAAGCAGATAAGCGAGAGACAATGGGGTCACCAGATACCCCAGAGTGAACACTAGAGCCCTGAAATACATTTTAGACTATAGACATAGAATCATGGAATCATAAAGCGGATTGGTTTGGAAGGGACCTTAAAGTTCATCTTGTTCCAAGCCCTGTGCATCCTGGCCTTGGACATTTTCAGGCATGGGGCAGCCACAGCTTCTCTGAGCAACCTGTGCCGGGGCCTCTCCACCCTCACAGGGCAGAATTTCTTCCTAGCATCTAGTTTAAGTCTACTGTCTTTCAGCTTAAAGCCTTTTCCCTGTGTCCTATCACTACATACCCTTGCAAAAAGTCCCTCTCCATCTTTCTTGTAGGCCTCCTGTAGGTACTGGAATGTTCTCTAAGGTCTCCCTGCAACCTTCTCTTCTCCAGGCTGAACAGCCCCAGCTCTCCCAGCCTAGCTCCAGAGCAGAAGGGCTCCATCCTTTTGATCTTCTTCATAACCCTGTTGTGTCCAAAAGTTTAGAAATAGGATATATAACCTTTTCTTCTCCCATTTCTCAAGCCAACATGTTGAGAAATATGTTGCATATATGCCAACATCATGGAATGAGAATTAGAGATTAATCATAGCATGAACCCTTATTCTGGACTATAAAACTTGGTGGATTCAAATCTGTCCTCTCCAGTGATCTTTGCCACATGACATCATTGGTGGTTGGAAAATGCTCCTTCCAGCCTGTTCCCCTTTCAGGACCTGCAAAACCAGTGAGCTGAAAAATACCATTCTTTTGTCCTCACCTTACTTTTCCTATATTGTTCCTGTTTTCTCAGCCCCATCTTTCAGCACACTCTACTATGAATATTATAGGTAAATTAAGAGTCAACGAGTGTATTTATGTAAGTTATAAAGATTCCTGCTCATCCAAAGCAGCAGGCATGGGAACCTCATAGAGATTTTCCTTCTTTTCTTGTACAGAAGTAGGAGTTTGACTGAATCACACCTTTATCAGAATTCAGTCATAATGTGTCTCTGTGTTTCCTTAAGGGACCTTAGACACCCTTTCCTTTGGATGTCTATTAAGAGTGTTCTTCCCAGGTCTCTCTCTGTGAAAATTGTGTCTGTGGGTTGCATTGCCCTACTTTGCAGCTACAAGAGCAGCAATCCCAGGTACCCACAAATAAAAGGAAAACCAAGAAATGTTAAACTGCTCTCTTCTGTGCCTCAGCTAGACCTTTCCTTGCAAAGGGGCAATGGGAATACTTATTTTTCCAGTGTTACACTGTCAGAAGGAACACTCAGGCAGCACACAATATTATTGCTGCTTGTAAAAGCCTTTTTTCATGGATGAGGGTTGTGGGGTTTTCTTCTTTTCTTCCTTTATTCTTTTCTTCTTCTTTCCTATTTTTTTTTTTTCATTTTGTATTTAGGGTCTTATTATTCTTTGCTATGGTGCAGCAAAGCTCCACAAAGAATTACAGCCATAATCATCTGAAGCAGTTAAAGTATCCAGATAGCATGTGCTAAGTAAGGCAGGATAAATCCAGCAGGGTTGAGTTAACAAAGGGCTCAGTGGATTAGGTTCGAAGCTTGGTTCTCAGGGGTTGGAAAGTGAACAAACACCTGGCACCTTCTTTGGAAACTGAAAAAAGAGAAGAACAAATGAAAGGGAAATATAACCTCCTGTCTCAATGTTCCCTTCTCCACGTCACACTTCCTACTTCGCAGGCTAATTGGCTTCCCTGAAAACTTTCTTAAAGCAGTTCCCCTTTGTCTAACTTCACCCCACACAGAAACATTTTTTTTGCTTTCAGGATGGATGGGAGGATGGTGACGAAGAGTCTATAAAAGCAAGGAAGTTCATGGAAGATTGTCCTCCAGCTACTCAGCCCCACAGGCAATTTCCCTTGGTAATTATTGGTCTTTCATGTCATGGTGGTATCAATAAATTGAGGAAAAAATTACTTCCAACCTTTGCTGTGTTGGGTTTGAACTCAGACACTGCAGAGATTTTCAGTGGTATGAGAACTATGCCAGCAAATACTACAAGAAAATATATTAAACTGATGCTTCTGTTGAAGGAATGAAGAAGGCACTGTCCATCAGTATCACTCTGGGGAAAAGGGCAGGAAGGCTCAACTGACATGTGTCACTCCACCATTTTGAGAATTTTTGGTATTTCTGCTGAAATTATATTCAATTTCTCAGATGGGGTTAGGAACAGTTATTTCAAAATTTGACAAAGTGCGTCAAGGTTTTTCCAACTGTGTTTTTAGTGTGGGGATGGAAAAGACACACATAAAAAAGAGTTTTCTTGCTTTGTGGATAGAAATAAGTCCTTTCTGACTGAATGTGTCCTTCCTGACATGACAAGCCTGACCTGGATAGCAGAGAAGACACAAGAAAGCTCAGCTGTAGCTCAGCTGGTGATACCTGAGTCCATGGGCTTTGCACACCCCTTTCCCTTTCTTTTTCCTCTCCTGGGGAGGACAGGACCTCTCTGTCACAACTTTCAAATTGCCCATCAGACCTGTAGAGGAAGCATCATTTTCTACAAAACTTTTAACTTATTTTAAGCATTTCAATATATTTATTCCAATTTTTAAAAAACCAAGTCCTCCTCCATTATAAGAATCATTAAGGGTGTCAGAACAAGTAAAACCAGAATAAGTGGGGTTTCAAAAGAAAATAGCCTTCTTTTCCCTTGGAGCATACACAAAAAACAAGGAATTCTCCATCCAGACTTAGTCTCTTTTCTTCTGCTCTTTGAGGTAGTTCACCATGGACTTGGGAAAAGGCATTCCCAGAGTTCCTAATGTTCTTTCACTGATGAGGATGTCCAAGCTCGCAGTGCTTTGCTTACTCATAGTGCTGCCACTAAAGGTCTGGAAGATTAACCCAATTCTGAAGTTGAAGATTGCCTATTACAAATCCCTCTCAAAGGATACAGGAGATATTTGAGACAAAATTTTGTTAGTGGGAAGAGCAGCAATATTTAAACGAACAAAGCCAGACAGTAATTCCACCTTTAATTCAACTACTACTTATAAATCTCCTCTGATTAAAGATAATTCCAGCATTTTGAAGATCAAAGTCTTGCTGGCTGCTTGATTGCTTTTTAAATTCTGATTTTATATTCTACTAAACTATACACCATGAAAAAAATATAGGAAAAATCACTTGTACCACACTGAGGGATACTATTTCATTTTATGGTTAGGGACCGCCTTTAGATTTCTTCTGTTACAAAGATCTATCTCACGTCACCAATGACAGAAGACACAGTTTTCAATCAAGGGTTTGCATAATAAAAAAATTTTGAGGGAGTCATACTGCAAGAGGTATTTTGGGGTGCTTTGTATAATTCGAGATAATTTAAAGAGATGCTTACAAGCCCCCAAAAATGAGGACCTATTGAGATGTCACATCAGAAAACTCCACCTATATTTGAAAATTTCAGCTGTGTCTATTTTGAGGAGTGTTTTTGGAAAAAAATAAACTAATTCCAGAACTTTGCCATACCATTTTCATTACGCTGCTGTACAATGCTGTGAATATTTTCAAGCTTTTCCCTTTTTCTTTATCACAAAAGTTTTAGGAAGTTTATATAAATTAATAAAATCCTAGGCTCTATGAAGCCACTCTTGCTTTGAACACACTTTTATTGATCTTTCAGGTAAATCTACTGTGAATGTTATGAGCCAAACCCAGATCATCAGCTTCAAACAGAATTGGCGGTACCTGTAGAGAGTTTTCCCTGGCAGACAAGCTTTCACTAAAGCCAGCAGAGCAGAGGTGAGGATAAAAAACTTGCTTAATTAACATTTCAGATGTATTGCAGGTTGAGTGATTTAAGGTAGCTTAAACTATCCCAGTTGTCTTGTGGAAGATGGCATTTTCATAGGATGGAGAACTCAGTCATACACTAATAATCAGGTATGTTAAAATGAGGAGAAGGATTTCACTCACCTATGCTTCTTTTGTTTTTGTTTGCCTCATTAGGAAGCTACAGCTTCTTTTCCCCAGTTTCCAGAGGCTGGAATAGTTGGGAAGTTTTAGAAGGTTTCTATAATTTGCTAGGACTGTTTTTCATTATTGTGAGAGAGGGAAAGAAAGACTCCTGTCTGCTGTTTTGTGAGACACTGTTATAATCAGAGAATTAAGGTTGGAAAAGCCCTCTAAGACCATTGAGTCCAACTGGTCTCCCAGCACAGCCAAGTCCAACACTAAACCATGACCCCAAGAGTCACATCTGCACTTTTTTTTGAACACTGTTCCCTAAGTTCTTCATCCAAAATCCCCTGAAGTCAACTGAAAGCATTGTTCTGAAAGAAGGCTTTCAGAACAAATCTTGGAAGGACAAACTGGAAAATCAAGTTCTTCAGTGATTCCTTATTTTCTTTTTTTTTGTTTTGTTTTTTGTTTTTCTTTCTCTTTTCTTTTTCTTTCCTCCTTGGTTTGTTGTTTTGGGCTTTTTTTTTTTGCTAAATGGCGAAGGGGATTCAAAAGGACAGATTCAGAACCAGTACACACAGTGAGGATGACAGCTCTTGAATGAGACTACTGAAAGACGATTATTTGATTTACAGCTGAGTCATCTACAAGTGCTGTCTTCTGCCCCTCAGAGTATTAAGAGAAGGATTTTTAATGTGTTAATCCGAAAAGAAAATCAATCTTGCTATGTATTTTATGAACATGTATTTGTGACAGAGCTCACAGTATCTCAGCATTCTCCTTGTAAAATATATTACAGTAATCAAGTCCAAATAGACTTCATGGAAAGGGGTTTTTTTCACAATTCAGGGCTCAAACCTCCAGAAAATGAAAGGTTTAGTTAGAATGTCAGCAGGTGACAGAGATTTGTGGGCTATCTCTATGGGATTTATGGAGGTTCACCTATATCTCTATTTGTTGGAATCTCTATGGGATTCATGGAGGTTCACCTGAATGCTCAGCAAATTTTCCAAATCCAATTAACCAAAGGCACCATTTCCTATGTAATAAAAATGATGAGTGTCCTAACAACTCTTTCACAGCTTGAACTATCACTTAAACTAAGGATGAGTGAGCCAGCTTGGCTATAAAGAAAAATAAATGGCCGTGCTTGCCATTTCCACTGCACTCGCTTCATCCCATGCTGGAAGCATAGTTGAGCAATTTCTATTATTGTTCAACAATTGCATTGGAGCAATTGGTACGTGAAATTTATGTTCATAGTGACAGAGGAATATGAAATATCCGTAGTGTAAATGAGAACTAAAATAGTCGGAAACAAACAGGTCTGAAGAGATGCAAGAATTTGTTTAACAATCTGAGACGTGTGTGGTTACACAAAGGGGAATTTATTTCCTTGTGGGGTGTGTGTGTGTACATGTAAATCTACTCATTATTACCCAGTACCAACAGTGGTCATTCAACAGCAAATTTTCATTATAGTAGAGGAGGAGACAGTTTTTTGATTCAAGTTATTGCAACATAAACTGTCCAGAAGTTGAGAGGAGAAGGAATGGCAAAGAAGCACAAGGTTGTCTGCAAAAAAAAGGGGAGCCACATTGTTCTTCTGGTCTAATTTTAGGGTGAACTGGAAAGCGCTGAATAAGAAGAAAGACCAGAGTAAAGCAAGAGAAGGATGGAAGATGTGATGAGCACCCAGCAAAGAAGAAAGAAGTAAAAGGGACATTGCCTGCTACCTGCATGTGAAGCTAGAAGAGAGGTTCCATCTCTCCAGAGGGAAAAGCAGACACAAAAGTCAAGGGAAACTCTTTTATTTCATTTAGCAATAACACTGATGCTTCTAAAGTGCACGCATTGTCTCCTTCCTCTACCACAACAGCAAGGTAGGTGATGCACTCCATGACAAACTTACTGAGTTTCTCAAGGAATGTTTCAGAGCAGAAGACTTCCTGTAAAGCAGGAAAAATAAATTGTCCTGTGTATCTCTGGAAATCCTTGAAGTAAGGGTGGGGAGACCTAGAAAAAAAAAGCTGCCTCTCTAGTTTGAGGCAACAAACAACCAGGACTCCTGAAACACTGCCTCTCATTGTGTGACAGGAGCTTTGACAGCAAAAATGAGGTTTCTACACAAGTTCTGAAGGGGAAGTTAAATGACAGGAAAAGACTGGTTTTGTAGTCTGACACTCTTGATTCTGAATGTTAGTAATTATGACAAAGATGCACAGAAATAAAATTATGTTCCTGCAGCAAACTCAGCTGTGAACTGTCAGCTGTGCACCAGTAATGAGAAAGATGTGTTTTAACGCTGCTATGTCTGTGTGTGATGTGGGGAAGAGTGAAGATCCAACATTTTTAATGTTGTTTCCCATGGTGGTATTCCTCAGTGACAATGTCAAGGAGCCACTGAACAATGGGAATCATCTTGGATTCACCTGTACATTAAAGAATAGGAATGCACTTGGGGAGTGGCAGGGGTATAACCCAGATTAAATATGGGAAATGTTGCAGCTGAAAGGTAAGATAGTGTATCAAATGCAGATTTCATAAAGATGTCAGTCTTCCTTTGACTTACACAATATCCTGTTTTATAGAAAAAATCAGTGGCAATCAAATTTGTAATAGAAATGTGACTGGTAACACTGTGATTTGGACGGTGACAATGGTGTTAATGTGATCAAGGAAGTATCAGTCACACAGAAATTAAAACTTCTGAGTTAAAAAGTGCTCAACAAACTAAACTAAACTAACCCAAGAGAGGTTGTGGATTCCCCATCCCTGGAAGAGTTCAAGACCAGGTGGGATGTGTCCTGGAGCAACCTGGTCTAGTGGAAGGTGTCCCTGCCCATGGGAGGGGTTTGGCATGAGATGATCTTTAAGGTTCCTTCCAACCCTAGCCATTCTGTGTTTCTATGGTTCTATGAAATAAAACATAACAAAACAGAACAGAACAAACCAAACCAAATAAAATAGAAATAATAAAAAAGAAACTAACATTCTCAGGACAGAGGAACCAAACAGAATGAAAGGGAAAAAATTCAGTTTCCCAAGTAAGCAGTGGTTTTATTAAGTATCAAAAGGCACAAACTGCTGTAAAAAAGGTCCTTCTTTTCTGTAAGAGCCATTGTGTAAAACGCCACGGGTTCAGAATGTTTCCCTTGCAGAAATCACTAGCAGGATCAGGGCCCAGTCTCATAAGCTTCAGAAAAATATCTAGTTCTATGGAGACACTGCAAATGTGACAAAAGAAAGGATCTCTTGATGCCACTTTTAACAGTAAATGACACTATTATACTTCAAGATAGACACGAGGCCCCGAGTCAACCCTATCTCAGAGATGAATTACTAAGAAGAGTGCTACAAACCTGTCTTCCTCTAAACAGAAATTAAGGTGACAGGATACTCGTGGGACTGAGGCAAGTTGAAAGGAACTGTGTTGCAACACTAAAGTTAAAGCTGACTCTTTTAATTTCACTTTTTTGCGTTACAAAGAAAAAGAAGAAGGAAAAAAACGAAAACAAAAAAACCCTGAAATGTGGAATTGAGTCTGTTTAAATAAGTATATACTTGAAAACCCTCCTCCAAACCAGACTACTGCAAAAACATGATATACTGGAAAAGGACATTTAATCATTAGTCCATGCTCTAAGCGGCTTGTCAACATCTCAGGAGAAAAAGATATGAGGCCCCAAATTCACATATTCAGGAGAGAACCTTTTGAAAATCACCCATTTGAAACTGCCAGCAAACTGAAGACAAAAATGAGATTTGATAGAGGTGACAGAGCCTACAGCATCAGATTAGCTCTTTGTTTGTCACAGCGAGCAAAGGATGTAGCGTTCAGTCTGACAGACTCACTCGTGACCTTTATTCTGCCAAGCCAAATGAGAAGGAGGACGGTGAATGCCATTTTGCATCCTGGAACTGTTGCTTGAGAAGCTTGTAAACAGTGATTTGAATAGAAAATGAAAAATCTGAGCACTGAGACTTCGTACTGAGCTGTCACTTCTCCGCTTCACCATTTGCCATGTGTTGTGTTTAGACAGAGGTTCAGTTGTCAGCTCACGGAGAAACGTTCAGACGACAAAAAGCCCGCCACGTCTGGACGACTCTTCAGGAGGATCTTGTAGCTGGATAACTCTATAGGAATCCTCAGTTCTCTTCCCTCCTCAGTCTTTCCCTCCTACTCACTGAAACTACAGTGGAAGCTGTGTTGTTGAAAATTACACCACTTGGTACATGCAGGATTGTCATGGCAGGAGGTGAGAGAGAATACTGGGAAGGTGGAAAAGTCCTGTTTCGTGATGGATATCAAGTTGTGGATGCCCAGTCACTAAAAGTGTTCAAGCCCAGGCTGGATGACATTCTGAGCAACCTGTTTTACCAGAAGTTGTCCTTGTCCATGGCAGAGGGGTTGGAAATAGATGATCTTGAAGGCCCCTTCCAACCCAAACCAATCTATGATTCTATGATCCCCTGTTATTTGCACCAGGAATGGTGCCTGATGCTAATCCATGCAGTAATTCCCATGACAAAATCACACTATTTTGGAAACATCACTCTCCTTCTCCACAAGTCATACCAATGAGAAGAAATAGAGAGATTAAGGGACAAAAAAATTTGACTAAAAGGAGAAACAATTCCAAGATGCAGAACATTTCTGCTCAGTTCATTCCTTTTTTTATATCTCAAAGTACTTACATCTTTCCCATGTCCTCTTATTCAGTTTTTTTTATGCATAACATTTATTACTTCAGTTGTTTCTTTTCTGATATTTCTTTTCTTGTTTGTGTCTTCCTCTCAGTGAGGACAGACCATGCCAGTCTCAAGCAAGACCTTGTCCTTGGAGTAGCCTCTGAAGTGTTCTGCTGTCTCTTACACAGGGACATATGTTTTTCCATTTGATTCCAAATGATTTAGACAAATCTCAAGTTTCTCACATCTTCACCAAAAACTTACAGGACCAATATGCTTTGCTTTAGATGTTTCTTTTCTTTGTAGTGTTAAGAAAAGAAAACTGAAGCTTTTTGATATCAATCAGATGCAAATTCTGTCAACTCACTGAAAATATTTTGAGCATATTTATTTATATGTAGACACTACTAAGATTTTCAAATGTTTTATGGCCAGTCTGTCTTTGTTCTTATTTAAGATATGAAAACCATATTATTTAAACTTCTTCCAGTGGATATGTCTATTTTCACTGAATTATATGAGTTTTGTGACAGATGTGAGTATGGAAAAAGCTCAGTTGCATTTGTCTGCACTATAACAAACAATTCAGTGCAGGTTTAACTGAGCTAATGATGTCTACTGTGATGGAGAGTGATAATATGGGGTCCAGTTCTGGGCCTGTCAATTCAGGAAAGACATTGAATGGCTGGAGTGTGTCCAGGCAAGGGAATGGAGCTGGGGAAGGGGCTGGAGAACCAGGAGCTGCTGAGGGAGCTGGGAAAGGGGCTCAGCCTGGAGAAAATGAGGCTCAGGGGCGTTCTGCACAACTCTCAGGCTCTGCACAACTCCCTGACAGGAGGGGGCAGCCAGGTGGGGGTTGGGCTCTGCTGCCAAGGAACAGGGACAGGACAAGAGGAAACGGCCTCAAGTTATGCCAGGAGAGGTTCAAGTTGGACATCAAGAAGAATTTCGTTATAGAAAGGGTTGTCAGGCATTGGAAGGGGCTGCCCAGGGAGGTGGTGGAGTCCCCATCCCTGGACGTATTCAAGAAATGACCGGACATGGCACTCAGTACTCTGGTCTGGTTGACATGGTAGCATTGGGTCAAAGATTGGACATGATAATCTTAGAAGTCTTCTCTAAAAGTAATGATTCTGTGGTTCTATGAATACTGTAATCCTGATATTGCAAGAGAAAACACAGTCTGAAAAAATCTACCCAGAATTAAATATTTGGGTGGTTACCCTGTGCAACAGTGCTTTGATGCAATAATACTGCTAACAATATGCAAAATGCCATGGGAATATGAACTTGGTTTTTGATTACATCATGATGCACATCTCTGGCAAAGCCTGCCTGACCACCCTGAAGTCAGTCCTTGATTTAAGAATGTCACAGAATGAAATCCTGGATCTGAATATCCTTTAATTTTTATTGTTTTGGCCAAATGATAACCACATAATAGGTCCTCATCTCAAAATCTGTTACCTGTCTAGGTTCAGACCAATAACCTGGGGCAAAAGGCTTCATCCTATTATTACTGTCTTCATTCATTATTTGACAGAAGTTTTGAGATGCTGCCTGGTTGAATATGCACCAGAAAGGCCAATAATATTACTGAGACATTCCTTTTGATGCCCTCAGTCTCTTTGCATCCTCGGTGCCCTGACACCCTGCAGGGACGAAGAGAAACTTTGTGGGGTGTGCAACGCCCTCTCATCTCCTAGAATTTGCAGCTGGGATCCACTTCACCGAACAATGTACATTTATTGACAGGTAGTCTGACAGCTTTTTTAAGCTGCTTGGCAGCTTGTTTTTAACAACACATTGTCATGTTCAGTGTTATCACATTTCTTTTACATTTGTGTGATACTAACAGGCCAAACCTCCGAGGCATCAATATGGGGTGCAAAGCAGGACTAGCTCTAAGACACCCAGGAAAACACACCTTAGGGGTCCATTGATTTTTCTTCTAAAAATTTATATCTACTCACTTTCCAACCCTGTCATTGACAAGCATCTTAACAGTTGTTTCCCAAACAGTTGCTTTAAGTTGGAGGTTTTTGTTGTCTCTTTTTACCTTAAGCTTTCAGGTGTCTAAGGCAACTAAACTGAACAGTGTTCACAAAACTCTTCAAACATCTGTGAAATGCAATTCAAATCACTTTCCAGGAAACTTAAGAAAGAATAAGGCACCTTTCTGGGAATTTGATGTGTTAGCCAAACTCTCCACCGCTCAGGAATACATTTCATCACAAGCAGTGGGGAGTCATTGCAGTGCTCAAGTTCAGCACCTGCAGAAGGTTGTAGCTGCAGGTCTTCTACCCTGGCAGTGAGGGACCCAGAGCATGCCAGTAATCCAAACTTAGACACTGCAAGGGGCAGCAAAATATTTTGTGGTGCTTAAACAGGCGAGTAGAACTAATTTTTTTGATTCTTGCTGTTTTTATATCAGGATCAAGCAATCTGGTAGATAGTGTGGATTAATACCTAGAGTTTGTAAGTTCTTTTTATTTCTTTCCTAAATTAAATGTGCTTGTTTTGGAGAGAGATTTGCATGCCTTTAGAGGTTGTCTTTCAGGGAATAAAATATAAATCCTATCATATATGCCCTCCAAAATTGAGCCTGTAACTTTAAATAAAGCTGTCAGGATTGTGCAGCAAAGAGATTTTTCTGCTGGCTGTATTCTGCATGGAATTTCAGAAATTGTACCCCCCAATTACCCCAGCTGTAAGGAGCCAAGACAGTACTTAATAAATCTGGTCCAGTTCAAAAAACAGAACCAAAAAAGCTGCCTGTATTCCCAGCTTATGTGCCTGTCCTTCAGAGTTATATCAGCAGCAAAAACTGCTCCCACTACATGTTGTGTCCAGAAGAGGAGAAACAACTGGAGGGTCCCAGCAGCAGCTGGCAAGTAACAACGATTGAATTCCAGATGGATCTAAAAAAACCAGTGATACCTCCTGGGAAACTTTGAAAAACATTTTACTTTGCAATGATCCTGTTCACATCACACTCATTTTAAATATTTTTTTTTCCTTTGTTCTTGGCACAGAAGGAACAGATGAGCTCCTGAGAAATAATTCCATTTTGAGAGACCAGCCCCCACTAATAAAGGCAGAGAGAAGAAATAAGACAGGGAGAATTGCCATTCTGTTGTGATTTCAGACATCAGCTGTTCATTTGTGCTGTTCAGTTGTGCAATTTCTGTAGCTAATTATTTGTTTAAGGATTTTACTAGAGCCATAGGATAAGATAGGTTAGAAACAACCCACTTAGTCCAGTCCCCCCCCACTGGAGCAGGGCCAAATTTGATTGCATTGAATCACAGAATCACAGCATGGTTTGGGTTGGAAGGGACTTTAAAGGTCATCTCATTCCACTCCCCTGCCATGGACAGGGACAATTTCCACTATCCCAGGTTGCTCCAAGTCCTGTCCAACCTGGCCTGGAACACTTCCAGGCATGAGGCAGCCACAGCTTCTCTGGGCAGCCTGTGCCAGTGCCTCACCCAGTCAGCTCAGGTCCTTGGCCAGTGAGGCTTGACTGTCTTCAAGGATGAAGATTTCTTCATTTCTATGGGCCCTTTTTCCAATATTTGACCACCTGCATGGCAGAAAAAGGGTCCCTGGCCCCTCCAGGGAGCCGGGTAAGAATCATAATGGGGAAAGACAAAACACAGACTTGAGGAGAAGGCTGCAGTATAGGTCCAAATTCCATCCAGGAGGCAGGGTCAGATGCAGGATTGGAGACCAGCAAACCTACAGCTTAGGTCAAACAGGGACTGAAGCACAGGTCTGAGTTTAATTGGGGCTTCTATGTCCATAGGCAAAAGGGGTGGAGGTCCAGGGGAGGTTGGTCTGCTCCATTAAGATCTATCACTGCCCTCGTGACCCTGACACCAAGATCTTTCTGAAAAAAGGCCCTGAAACCAGTGTATTTCCTCATTTCTCCTTTTTTTCCTCTCCTATCCTCTGAAAAGCAAGGCTTCTTTCTGTCTGGAAACAAATTTGGCTCTGTGGGTGTTCACAAGGTCTTTACCCACCATGTCCTGCAAACTGCAACTCAGCCATGACCTAGAAGGGTCTTGGAGAAGGGTGGGAAGGATGTTCCAAACCCCACTTATGCATGGTCTCAGACTTCTCTTTCATGGCATGCTAAACAGATAAAATGCTCCTGACATGTTCAAAATGCTTTCATGAAGAAAGATAACCATTCTGTGTCATGCCTCAGTTGCCTGAAGGGCTCCAGGAGTGTTTTTTCCTGAGTACACCATTAACCGGATATGTTTGGGGTTGGCTGGTTTCTATTTCTCAGCTTTCCTCAGAGACATCCATGATAGTGGTGCTCAGTACACCAAGGTGGCGCAGCCAATTTTTGATCTTTCACAGTCAGGGCACTCACTGTATTCAGGAAAGAAATTTCCACTTAGGTCTGACAGGCAAAGATCTGGATTTTGTAGATGTAGGAGGTTGCCTTTTACTGCTTAGGTGCAATTAGGGTGCAATTTATCTTCAAATGTACAGTAGGAAAAGGATATCCAATTGATTCCCATGCTTTGCAACCTCAGGTTTTGGTCACATCTTGGCTTCTCCTTTTCTCTGCCAATGACACACACCTGGCAAACCCTGAAATTTAAATTCTTTGGCTAACTCAAATCCAGGGTATGATATTGGGTAACACTGAGTGCCCAATGATAGACAGAAGGTCAAAATTTAGTAGGATCCCTTGTGGTTTTGTAGTCTATGCAATGAAAACCATTAACTCATTTTTCAATATTGAAAGATGATGGCCTCTGGCATATTAATCCTTCAAATAACTCTGACTTATAGCCCCTTTGGCTATAAAGCCTTACACTTTCCTCCAATACCATAGAATTGGAAAATGCACTTAGCCTGAAAGTTTCTAGATTAACTATGAAGGAGAAAAAGACTCTACCTGTAGGACTGCTCATGCTGTAATACTCTGAAATTCTCCTGCCAGGCTTGAATAAAATTTTTGAAAGGCCTAATTTTATTTGAGAAAGCTCATGAGATACAATTATGGAATGTCTGAGAGCTTATCAATGCAAAGCCAGTCAGCTAATTAAAATCTATTTTGGAAGGACCATCTAGTTTTAGAAACAGCTTGTTAATGGCCATTCATAGTTCCAGTGCTGTTTATATCTTAGTAATTAATTTACTAGCCCCAGAAACAGATAAAGAAGACAACACATTTAATAATTAGACAGTTAAACTTGGATGAGATGCCATGACTCTGTCATCACTCACTGCAAAGCAGGTCTCTTTAAATCACATGCAGGTAAAACCTGTAAAACAGTGTTTAATTATTCTTAAGGAGGACTGATAGCAACTACCTTCCTTTTAGAATTATATTTGACAGCTTTGTGGAAGAAGCATTAACAGATTTTCTGTCAATTAGAAGAAATTACTTACTGTTCATCTACTTTGGATAGCATTGAATATCCCTGTGCTTAAACTAATTCCTTATATAGTAAAATAAAATAAATCTTAAAACCCTCATAAATTTGCCTGAGATAGAATATCCATCAAAATTCTTGCTTCTAACATTAATTCCTCTCATGATTAAAATACGTCAATCTTCTGCTCAGCCTGAATTTGTCCAGCTTAAATTGTATTCTGATTTCTTGCATTCAGATTGATTTGGTGAAGATTCAGCAACTGCCGCATGACAGACAATCATGCTCAACACATGTCAAGGCCTGTCATAATTATGTCATGTTATACCATAATACAATAGTAATTCTATCTTGTTGTATCATTTCTGAAATTATTAACTGCAGCTCTGACTGAACTATTCTATTTTATTTTTTTGTAAACACGTGTCTCCTGTTTGAGCTGTAAAGAAACGATCTGACACTTTGACATCTTAAATAAGAAGTGAAAGCATGCTTTCACCACATTAATTGGAGAGAAAGTCGATCTTGGTATTCAGAGAAATGAAACCAGATATTTAAAGTAGCAGCTTCTCCGTTAACTGTGGATATAATTTGGGATTTCCAGTTAAGCAAACAGTACTCTGAAGTTACAGCACTCCTGAGAAGGTGGACTCACACTTTTGATGATTGTATTTTGGAAAGGCTTTGTGTTGTGTTTATATTTTGGCAGTCAGAGGGAAAGAAGAGAATTTATTTTGAGTCAGAGAAAGAGCTGCCGAGCTCTGATGAAATATGCATTACAGTGTATACTTGATATTCACTCCTATTTTTTGCTATTGTTGCTGTCAGCTTTTCCTGGAGCAAGGGCACATCTAACAGACCCACAAAACAATAGACTGTTTCAGCAGTCAGAGTGCAGATGCCTTTGAAGAAAAGTCTATGAGTAAGGTCTAGGTAATTTCACAGAATCACCTTTATTTCCCTCTGTTATAACAACGGACAGGTCACTACTGGTAGCATGTCAGTGTCCCATGACCTGGCCCAGTGCCTCCTGTAGGTGCAGAAGAGGAGAGAATAAAGAACTGGTGATTTTTGGATTCTGCATCTCCATGTGAACAAAGGTGCCATTAGTAAGATTTTCTGAACAGTTTGTTTCAAGAAGAACACCAAGAGACAACAAGCATTTCTAAAGCACATTCACTCCCTGGCTCAAAAAGTCCCACCAACACATCTGCAATATGAGCTCTGGAGTCTGACCAGTCTGTCAGGGGTGCCCACAGAAACAGCTCCCCTGGCTGTGTTTGAGGGACTGTGGTCATCAATGGAGAGCTGGTACAGAAACAGGGAACTGTTAAAAAAATGATTGTTAGGGCCATAAGTATTTTCATCCTGGCAAACTGAATAATATTTAGGCTACTGGATGCTCCTAGAATGTATATGTAAATGAAGTTCTTGGAGGTAGATGTTGACTACACCTGCTTGGTCAATCCCTATCATAATCTTTCCTAACAATCCTTATTGCTGACATTATGTTCACCAGCTAAAGACACTTTACAGATCCCACTGAATCTTCAAATTCTACCAAAAATTGCACTAACCCACAGTGTAAGAAAGGTGGATCTTGTCTGACCTAGTGTTGTCTCCTTCGTCCCTGCTACACTGATCTCCATTCCATTTTGCAGTTGTTTGTCCCAAGAAATTCCTCCTGAAATACAGTTTGTTCGAAGAACTGACTTAATTTATCGTTTGACCATCGAGAATGAAAAACCTGATTTACTTGTGAGGGTTACCCACCCACCTTCTTCTGCCAATGGAAATACAATTTGAGGACTTGGTTATGCAGTCTTCTGTAAAACACTGGCACAGAGCAACAAACTCTTTGGAGGCCGGTACAGTTGGTGTGCATGTCTGCTCTGTCGTGAAATGCAGTGGCTCTTTTTTCTGACCAAAAAATTACAATCTAGATGTTTTTCCATCTATATATTGACAAAGTCTGCAAGGTCTGATAATTCAAATAGTGTATTTTATTGGGTTTTACAGACAGCAAATCTTGACCATGTATGTCCTTCTCTTTCAATGCTTTTCTATTGTTTTCTCCATGGTTTTGGTTCTAACATAAAACTGTAATTTCTTTGAGCAAGAGACTTTCTGCTCAGATATGTCAAACTTGTTCAATCTTGTCCAAGATTTCAATGAAACCAGAAGTTCTTGTGTCTTTATTTATTACACAATATATAATAATATCTCATTGTAACAATTATGTTTCCACTATTTTTTTTTTTACATTTTTTTTATTCCTTGACTGATGTTTTAATATCCTCCAATAAAACTCTAGGAAAATCTCATTTATAGGGAAAAATTAGAATATTTTGACCACATATTCTGTAACTAAATAAATAACGACAAGCTGGATGAGGCTCAAAGCAGCATATTCTAGTAGAAAGTGTCCCTGCCTGTGGCAGAGGGTTGGAAAGAATTAGTCTTTAAGGTCCCTTCCAACGCAAACTATTCTAGAAATCTATGAGATGTTATTTTCCAATTAATATTTTTTATCTTATTTTTGCAGAAGATGACACCAGGCATGGTCAGGAGCAAAGGTTATATTAAATAAAAATTTTAAATGTTTTAAAGTGCTTCATTGTTTTAAATTTATTAACCAGATAATTTTTTTTTTTAATACTCTGGAAGACAAGGATACATCCCAACCCATGGGGGTTTGTCAAGCTACCTGAGTGAAAATTCCCTCAACCATTTCTTTTGGACCATATTTTAGAAAGGCATCCAAGTCTGTATAATGAGATGTGGACAGATGGTGTTAGGATGGGGCAGAGGTCTCAGTGCCTCACTCCTTAAAGAGTTTCTCCTGACTTTCCAGTGGCTTCTGTGCTATTCAGGCAGCAAAACCTGAAAGGCTGCTCCTCACAGTCCTACAGAAAACAAGTGAGGTCATTTTCAAGTAATTGTATCAGTGCTGAAACTTTTTAGGGAACACTGAGTGGCCCTGCAACTTAAAAAAAAAAAAAAAGAGGATGGGGGAAGAGCAGAGAGGGGGGTGAAAAAAGCCCTGCTGCCAAATTGTGATTTAAACTGAGATTGGCATCAGCAGACATTTCCACATCAGCCTTTAGCACATCTGGTCCAGACCAAACAAATAGAAGATTTATTCTGTCAGTGAGATCATTTAGCATTCCTTTTTATGCTTCAGAAAGAGCCTGTACCTGTCAGTCACCAAAGCACTAGGCTTTTGGTGGCTGGGCTCTGTTGCTCTTTCTGACTAGCCTTGATCTGAGACTTCTAAGAAGGCTTGTGTTCACCCGCTCCACCTGGGAGACCGGTACCCATGCCAAGTTCATTTCCATAGTCTTATAAAAATCTCCTGGAGGATTTCAAACATCTGCTCATAAGTAAAGAAACATTGTCTTGAGATATAACAATATTATAAAGGGCAACTGAACCTTCCTTGCAAATAAAACTGAGCTAATAAATTATTTTGTTTCAACAGTTTTGTACAATTCAAACAAAAAACTGAATAGAGCTAAACAGGCACACATACAGAGGAAAATCAGGCGTGAAGGGGTTTCTTCTAATACCTTCTGATACTTTTTTTAATTTCCTTTTGGTCAAGAGGTTTGTTTTGGTTTTTTGTTTTCTGAGCTCTTGATGATAATTATTGAAAGGAAGAGCTGAGGTGAGCAGCTTTAATTAGCAGCAGAGAGCTCAGTGTGGTGCACAGGGGGATGTTCTGGACTGCGGGAGGCAGAGGTGCAGCTGGAGGTGAGCAGGCTGGGGAGTCCTGCAGACAGGACAGGATAATCCAGGATATGAAGGATCTCTGTCCTCTCTCCACCTGGCTGAACACAGTGACTTGAGGGAGAGGCGGCAATGGTGGCCAGTCCCTGGCTGGCACAGCAAGAACTTCTCTGAGTGTCCCATCTCCCCAGGTGCCCCTGGTTAACAGGGATGGGGCTGTGAAAGAGGAAACAAACAATAAACGAGGACAATGATTCATTGAATTGGGAGGTGTTACTGAGGTTAATCAGCCTCTAGCTTGCTAAGATGATTCCTTGTCATGGGAGACTCCCCTGTGGAGGGAACAGAAGGCCCAGTGTGCAGACCAGACTTCTTAGGGATGCCTGATGCCTACAGGGAACCCATGTTAAAGCAGGGAAGAGAAAGCTCCCTGGTACAACCCTCAGATTATTATCCATTACTGATTTTTGAGGTTGACAGCTATAGCAGTTGCAACAAGTACAAGGACAATCAAGAGAGATTTCAGGGCGCTGGGACACCTGGTTAAGGGATCAGAAGTAAAAGTAGCATTCTCCTCTATCCTTCCAGTCGCAAGGAATGATGAGGGAAGGAACAGCAGATCAACACCTGGCTCCAAGACTGGTGTCACCAGCAGAATTTGGGAGGTTTTGTTCATGCATGAGTCAATAAGACATCCTCCCTGCTGGCATCAGAGAGGTACAACTGTGTCAAAAGGAGAAAAAGTCCTTTGCACAAGAATTAACAGGGCTCACTGAAAGAGATTTAAACTACATTTGAAGGTGGAAAGGGATAAAACCAAGACAACTGCAGATAAACCTGGGGAGGACTTGTCAATGGCCGAGGGGTAATGTGCTAGCAAGGTTCTTCAGTCTGCTGGAGGTGAGGGATGAAGATCCATGTGGCAGCAAAGACACCAGAGTTATTGATGTGTTAGAAACTGTGGAAGTGTCTGATAATGGCCACATAGGGATTAAGGCTTTTCCCCATAAAAGAGTGGCAAGATCAATAGTCCAAATGAAGACTGTCTGTGTCAATGCACCCAGCATGGGCAACAAACAGGAGGGTCTGGAAGAAATTGTGCAGCAGGAAAACTCTGATGTAACTTCCATCATGAAAACATGGTGGGATGACTGGCACACCTGGAGTGCTGGAATGGATGGCTATGAACTCTTCAGCAGGGATTGGCAAGGAAGGAGGGGTTTTCAGGTAGCCCTGAATTTTAGGGTGAGTTTTGATTATCTGGAACTTATGGTTGGTGATGATAGGGTTGAACGTTTATGGACAAGAGTCAAGGGAAGGCCAATAAGGCCAATATTCTGGTGGGAATCTATTACAGACCACCCACCTGGGAGGCAGATGAAATATTCCACAAACAACAAAGCAAAGTCTCACAGTCTCCAGCCCTTGTCCTCGTGGGGGACTTACCAGATGTCTGCTGGAAATGCAATACAGCAGAGAGGAAACAGCCCAGAAGGTTCCTGGAGTGTGTGGGAGAGAACTTCCTGACACAGCTGGTGAGCAAGCCTGCTAGGGAAACAAACTGGGAACTCACCTCCTCATCAGACAGAAAATGGAGGCACTTCAGATATGGAACATGTCAGTTATTAAACATATTTGACAATACCCTGACACAATTTGAGCAGGAACTGAAGGCAGCTGAAGGAGCTGAGGGACGGTGAGCCATGTAAAATTCAATTACCTGCACTGGAATTTCAGTGTGATCCTAGAATTAAACTCCCCTATTAATAACAAGAGGTCCAGACAATTTTATGACTGTCAGAATGGGCCAGGACCACTATTTCTGTAGGAAGAAGAATATGGATGGGTGATGTGGAAAAGTAGTACTCCTTTGACTTTTTTTATTTGAAAATTAATGATGTATGTATGGGGTTTTTTATGCCATTAAAAAATTGGTGTTTAACACTTGAGTACGGTATTGCCTATGCCAGCAACTGGGTGCACAAGGGTGTCCAGAGCGGTTTCTATCAAAGTCTTCTGCTGGTAAACTTGTTCTGTGTTTTCTGTTGCTTGGACAGAGTGTTCCCTTGTGGCTTCCTTAAGGAATTCCATCAATCTTGCTAATAAACCTCAAATTCTTATACAAATGCTTGACATGTGAAAGCGCCAATGTTGCTTTAACCACTTGAAGTCTGTTGTAATAATCATCCACCACGAGCCACTAGCTTGATCTCTCTAACAGACATGGGGATATTGTTGTTTAATGAGTAATTCCAAGGGGTAATATTCACTCTCTCAGTAGTTTTACTGGCTGTTATGTCATTGTAATAGTCAACAGTAATATTTTAATTTGAAAATAATGCCCTTGCTCAAGAATTGTTTGGCTCTTCCCTTAAAAAGCATCTGCTTAAAAATGAATAAAAACGGATCAATTTTCAGATGGTGTTGTTCAAACAGGCTGACTTATTTCTAGAAATGTGTATCTCCACAATCTCCCTTGGTAGTCAGCAACTGGAAAAAAGTGTTCCCTTAAGGTTAAGATTCATGGCAAGGGCCAAACTCTGAGTGCCCTGACTACCCTGCTGGAAGAGCCAATGTGTTTCTCTCCACTGATCATAGAGAAACATTGGAGAGATTTTCTTGTTAAGCTAAAACCGACACTAGCCTGGATATCTTTCAAAAAAATCTTATCATTTATGGAATAGACACAGTACTGATGCTCTGCCCCGGGACTGAAGCTGTTGGGATTTCATATAAACTCAACCCAAGTTACGGGCCAGCTGCAGAGATCGATTTGTTCAGATCAGTGGCTTGTGTAATGGAAGAGGTCAGAGGAGACAGTCACAGTGCTCCCTGTAGCCCTTTCCAGTGTGAGACCATTAAAGTAAAAATTATGGAAACTGAATTCTGCTTTCCATTGTTTTTTGATGGACAGGTCTCACCCCATCACTTTTCTCATGTGTTATGGAACTGAGTCACATCATTATATTTGCCTTAGATGCAGAATCTAGCTAAGAAGAGCAGCAGTCTGTTCAGGTAATGAACAATGATGTAATATAAATGATTTCTTTTCCAGCTCCACCCTCATAATTTTGGGACGCAGCACCAAAGCCACAAAAGAGACAGTTGACCCTTCTATTGGCTGATTCTTGCAGTCAAGGAAAAAGGAAATGATCAGAGGAGAGGGGAAAAAGGAACAGATCTTGGCAAAAAAAGAGGTGTGCAAAGAAGAAAGAAAGAAGTTGAACAAAAAGGAAAGAGAGAAATGGAAGTTTTAATACATGGGATCATGGCACAAACCCATTGCAATTGTACTAGGAGCAAAAATGGTGGTAAAATGGCTTTGGGGGAGCTTAAATATGATGTTAATCCTCTCCCTGGTTCCAGCAGTGTATTGTCACTACCTGAAAACCACGCAAGCATCAACAGTTGTAAAATGTGTGTCATGAGATTTTGAATTATATCAGTTAAATAAGCACAGAACCAACCTATATCTACTTACAATGCTTAGTCAGCCCCAACCCATATCTATTTACAATGCTTAGTCAGCCCAGTCATTGATCTGAGCTTCTTATAGATCTCCTCGGATGTTGTTTTACAAAGATAATCTTAGAGGTCTTTTCCTTAATGATTCTGCAATGGTGAAAGAGACTAAGTTAGACCAGACTGGAACTAAAGAGGTGGCTAAAGCCCTCGTGTCTGTCATGGGAACAAAACCCAATATTTTGCCTGTTTGGCAGTAACTGAGAAAGATAAAGGAAATCCTCTGAGGATGGCAACCATTTGGATTTTTTTTTATTTTTTATTTCCTGAACGGCCAAGAAATTGAACCCTCAAGCAGGGTTTTATCATAGATTCATCTCCAGCGTGGCAGAATAGCCCAGCATTTTTCAGCAGATCTTCTTCCCTTGATTTGAAGTAAGGAGATGTTCTTGGCCAGCCTTCACTCAGGAATCTGAGGAAATGAGCCAACTCATTTGAGTTGGGGACTGGTCACCTAGTTGCGAAGTCAGCCTCATGACTGCCTCTTATTCCCCTCGTGCACCATTCCACCTGGACTGACATCAGAAAAATATTGCGTAGAGCTGTGCAGGCTGTTAGGAATCAGTTGTCCTTCCTGCAACTATCTCACATTGAGCCAGTAAGGTCATAACAAAGCTCTGTCCTACCAGGCTGTCCCTTCTGCAGGGAGATCTTTGCAGTACCTTCTTTTCATTTTGCAGTACTGACTGGACATGGAGGTTGTAACCCTGTGACACCTATTCAGGAGGCCCCTGGAGGTCAAGACACCCAGGCTATGAACCCAAGACCTAAATCAAAGTGACCTGATCTTCAAAAGCGCTGAACTCTGAGTAACTTTAAGAAGAGGTCAGCTTCTCTTGAAACTAATTTTCTTTGATTTAAGGGCCTAATTATGAATCTAGCTACCCAATAGTAAGCATCTCTATGAAAAAGTTCAAAACTAGCTGGGGGAATTAGCTACTGAGATCACATTAATTTCAGCACCTTTGAAAATATCTGCCCCAGGTTTGAAAAAGTACATTCCTAACTTGATTTTTTTTCCTTTTCCTTTTTTGCTGCTAATTATTCTTATCTCAACCCCTATTTTAAAATCCATACAGCATTTTGGAAGCTGTGTTAATTTGTACTGTACCTCTGCACATGGTTCATTCCCATTTCTTTCTTGTGGTTTTCACTGTGACATATGACTATTCTTATTGCTCTGCTCTTCAGTTTTCCTACCTAGCATCCTTATCTATAGAGTAAATTCTGTTCACAACTGCTTTGCTGTTTGTTTTGATAAAGGCAGCAGTCTTTGGTCCTACACTAACAAGAGCTGTGGCTTGGTCCTTTCCCAGAGAAACACTTTTGATAATGCTCCCATCACCTATTCTTTCTTTTAGTGACAACAAGGATGTTTCCTGTCAGTACAAAGATGCTCAGACAAAATTTTCTGATTCCAGCTATCACTATTTGCAAAGGTTTAGTTTTGTCCTCAGTAGGCACTCAGATTTTTATGTGTCCAACCTGAATGAGTGGAAGAAGAGGAAAAAGCAATGGAGACATGAAGTGGAGAAAATGCACAACAGATTAGCAAATAATTGACTTACCCTTGGATCATTTTTATCACGTCTCTGCTGTTGGATTCTTCATTATCCTCTAGTTTTTACTTAGAGATGCAATCAACAGTCTGTGCATCAACAATATGACATGTCATGTTGAAGCTGATTTATTCCCCTCTTGTGGCATTTAATAAACAAGATTATAACCAGCTTTTGCTGTGACTCCTACAGCAGAAGTTGCTGATAGTCTGCAACCACCTATCAAAGAAGGATGACATGTAAAACAAAGAACAATAAAAAATTCCCCTTTCTCAAAAGCTGTGTGATGTTTCATTTATTTTGTGCCATCCAGGACTGAAATTTCTATAGGCTCCTGAAATGTTCTGTGCCTGGGGAGATCCATGTTATGTAACACAAGTACAGGACTCTGCCCACACACAAGAAATGTAAGACATGGACCCAAACTGACTCAAGAAAAGCTCTGTAGTTTCCAAACAAGATGTTATTCTTCCTTCCAAACAAGCTAACTAGCAAAGTGATTGACTTTGACCCCTGTGACAAAATTTAATATTTTATGTTGCAGACAAAGTTGCTGGTAGTAAAAAACTCCAAAACTAAATGAAAAAAAAGATACATATATTTTTTAGAGCTTTTCAAAGACAGCTAGAGGAGACCATATACTTCTACGGAATCTGAAGAACCATCAGATTTAGTATTCCAGTTGTTCCTAATTTTCCGCTCTTATTTTTAAAAAGCTTAATTTCTCAAAAATTTCTCCTTTTTTCGTTTTTTTTCTTCTGTTCAAATCTACAAAATGTGCAGTGAATTTACACACAGAAATGGCAAACACTTAAGGGACTTGGCTCCTAAGCCCTCATTATCTTCAGAAATATGTTACAGTGGTAGTCGAAACCTGCCTAATTTCATATCAATTTGCTTCCAGCCATGATTTTCTGATATACACCCCAGTGAGTGAACAAGGGACTAACAAAAAATGTATGAACTTTTGTAACCACAGATACAATTTGGGAAGAGTAATTCTCCAGTAGTATATTCCTCATTAGTCTTACTATTAAGACAGCTTTTTTCCAGTTTTTGTCAGATATCAGGCACCTGAATTTTGTCTGTTTTGGTAATTTGAACCCTTCAGGTCCTGAATATAGGCACTGGAACTTTATTGAATTATGTTAGGAGTGTAATGCCTGAGACATTTTTTACCCAGGTAAATTAACATAGTGCTATGCAATATTTAATCATGGTTTCTCACTCAACACAGGCCATGGATCATTTCCAAGAGGAATTTGGAGGGTTTCTATCATATTTCAAAGGCTAAAAGAATTTGATAGTATGGACGTATTCTGTCATTTGGCCTTTGGGCAAAAAAACTGCAACTGGCTCTTTAGTTTACCAATATAGATGTAGTTGTGTTGCCTCCTGGAATCCCATGTGAAATACCTTATTTCTTTATATTATTCTGGTGACCTGAGCAGCAATGGATCTCAGACAGGAATGTTGCACTGAATGCCCCATTGGCACAGGAAAGCTGCAAAAATTACACAGTTTTCTGTTGAAAGGACATCAGTGCCAGTATACTTCAGTAAAATGGGTTGAGTAACTATGGGACATCAACTTTTTCCTGCTGCAACAATAGAATCATAAAATCATAGAATAGTTTAGGCTGGAAAAGACCTTTAAGACCATTGAGTCCAACCTTTCCCCCCATTGCCAAGGCCACCGCTAATCCATGTCCTCACCACATCCACACTTCATGCCCTCATTCTCTACCATATTTTCTAGGAGGCATGGCTTGTTTGTGCAAACTCCAAGGAGTAAAACTGAAAACCTCCCAATCTGAGTTGCTGTAACTCAAGCCAAACTTGGGTTTGCAGTACAAAACTTGACAATATAAAAAATTCTGAGGTCTGCAAAAGAGAAGGAGGCTGTATAAAGAAACATACATTCATATACACTTACATTCATATATGCAAACAAAAGCACACTTGCTTCTCCTTCAACTTTTCAAAACCTCTCAGTTCTTATCTCCAGCTTTTGTTCCAGAACCCTCTGAAGTAACTAAACTATAAATGGAGCTGTGAAAACTCAATAAACTGGGAGAAGTGCCTGAATTTTGCTTATCTACTTTAAGAGGTTTCAAGAAATATATAGATACTGCACAAAAGCACAGTGAAATTGTGTTGACGAAGGTGTCAAAATATGTACATACAGGAAGGGATAGCTTGATACAAATTTAGACTTAAAATGGTTTGTTTTCCTGAGGTTGGAATCTGCCAGAACGTTCACTTATCTGTCGTATATCTGTGATGTTGAATACATTTTACAAGAGCAAGAAAGCAATTCAGCAAAGATTTCAAGAGAGACTAAAGTTAAGTGTCATCTAGGAATGACTTCTTAGCCATGGGTCATGGGAGAACTTATCGATATAATACAAGAAAACATCAGAAACATCAGCAATTTTTAATGTGAGATCAAAGGAATTTTGCATAAGTGCAAGGCAAGGGATTCTTTGATAAAGCCACAAAAAATGCATGTGCAAACAACACAGCAAGATTCAAAATATATCTTTAATGAGGCTGCAGAGTCATGTAATAAGTGAATCCAGAGGAGGTCACCAAGATGATTAGAGTGATGGAACACCTCTCCTTAAAGTTAAAGCTGAGAAAATTGTGATTGTTCAGTCTGGGAAAAAGGGAAGCTTCGGGGTGATCTAAGAGTGGCCTTCCAGCACTTGAAGGGAACACATGAAAAGACGGAGAGGAACTACTTACAAGAATGACAGGGCAAATGTAAATGGCTGCAAACTGACAGAGAGTAGGTTTAGATTGGATATCAGGAAAAAACTCTTTACTGTGAGGGTGGTGAGGCACAGGTTGCCCAGAGCAGCTGTGGCTGCCCCATCCCTGGAAGTGTCCAGGGCAAGGTTGGATAGGGCTTGGGGCAAGCTGGTCTAGTGGAAGGCGTCCCTGCCCATGGCAGGGGTTGGAACCAGATGGTCTTTACCATCCCTTCTAACCCAAACTATTCTGTGTTTCTATGATTCTATGAATAAAGGCAAAGCTGTACAGGACCAGACTAATGCAGTTTGGAAACGGCCTCAGAAGTCTCCGATTAAACCTTCTACTCAAAGCACAGACAGCTGTAACTCTGGGCTTGCTCAAAACCTCTGAGGAGTGAAGTTGTGCAACCACTTTGAGCAACCCCTCCCAGTGTTTGAGCACTCTCCTGGTGGAAGTTTCTCTTTAAATCTTGTCTGAAATTGTTTCAGCTTATGTCCTTGGGCTGTCCTCTTCCTGTCATGCAAAGCCTGGTTCTGGTTCCTTTGACCGGAACTGGACAGAGTATTCTAGATGTGACCGAATGGTAATGGGTGATGTGAACAATCACAGAGTCATAGAACGACTTGTGCTGGAAGGAACTGTAAAGATCTTCAAGTTCCAACCCCATGTCATGGGCAGGGATGCCACTCACTGGATCAAGTGTCTCTGGACTCCATCCAGCTTGGCTTTGAACACTTCCAAGAACATTGCAGTCAGCAAAGGAAAAAAAAAGATAATTCAAACAACAGTCAATATACCTTTGAGAAAGAAAGTCTCTCCCAAACTGACTGTAATTACCATTGGAAAATATAAAGATGGAAAATTGCAAGTGAGAGCTGAAAATGGTGATGCTCATACTATTCTTGACTCATTCAATGGCCAAATACGGAAATATAAGCAAGTTGCAACCCATCTGTGCCTCAAAGTAAAATGGGCTTGAACTGCAAAGTTTTCAAGCAGGAAGCATAGAGTAACATATGTTTATCTAGAGTATCTTACACCATGTGAGTGTATGGATTCCAGGTTTTACTACAGCTTTCACTGAACCACATAATTTTTAACTCATTGTCTACCTTTATGTTTAAGGACTAGAGACCTCTGGATAAAAATCAGAATTGTTGTGAAAGCTAGACTGTGATGGAAAGAAATGAGCTCTTCGAGGTGATATTTTTCTCTCTATATATATGTACAATGGGGTTAAGAAACACTGGGAATAAAATCTCTCTGGGCACAGTCTTCAACTCACCTCTACAAGGCCGTCTTGATGTGCATTCTTTGTACATGTACGTTATAATCATCCGATTCTACAGGATTGCCACTTTTAAACATTTCAGTTCTTCCGTGAATAAATGAAAAATAGTTCAAATATGCATTGTTCATTTTCACACCATTCCCAAAAAGTTCAAGAAATCTCAGGTTTTTTTAATGGTAAGATCCCATATGAATACGCTCACCCAAATTATTCTCCTAAGAAATGGAATTTCCTCTCTAGGTTTAGGTCTATCCTCATTTGCTCTGCTGTGAGTCTGTAATAACTCCATAAAGCTCACCAAGAATGCAAAATTAATGCAATACTGATCAAAGATCACATCGTCTGCTCATATTAGACTGCATTTGGATTTACACCAGTGTGATCCCAGGGGAAGATGGCAGCTCCTTACTCGTTCTTCCTTTCTCCCTTCTTTCAANTGGAAGTGTCCAGGGCAAGGTTGGATAGGGCTTGGGGCAAGCTGGTCTAGTGGAAGGCGTCCCTGCCCATGGCAGGGGTTGGAACCAGATGGTCTTTAACATCCCTTCTAACCCAAACTATTCTGTGTTTCTATGATTCTATGAATAAAGGCAAAGCTGTACAGGACCAGACTAATGCAGTTTGGAAACGGCCTCAGAAGTCTCCGATTAAACCTTCTACTCAAAGCACAGACAGCTGTAACTCTGGGCTTGCTCAAAACCTCTGAGGAGTGACGTTGTGCAACCACTTTGAGCAACCCCTCCCAGTGTTTGAGCACTCTCCTGGTGGAAGTTTCTCTTTAAATCTTGTCTGAAATTCTGTTTCAGCTTATGTCCTTGGGCTGTCCTCTTCCTGTCATGCAAAGCCTGGTTCTGGTTCCTTTGACCGGAACTGGACAGAGTATTCTAGATGTGACCGAATGGTAATGGGTGATGTGAACAATCACAGAGTCATAGAACGACTTGTGCTGGAAGGAACTGTAAAGATCTTCAAGTTCCAACCCCATGTCATGGGCAGGGATGCCACTCACTGGATCAAGTGTCTCTGGACTCCATCCAGCTTGGCTTTGAACACTTCCAAGAACATTGCAGTCAGCAAAGGAAAAAAAAAGATAATTCAAACAACAGTCAATATACCTTTGAGAAAGAAAGTCTCTCCCAAACTGACTGTAATTACCATTGGAAAATATAAAGATGGAAAATTGCAAGTGAGAGCTGAAAATGGTGATGCTCATACTATTCTTGACTCATTCAATGGCCAAATACGGAAATATAAGCAAGTTGCAACCCATCTGTGCCTCAAAGTAAAATGGGCTTGAACTGCAAAGTTTTCAAGCAGGAAGCATAGAGTAACATATGTTTATCTAGAGTATCTTACACCATGTGAGTGTATGGATTCCAGGTTTTACTACAGCTTTCACTGAACCACATAATTTTTAACTCATTGTCTACCTTTATGTTTAAGGACTAGAGACCTCTGGATAAAAATCAGAATTGTTGTGAAAGCTAGACTGTGATGGAAAGAAATGAGCTCTTCGAGGTGATATTTTTCTCTCTATATATATGTACAATGGGGTTAAGAAACACTGGGAATAAAATCTCTCTGGGCACAGTCTTCAACTCACCTCTACAAGGCCGTCTTGATGTGCATTCTTTGTACATGTACGTTATAATCATCCGATTCTACAGGATTGCCACTTTTAAACATTTCAGTTCTTCCGTGAATAAATGAAAAATAGTTCAAATATGCATTGTTCATTTTCACACCATTCCCAAAAAGTTCAAGAAATCTCAGGTTTTTTTAATGGTAAGATCCCATATGAATACGCTCACCCAAATTATTCTCCTAAGAAATGGAATTTCCTCTCTAGGTTTAGGTCTATCCTCATTTGCTCTGCTGTGAGTCTGTAATAACTCCATAAAGCTCACCAAGAATGCAAAATTAATGCAATACTGATCAAAGATCACATCGTCTGCTCATATTAGACTGCATTTGGATTTACACCAGTGTGATCCCAGGGGAAGATGGCAGCTCCTTACTCGTTCTTCCTTTCTCCCTTCTTTCAAGCAAACTCTGCCAAAACTGATGACTTCTCCCTCAGCTGGTACCCAGGAGCCCATTGGTCTTTCCCTGTCTTCCCCCAGCTAATGTGAGCTGGTTTTCCCCTTGTATACAGCTGCCCTAATTCTTAGAGCATTTCATCCTTTTCACTTTCTAAATGGAAATGTTAAATTTTTCACAGAGGAGGTGCCCTGGGGGGGAGTTTTGCTCACACCCAAGAACGGATGTCAGTTAATATTTGGACATGATTAATTAACAGTAAACCCTAAGGCAAACTTTGCTATTATGAAAATAAGACAATATTCTGGATTACATGATCGTCTGCCTATATGACCAAGTTACCCAGATGCTCTGAAATCAACAAAGATTTGTCACAGATATAAAGAGAGTTATTATTTTATGAATTTCATATTCAGATGAATTACTTTTGTCTCTCTTAGACAGTATAGGAACGACCTAGGGATAAACCACTATTTGAATTACCTCTCAGATACTTTCAAGCACTGGTATAAAGTTTTCTAATTTTGCAGAAAATTAGTTGGAGCTCATATTCTTTTCCTAGTCAGTGGTTAATTACTGTACAAGTGGAAGGCCAACCTTACTGAGAAGTGTTTGTAAGTCCTGTATTACATTTGCAGGTCTATCTTGGGTGGAAAAAAACCCTCATTTTGACAAATAGAGCTGAAACACACCATGGCTCAGCTCGAGAAACAAAAATTAGTTTCTCCAGGAGAAACTAAAGTTGGTCATCATGAAGGCAAATTAGAGTCACGCATATTTTAACGGAATGCAGATGCTGGGGTAGCTGAAGGAACTCCAGCGCTGAAGGACTGAAAACCACACCTGTTTACTGCCAGGGAGGCAGGTGGAAGCATGCATAGCTACATAAACAGTGCAATTGAATGTGCAATGGAAGATGTGGCCAGAACCTTCATTTTTTCTCTTATCCAAAAGGTGTAGGAAAGGGCATAATAGCTCTTCATCATCACCAAAAAAATACACACTTGTTTTGCTTCATAAAATAAGGATGTCAATATTTTTCTGCTATGGAGCACTACAGACTGTCTCAAGACTAATTATTTCACTATCTGAAAATGTTTTATCACTGTTATTCAGATATTTGCTTCCACCTCAGGCCCAGGTCTAGATGTATTTGGAGATGTTGTCAAATTCCATCTTCTGCCTATGAGAAAAAAACTTCACAATGAGGTCAACTAAAACCTCTGTTTTGTATTAAATTTTCAACAGGATTTCAGAAAATAGGAAAGTAAGTCTTTCTAGAACATAGACACAAGAAGCTTGGGCAAATCTGATGCCAGAACAATATTGTCAAATATCACAGGAGAGTAAGCTTTCAAAATCTGATTCCTCTTCAAAGTTCAGCAAATAAATTTTTGTCTCCTCATATGAAAAAAAATCTCTTGCAAGGCATTGCAAATGCACTTGGAACACAGAACTATACATTTGACACCAATAATCCAAAACCTCTAAACACAACTTGACAAAGGCAAAAAATTAGTTAAAACTCTCAACAACCATGAAATTTCAATCCCAATCCTTATCAATCTGTTGACTTAATTATTACCAATTCATAACAGCTTTTTAATTCTGACATGAACATTTGTCCTTTTCTAATTGTGGCACGGTTCCATCTCCAATGATAAATTCGTGCAATAATGGTTCATGAGCTTTTATTTTTGCAGATTCTGGATTCCTCTGGTAAGTGAGCAGAAGAAACTTCAACTAGGAAAAGTGAATTTTCCTCAGGGAAATACTCAGTTGTTATAATTTGTCTCCAGTCTCATAATCCTGTCACTGAAAAGCGTCAAGGTGAGATTGGGACAAAATATAATAAAATATGTATATAAAATATAACAAAGGATCATTTTGCTGTAGACACCTAATGTAACATCTTGCATCCCAGAAGTATTCTGAAAGGAGATGGAAGCCCGGTGTGTTCGGTCTCTTCTCCCAGGTAACCAGGAGCAGGATGCATGGAAAGGGTCTCAAGCTGAACCAGGGGAAGTATAGATCGGATTCTGGGGAAAAAATTCTTCACTGAAAGTGTGGTCAGGCATTGGAACAGGCTGCCCAAGGAAGTGGTCTAATCATGTTCCCTGGAAGAATTCAAAAGGCACGTGGATGTGGCACTTAGGGGTATGGTTTAGTGGTCAATGGTTGGATGCTCTTAGAGGCCTTTTCCAACCTTAACTATTCTAAAGTGTATCAGGTATGGTTTAATGTTATTAGGAAATTCAACTACAAAATGGACAGTAAGGCTATTAATTTTTGTGAGTGACTCCAGTTAAATGGTCTGCAAGTGTGCCACAGGAGAAGAATTAAGAGTCAAAATTATCATCACAAATAGATTTAATTCTGTAAGTCTAAACACAAAATTCTAGAGTTACACAGTAAAAAATGAATTGCGCTAGCACAGAATGGGAGATGTTTGAGCAGTCAGCACTTCTCCAAAAAATACCTACCTACTCCAGGCACAGTGACTCTTCTCTGTCATTCTTTTTCAGAGTTAAATGTCAGGCTGGGAGGGATAAAGATTTCTAAAAAAAACCCCAAATTATTTAACTGTAGTCCATGGCTTCAGCTGGACAACATATGTAAATAAAAATAGCAAGTGGGTCTAGAGGAGGGTAAAAGAGATACTTAGTGATGCAGAGAATGCAAGAATGGGGAAAGATTGAAAAGATGAGAAAGATTCAATTAAATTGGAGGCAAGAGATGTAGCTGTTCCTGTAGAGTTCAAGATGCATTTGGGCAAAGCTCTGAGGCACATGGTGGGATTCTTGGGGCTGTCCTGTGCCGGGCCAGAGTTGGATTTCAATGATCCTTGTGGGTGCCTTCCAATACAGGATATTCCAGGATTCTATGGTTCTATGAAAGACTTCTGAAACAGGTCCAAGAAATATAAATGTTCACAGAATTCTTTAAAATTATTAAAAGACTGCAAGAGGGGTAAAAGCGCAAAAATGCAGAGACTTTTGAGATAACACTATGGTCAAAAGACACCTGATACTGATAATGGAAACTGCAGATCTTGAATTCTCCAACTATCCAACTATCAGTGATCCTAAGAAACTCTTCTTCCTAGAGGACGGATGAATAGCTTCTAAGACACTTCATTTGGGCTTTTTGTTTTCTAAGTTGGAGTGTAAGGATTTATGCTGCTCAATTCTTTTACAGTATTTTAAACATTTTAGAAATTATTGTTACAACTGAATATATGGAGCAGACCTGAATATAATAAAGACAATAACACTTGTAAGAAGTAATATATTTGTATTCCTTGTTTGAGTTCAGAATAATACTTGGAAAGCAAGAAGAAGAAGAACAAAAATAAGACTTTTTAGGAAGCCAATTAGAAAATGTAAAACTTACATCTTGCAATTCATAGATGTAAAACAATCCACACAAAAAGACCTTAAAGGCCACGAAAGAATGTTCGCCATCTGAAATTTGTAAGATTTTCAGCTATTGCATAACATTGCCTCCAGCAATGAACCTCACCGAATCACATCAACTCAAAGTTTGTGCTAGGAATCCGTGTCACTTCAGAGAGAGACTAAGAGAGAGAGAGAAAAAGAAACAGAAAAGGAAAGTGCACCCCATATGGAGTTTATACCAAATTATTTTAAAATATGTTTAAATAATCGAAAAATCAGTTCCATTCAGTGGCGTCTGTCATGAATCCTGGAAGAACATGATATGAGAGATCTTAAGTTTCATGGAGAAAAAAAAAAAATGAGCAGGTAACTAGCAGGCACACTGAGGACGGTGACAGTACCTTATAAAGTCACAAAACCTGGTAAATAAGAAAAAACATGGCTTTTTTTAGTGATGGGAGGCATTTTTAAGTTTAGAAGCTTCCAACAGTCCATTGCACAGGCAGAAGTACAGGGAGAGAATATTTGCTAAGGGTAGGACTGGACAGATTTTCAGGTGAGCATTTTATTCTATTAGTGATTTATGACAAAACAAATATTTATAGGTGATGCCACACTACTTCACATAAGCACAAGAGGAAAACAGGCTACCTACAGATAATGGAAATACATCCTTAATTGCCTTGCCAAATATTACTACACCAAACTCTCGACACACAGGAGCAGAGACCCCTTCTCACAGCAGCACTCCATTCTCCCTTCCTTCCCCATCCCCTCAGGCAGATGGTGTGCAAACCTGACCCCATGGCTCTCTTCCTCATTTCTTTATCTTTTCCCCTCTTTTTCTCTGTGGTTTCCAGTAGCAGCAATGCTATTGCATCACTTCTGTATGCTATAACCAGCAAAATTCCCCTTTGCTCCCATTTCAGTGTAGGCTCTGTCAGTGCATGTGGTTGGGATTCTCACAGTAACCAAGCAGAAGAGCATCAGTTTTGCTTGCTTTGGAGTTTCTGCTAATCCCAGTCTCTTGCCTGCTCCACTGCTTTGTTTACGCAGCCCTTTTGCTGTTCCCTGCCTGCCCTTACAAATGTTGTTTTGACATCATGGTCACCAGGTGCCCCACCACCCCTTCCATCAACAGACACTTGTGCAGCAGATGGCACAAATGGGTTGGCAATAATTTAGTGTCTCAGCATTGGATTGCCTTGTCTGGTGCTTGTGATGGTGGCTAGATGGGTTAATGACAGTAGCAGGGAAAAAAATAAAATAAAAATACTGTGGGGATGCACTTTCAGAGAAGAAAGTCCTTTCGTGGGCCAGAAACACTGCTGAAAATCTCTGTTCCTGATAAGCATGAGCTATATTCTGTAATAAAAGAAGCTTATTTTAGTACCTTCAGTTTATACACATTAAAAATGTCAAGGTTTCCCTTATCTCCTTTGATCAGCATAACTCCAATGACTCCGATTACATTTTCTGCAGTACATTACAAAACTTTGGTTAGTTTAGCTATGATGGTCTAAGGATAATAAATAAATAAGATTAGTAAGGGGTGGTGAGAGCTTTCATTAGACCAACAAATAATTATTTGTGTGTACGTACCTGCTGGGACACTGAAATGCATGGTTAGAATTAGAACCCAATGGTAAATGCTGAAGTTTTTTATTCTCTAGTTGAGTTGTTGCCAGAAAAAAGGCCAATTTTTTAATATAAACCCTTATAAAGAGTTGGAAGTCAATTCAATGTGAATAATCATGAAGTTCAGGGGTGTTTGGATTCAGGGTTCCAATACAGAGCTCAGTAATCTACAGGAATATGTAGATCATGCAAAGAGTTGGAAATGAATCATAATCAGTTTCTTTACTCTGCTGGCTTCTTACTCTGGATAAATCACTTGAACTGTTTTCATCCATTTCGCTGCTTCTAAATTGGAGATAATATTCCTGTCCCAGGGGTACTGCAATGATTAATTAATCACTTCAAGTCACTTGGGACTTGAAAATGTGTGCGTGTGTGTATATGTATCTTCACATATGCAGAATATATATAAATATTTCCTTTACTTTGTATGTTAGGCATAAAGGGTGTCGTTCTAGAAATCAGCACTGAATTTTTTTGAACAAGAATAATCAAAAAAACCCATCTTGGGAATTCAGGCTGTCAAATTCAAATGACAGTCATACTTCCCATCTCCAAATTATCTCCAGCTATAAAGTTCTTTCTCTTTCCTTGAAATCGTCTCCCTCAGAAGACTCAAGAAGCAAAAGTTATTGATACTGAAGAAATTTCACATTGCTCTCCTTTTCCAGTATGATATGGAGTTATTTGTATTCTGCTTTGTGGGGCTTTGTCAGGAATCATATATTATACTGCAGTCTGGACCACTGAGAGGCACAAAACAGCCCGCACCACTGCAGCTATGAGGGCAAGAAAAGAGAGGAATAGAGTAGAGGAGTTGTATTTAAAGAAAAAAAAATAAATATGGGTGCATTTGGGCTCCTTATGCAGCATTACTAACCTTCAACTGTTGGACTTAGAGGTCTTTTCCAACCTTAGTGATTTTGTGATTCTACGATAAAACTGTAGTATCGCACACAAGGCTGAGTAAATGATCACTAGAAGTGTGGTTGGCTGTTCCAAGACACTTTCTGGACCTATATGCATAATCATAAGACCAGCATGTAAAAACGAGGCAGATCTGCTAATTTATTCCTAGATTTCTTCTTAGAATAAGAAAAAATAAACAAATAAAGTGCAAATAAAATATCTGTAAGATCTTTTTTTTCCCCCTAACTTCTTGGAGTTCTAGCTTCTTAAAAGAGAAACTAAAATAGAGCCTCTTGTATGATCACAATGTGAGTCAAAAAGCAGACATATATTTTTCTCTGCTTTCTGCTTTTAAGCTGCAGCTACATGGATTTTGCTGTTACTGGAAGGAAAAAATAAACTATATACAGCCCTGGCACACATTTTCAGCTCAGCCTTAATTTCTCACATGATCTTGGGCAGGTGTTCTAAGCCCACATTGGCTCAATTCCCCATCTGTTGATCAAAGCTAATGTCTAGACCAAGTAGAGTCAGTTGACAGCTTCAGAGTAAAATGATTTTCTACCAGATTCACCAGAACGAAAAAATTTTGAGAAAACACATCAAGTCCGCAAAAGTTTTTGACGCAGAAACAAGAAGGATACCGTGAATCCAGTGACACCCCCTTGGTGAAGCAGGTTTGCTTCTCACACATGCTCCAGATCTCTGGGATAAGGCACCTTTTACAGTTGTCACTCTTATAACTAATCACATACATAAAAATTCAGAGTAGTAAACTCCCAGGTCTCTCCAGGACCCTTGCTCTGTGTTTCTTTACATGACATGTGCAGATTTCCATTATTTATTGTGTGGATGAGAATTTGTTGCTTAACCTCAGAGGCTCTTAAATTTCCAGCTCTTTTTGTGGCTTCTCTCATTGGCTGTCTGTTGTACAGGCAGGTCAGCAACTCATCTCCTACACTTCCCCAATGGTCATGTTCCACAGCGACAGAAAGATCCTGGAAATATATTTGCTATGGGAAACATTCTGGTCTAGTGAGCCTTATAAGCACAGGAGCAGTCTTCCTCTTCTAAAAACTTACACTGTTCTCTTTACTTCCATTATTATATTCTGCTGTGATGCAAAAATACCAAATAATGATGATTCTTAGAAATTCTTCCCTGTGACGGTGGAGAGGCCCTGGCACAGGGTGCCCAGAGAAGCTGTGGCTGCTCCACCTCTGGAAGTGTCCAAGGCCAGGTAGGACGGAGCTGGGAGCAGCCTGGGATAGTGGAAGGTGTCCCTGCCCGTGGCAGGAGGGGGGCATGAGATAATTTTTAATGTTCCTTCCAACATAAGCCATTCTACAATTCTATGATTCTATGATATTTCCCTTGTTAAAGTAGAGTAAGAAATCAGAAACTGTCAAATGTTTGGGAACTGGAAATTTGAACAACCAAAGAGCTGAAATCCAAAAAATGCAAATAGCTAAAATGATTTCACAGCCTTTCTAGTTAAAAAGTATTTCTACTTTCAACAGGGTCTTATTCCTGCCCAACCTGCAAAAAGAGGATTTTGACAAAAAATGGTCCTCCTTCCAGATCAGACATTTTGACTCATTTCTCATGTTTTTGAGAAAGTAGATAAAATAAATATATTTTTAGGTAAAGAAGTAAGTTGCTAGGAGGCAGGAAAAGATCTATTCTGCAAAGATTAATGAAAAACAGGTACAAGTATTACTCTCTGGCTGCTCTTTTGGTAAAAATATACATTTAAAGATGACATGTGTACAAATTTTATCATGGAAGTGACCAAGAAGTCCTTTGCCTTCCTTCTCATTTTGCTTTTAGTTTGGTATCCCTGTTTCCCACTGTTTCAAAAAATGGTCTTGAGTTTGTGTATGTGTGCATGCCTGTATATAATGACATATAATAACTTCTCAATTAGATCTGTACTGTAATGGGCTCATTAGTATAAATGTGTGTGATTGGCCTCTGTTCTGCTACAGAACTGAAGTTAATCAGATAAACTTCAAAGGGCAAATGGAAGGATTATGCCTCACCTCATGGGGACACGGTCCTTCCTTTGAAGTACCTGTTGGCATCCAGAAAGTTCTGTCAAGTCATCAATACATTTTAACTACCTTGGGGTAGTTTCCTACCTTTTTCTTCTGATGTAGAAAGCCTTCCTTTTTCTCTCATGTAAATATCCTGCTTGGCCCGATGGGATCTGGAACCCCAGTTGATGCCCTGAGTACCATCATCACGGCCAGAATCAACCAGTCATCAAATGCTTTCTTTTTAGTATACAAGAGAAGTAATTGGGTTCTTCACAAGTTATACAAATACATGTAGAAAGCAGTGCTGCTATTAGGAAGGCTTCAACTTCCAGCTAAGAGGGGCCCGTACAAGTGTTAACCAGGGTTATCCTTGTTAATTCAGAATCAATTTTTCTGCATATATAAGTGTTCACTCAGTTTCGTGATTAAATAAAATGTCAGAGCTAAAATATATGCCTGCTTATTACTACTACCAGTAGACAAGTCAGGCATTTTCTCCTCTGTTTATTCAACAGCAAACCACTCTTATTTGCAAAACAAAAAAGTAACACAGTGAGAACACTGAAATCCTTTCTATTTCTTTTTTAAATGCTCAGACTAAACCACACAAAACCAGCCAGTCATTTCTTCCCTGCCAACTGATTATGCAGGCATGTTGTTTGAAAGCTTGCATAATTTACATTAGCATGCCTAAGATCTCAGGTGACTATGCCTTTGAGGCCAGCATGATAGCCCCAGTGGACCAAGATTTGATATTCTTCCCAATATCTGACCCTTTTTTCCTTGTTAATTATGGGCAGACTTCCCTGGCCTGGGCCTGGATCTGCACCTGTTTCCCATCTCTGAGCAGCTGCTAATTAGGTTGCAAATGGTGGGGCTGGGCAGAGCTGGCCACACAGGCTTCAGAGCCCATTGATCAGGCTGGCGTGCCGTGCACACAACAATTATTGCCTTCTGAACTTCCCGCAATGAAAGCTGCTCCCAGACACCACATTGTATTGAAATTAAAAATTGTATCACTTCTCACCCTGCTGATATGTAACAGCGCTGCTCCAAAGGAATAAGGGACAGCAGAGGATGGATATTGGATCCAGCACTCCCCTGTGCAGTGAGAAATAATAAATATCATGAGTTATGTGTATTTAAGCTGGAGGTGACTCCAACAAAGTGTTGTTAATGTTTCTCTTAAAATCATTTATTTGTCCTGCTGGTCCCAAGAAAAAGTGACTTCTGAATCTTATCTTGGAAACAGAGTTGTGAATGATCCTAAAAAAACATTATGCTGGAATAATCCTAAAATTATTATTTTGATTAGTGGCATTTGAGCAACATCTCAAAATAGTGGGTTAACTGTAGCAATACTCACCAATTTAAGCTAAAATTAAGGATTTTCCTTTTTAGGCAGTGTCTTTGGTGCTCAGAAAAAAAGCGGAAGTACATTAAAAGCCCAAAGGCTGATTTATTTGAAAATAAATAAATAAATAAATAAATAAATAAATGTTGTATTTCCAGCCCAGATGGTGAAAGGTGATAAAAGTTTCAGAGAAATTGAGAGGAGTTCCTCATGGAAAGAATCAGGTGACTCTCTGCCATTCCAAGATATGTCAATAAATGTGTAATATACGCTATCCATGAAGTATATGGAGATCCTCTTGGTTTTATCACACTAAATACTGAGACTTTGGAAACCTAATGATATATGAATTACTACAAAATTCTACAGAGAAGGAAAATATGGTATAGAGAAGCTAAAGGGACTTGCTTGAGCAGGTAGAAAGGGTTTCTGCAAGTGAGGAAAGGATTGTATGTATATTTTGTACTGAAACCACTGAAAGATTCTTTCACCTACCTGGAGATTTATCTAATTCCACTGTGGTCAAGGATCATCATTACCAATGGACTGCATGACAGAACCTTCTCTGTGGTTCTAGATCTTCTATTCAATAAAGAAAAATAAAACACTAAATAATACTAATATATATTTTTTTTTAATGTTTATGTCACTAAGAGCAAGTACAAGAGCAAATACTCTGAAAAACTCATGGGTTTTTACCCAGACTTACAAACCCACTCTGAATAACACACCCATCACCAGTAAACTGAGACTTCTGCAATCCAGAGGATTCTTTGCTAAGGGAAATATTCTGAAGCAGCTTTGCATAGAATGCAGAATAAATCAAAGATTTTCATAAGCAGAAAATCATGCGAAACTCACGCTATTAATAATTCACTGTGAATTATTTTCTTGTCTTAGGATCTGCAGGCCAGATTCCCAGCTGGTGTAAATCCACATGATTGTCTCAGCTTCAGTGGAGCTGTGCTGATTTACACCAGCTCAGGAGCTGACCCAGTGTGTTGATCAAGAATATTTCATCAGCATGATAGGACAGGGTATGCTTTGAAAAAAAAAAAAGAGTGACATGCACTGAAAACAGTAACAAAACAGTTCACCAGCTGTTCACAATCTTAATATGTCTGTGGATGGTGTGAAGGAGATAGAAAGCCGTTTGTGCAGGCTAATAGTGTGCTAGGAAGCTGCAGCAGGTGAAAAAAACAATAATAATCTTCCCAGTTTTTCAAGAAATGATGATCCAAAACAATAGTTGGCAGCTTAACTCTTGTCAGCCTGTTGTTTTACAAGATCCAGCATTTCCTCTACTTTGAATTTGTATTAGCAGAGGATGAATCATTGATGCTGCCGGATCCCCTCATTTTTTATATACAGCAGAATGAATTATTTTCATATATCATGTCATGAGCTTTCTCTATTTTTACATTTTCCCACTGCAGTTGAATCAAAGTGAATATTTCATAGAGATTCCTTTTCTGTAGGGTTTGACCATAAATCAGATTTGCTGCAATCTATCTGCAGAGGTGACCTGCTTTCTCAAAACTAACATGGCAAAAAAAAAAATAAAAAAAAAAAAGAAACAAGAGAAAAAAAGCCCCAGCCTCTAACTAAATAAATCTTTACCAAAATATTCTTTTAATTAAAGACGCACACTAATGAATATTTTAAAAATTGGTATAACTCACCTTTTATTAAATGTTTAAATACATCAAAATGTTGCATAGACTTAGCTTTGATATTTTGGACAGGCTTGGGATAGAGTCTGTCTCCAATCAAGATTAAAGGCAGCAGAAAAAGTAGAGGATAAATTTACATCAACACATGACTGGATATGAGTGGTTATGTTATAGTTAAGTGCATTATGAAAGATTTAGAAAACCCTGGTCTTGGCTTTAGGCTTAAAGTAATTAACAATTTCTTTGCATGTGTGAATCAGTGGAGATTCTGAGTTTAACTTTAGGGGCATTAAAGTTTTTAATACAATCCCTTAGCTTGTGTTCAGAGTCAGTGTAGTAAGGAACATCAGGGGTCAGTAAGTACAGATTATAATAAAGCAGTACTTGTACCCTTGCACTGCAGTGAATTTATTCTTCTAGGAACGAATCAGATTTAAACCCTCAAATGTGGAGGCTGACCAAGATCTGAACTTATTGGCAGATTCTTTTTATCAGGCCAGAGAGATTCAGGAAAAGCACTTGCAAAGAGAAAAAAAAATATATTAAATGAGAATAAAATTGCTGTTCCTTTTCAGGTGGAAGTTTGGCCAAGTGTTAATTATATGATGAACTATGTCCTAAAAGGAGCTGGTCTTGATGACCAATGTCACGTTCTTGGGAGAACCGATTCAAAGGACAGAAAAAACATCTATGATTTCGTGTTGGTCAAATATTTTCTTTCTCTCTTTCCCTACTGCCTCAAAGCGTTTCACTTTATTTACTCATCTTTTTTTCAGGATGGTCATCTATGGTTAAGTATATGTAGTTATACCTTCTTTGCATCACCTATGAAATCTGAATTTAAGAGTTCCTGAGTAAAAAACTTCATGCTTACCTCTTGGTCTAGAAAACTTGGTCACAGTTACCCAAGTCAGTTGCACATTTCATTAGAAAACATAAATCCATCCTCTCAACACAGATTAACCTCTGCGCTGAGACAATGCTAAAATGTTGGGTTTGAACCTGGAGGTGTTTAATCCTGACACTGGAAAGCAAAATGCTTGGAAGAAACAGAAATATTCTACAAACATCAGTTCCTCTCAGCAAGGGTCTCATGACTCTGCTGGTCCATTGTAGAGCACAAATAAAGCACAAAGCTTTGCTGAAAACTTAAATCTGTTTGTGAATAACCTATAAGTATGCGCACACACACACACACGCAAAGATTAATGTGCTGAATACATTTTTTAGTCTGAATTTATGATCTCATCCTTTTCTTTCTGTGATTGTTGACAATGGTCCAAAGGTGGAATGACCTACCTAGAAAAGCTGAGGAATCACCTCCAAAAGAGGTTATTAGTCATTTCCTACTTAGATAATATTAGAGAAATAGGGTGAAAACATTTGGACTTCTCCAAAAAACGAAAAATTAGATAAAGTTTACTCTGTTTTGATAATCCTGGTTAAGGGCACTCAGCAAGGTACGAACAGAGGTCAGGAAATTGTCACATATAAAAAAACTGAAGTCTAGCTCTAGAAAAGTACAAGTTCCATAAATCGTAAAATCACAGAATCACAGAATGGTTTGGTTGGAAAAGCCCTTAAAGATCATCTCATTCCAACCCCTCTGCCATGGGCAGGGATACCTTCCACTATCCCAGGTTGCTCAAAGCCCCATCCAATCTGGCCTTGAACACTTCCAGGGATGGGGCAGCCACAGCTTCTCTGGGCAGCCTGTGCCAAGGCCTCACCACCCTCATAGTAAAACATTTTTTTTAAATACTCAATTTTTTCAGACTTTCATTATAGGAGAGATGCTTCATCCCTCTAATCATTTTTATGGTACCATCTGTGCTCATCTCAACAGGAGTTATGAGTCCAGAGTCCTTTCTGTGTTGCATCAAGTGACACCAGTCACAGGAATTACTTCCTACATGATTTCCTGTTTCAGTCAATAGCCACCTACACTTAACCAGCAGAAAAGCTCCCAGGGACCTTTTGGAGATTGTTTCACTTGCATAACCACCCAAGGGTTGCCCTGGCGTATCTGAGGCATCTGCATGGTCCTGGTGGGTATAGTCCAGGACCTACAGGTGAGCCACAACCTGGAAAAACAAGATAATGGGGGATAACCTCAGTCATCTTCCACTGCTCTCTAAGAAATTCCTTTGTTCTCCAAGCAGTGAAGCAAACAGAGTTTTTAGGTAATGCCCTTGACCTTCAACAGTGAGATCTGATGATATTAGAGCTCTTTCCAACCTAAACAATTCAATGATTCTATGATCTCAAATGTGATTAGATGGACTTTTTTAGGTGACTGAACTATGTTGACCAAATTCCCATTCTGATCAAGAGCCTAAAGTGTGAACATCTAAATTTCAGTGTGTTAATCTTGTACCAAACCAAATCTTAGGCCATTAATGTGAAGTAGACATTGCATAGTCAGCTGTCTAAACGTGACCACTTAGTGCCATCTGGGATACCCTAAAGTATTCCACCTGGACTCCAGCTGCAACTCCCAAGACTCAGATGGCACTTGGAACCACCGCATATGCGGGCTATTAAACCAAGCCACTAAATTTTAGATGGCTAAAATTAGGTTAGATGAATCCTGCTTTCAGGGCCTCAGGATGCCACTTTTAAATCTTCTACACCCTATTAATCTGACACCTAAAGGCTAAGACTGGGAATAAAAATTATGCCTTTCATAGGCTTCTAAATGCAAGGGATACGTTATTACTCCTCAATAGGAGCTAAGGCCCGAGGATATTTTACATCTTGAAGTCCTACAAAGGCATTCAGTATATGAGTTTCTGTAAGCATGAAATGTTGCATCCAAACATGATTTATAATAACTTTAGGTCTCTTAGAGAGACATAAGCTTGGGTAATGGATTGGGTGGATAGAATGGGAGGCAGAGTGCTTATTTGTAGACGATACTGCTTAAAATTAGTCATCACCAATTTTGTATTGGTTTAGTGATATACTTTCAAAGATTAACTTACTCAAACTTTCACCTAGATTTGATGATACTTTTTGAATGATAATTTATTATCTGAAGACTTTCTAGCATATGCCATTACTCCAGATGTCTGCAAAATTGATACTAAAATGCACGGGGTAAATTGCACTTTGAGTTACTACATTTGGCTCCCAATACTCTGTCTGGTTCCCATATCCTGCTGTATTTCCACTTCTGGGTTTTGTCATAAAACCAAAGAATAAAAAATTTGAGCAAATAAAGATGGTATGAGTACACAGCAGCTAGATCCTGTAGATCAAGGAGAAGTTCAGTATGAGAAGAAATATAAATTCCTCCTTGCTCTGCAGTTGCAGTACCATAACCAGCATTCTAGCTACATAAAAAGTAATAACAACTGACATATGGATGCCTAGGAAACATTTAAAATCAAAGACAGGGTCCTTTTTCTTAAAGCTCTTTTTTGTATTAAAGCTCCATGCATGGATATTTTGGTTATATTTTTTTTTTTACTCACTAAGTATCTTCAGTGATAAGTCCATGAAAGTTAGTCTTTCTTTTTAATAGTTTATCTATTCCAAAGCACTTTTTTCTTAAAATCTGGTTTATTTATTCACACACTTAGGAATATGTGCACATACCTTGACATGAGCATCCTTAAAAGACTTGGTTAGATAACACTGTTTTATTTTCAAAGAAAAAAGGCATGCAGTAACAATAACTAGAAATCACAGGCCTTAGCTGTACCCATCTGAGAGAGGATTCAGTGTGGAATAAAGGAGACAATGCAGTTCAACTGTATCATTTGTCTAAGCCAGGTATCATCACCCAAACCTCCATTATGCTCAAAGAAAACAAACAGGTGCTTCCAACTGTGAATTATCTGATATAGTTGGGATTTTTTTTCTTCAGAATGAGATGAACCACCCTCTAGAGGCAAAAAAAAAAAATATCATTTAACAGTGGCTTCTTAGCTCTGCTGTTAAACTACAGGCTAAGAGAGAGAGTGTTTCTGAAGCTACCTAAGAAAATCTTGCCTCCAAGAAATTAAAAATTTTCCCAACTCCATGCTGAAGATAAATAATAAAACCTCCCAGTCTTGTGATTATTATATTCAGACACCAAATCCAAGGGTTCCAGTGCTTTCTAAGGTATATCACATACAAAATCCTTCCAGCTTTTCCTTCAAATCTCTGTATCATTGCTACAACCACAAATAACACTCCACATTCCTGTTATTTATACTTAAGGTTCAGGTCTCTGTGTTTTCTTCCCAATTACTCCACTTTCTCTGTTCTCCCCTTACTTATGCAATCCATTTAATTTCCCTTACCCTTCTCTTCAGGGAATCTTGATATTATTTTTATACAATGTGTTCTTGTAATTTTGACTGTGTTATCACAGTAGTGCAGGAAACTAAATATATCATCCAGGTAGTTTGGACATTTGGAAAAGAGATGTTCTAAGCAGAATATAGTCTAAACCTGTGTCTGAACCATTAAAAATCAAAGTATTTAAAGCAAAAGTCTTATTAAGGGGTATTAAACCCCTTAATTCCCAACCTTTTAAACCCTAAAAGTTCATTGCTAAAGAATGAAAATGTTTTTTATTAATTTAATTTCAAATCGTATCATTTAGACTATTCTGTTATATTAAATCATTAGCTATTTATTACATTTCACTAATACTATTAATGCAGCGCACTAAAATTATCTGAATTACTAAACTGCACTATTTGAATATAATGATAATATTTATTTTAAATATGTAAGATCAGAATGATAATGGAAGAAGAAGTGGATATATTCATTCCTCCTTTTGTCCCCATCCTTTCACCAATAGCAGATTTCAATGTTAGCAAAATCTCCAAAGTGTGGCAATAACTGGAGAACAGAAACTACCATGTGCAGATTGTTCTTTTTGTCTCCTGAGAAAGAGAATTGTTTGAGCAGAGGAGTATTAGAATTTAACTTTTGGACTTTCCCCAGAGAAGCTGTGTCTGCCCCATCCCTGGAAGTGCCCAAGGCAGGGTTGGACGGGGCTTGGAGCAACCTGATCTAGTGGAGGGTGTCTCTGCCCACGGCAGGGGGTTGCAATGAGATGTTCTTAAAGGTTCCTTCTGATCCAAACCATTCTATGGAATTTTTCTGTCTGTTTGTTTTTCAATCTACAAACTACTTTGAAAGCAATATAATTTCATATCAACAAAATGTTTTCTGAAAAGTCTTCTGAGGTCATTCAGCAGCATATGGACTTCATTTTTCATGGTCAATAGTTACATGTGGTCAAGAGTTGCTCTTATTACAACTGTGAAATGCTTTTCTCCTCGGTACTTGAAATCTTATGCTTCCAGTAATGTTGTCAGGCAGGTATATGACACAGGANAATATTTATTTTAAATATGTAAGATCAGAATGATAATGGAAGAAGAAGTGGATATATTCATTCCTCCTTTTGTCCCCATCCTTTCACCAATAGCAGATTTCAATGTTAGCAAAATCTCCAAAGTGTGGCAATAACTGGAGAACAGAAACTACCATGTGCAGATTGTTCTTTTTGTCTCCTGAGAAAGAGAATTGTTTGAGCAGAGGAGTATTAGAATTTAACTTTTGGACTTTCCCCAGAGAAGCTGTGTCTGCCCCATCCCTGGAAGTGCCCAAGGCAGGGTTGGACGGGGCTTGGAGCAACCTGATCTAGTGGAGGGTGTCTCTGCCCACGGCAGGGGGTTGCAATGAGATGTTCTTAAAGGTTCCTTCTGATCCAAACCATTCTATGGAATTTTTCTGTCTGTTTGTTTTTCAATCTACAAACTACTTTGAAAGCAATATAATTTCATATCAACAAAATGTTTTCTGAAAAGTCTTCTGAGGTCATTCAGCAGCATATGGACTTCATTTTTCATGGTCAATAGTTACATGTGGTCAAGAGTTGCTCTTATTACAACTGTGAAATGCTTTTCTCCTCGGTACTTGAAATCTTATGCTTCCAGTAATGTTGTCAGGCAGGTATATGACACAGGAAGGGAAGCCAAGGAACTCAACATCTGTTGGAACTGCTTTCTCCTTTGTCCACGCCATGAAGCAAATCCCTTCTCTGCAAGACAGCCCTGCAGACTAAGTCCAGCCAGAAACTCCATATGATCATAGCAAGCCTGTGATGTCCAGAATTGTGCAAATGTTTCTGCAGTGGTGGGCTGTAAATGTGGGAGGTACAGGTTTGGCTTCAAGGGAACATAACTGGTTGTCAAATATCTGAGACTTGACTTCTCTCTATTGTTTACTTGAATATAACTCTTAGAGACCTCCTGGTACTGAGTACTCTACTGTTAAAAAAATAGGATTGTCTTTAATTATGTAAAAGATTCCCATTTTTAGCCATGTAAAAGTCTACATCGGTCGTTGATTTTTCTTCTACAGGCAGTGGAGAAACAAAGGGCTTTTCAGAGTGGGATTCATCCAGTTCTAACAGGCGTATCTAAAACAAATAGAACCAGTTGGTCTCTGGAGATGCCTGACCCTTGACCACAAAGAAAATCGAGACTGAGTTAGAGAAGAAGTCTAATTTTATAAAATTTTATTTAGGCAATATGACTGCCACCTACATTTATCTGCCCTGACTCAAAGGCTTGTTCCATATGCAGAAAAGAGCAATAAAGAATGTAGCATATCTTCATTTCACAGGCAGGTATGCACGTGGCAAAAAGGGCAGCATTACCATGTGCACTTCAGTGACATAGGAACCCAAACCCCAGCATATTTTTTTAGTTGGGTTCAGTAAGATCAAATTACTTCTGTAAAGTCACACACAGAGTCTGTGTTTAGGAAAAAGCTGAAGTTGGCCCTCCGGAGTCCGGAGCTGCTGCTCATCCTCACCACTATCCACCCCTCCTTCATCAGCCTCCTGACCTGACTAAACAGCACTGTCAGGGTCTCTTTCTTTTCCTTTTTTGAAGGAAAAGCTGTGTGGGTCTCTGAAGTTAAGCAAGTTTCTTCTGCTTTACACATCTAAATTAAAATCTATTTAAGAAAAAACTACAAGACATAGTGCAATTTTAAAGTCATTTGGCAAACTGATTCTGTCAAGAAAGCTTAGTTTCATTCTGTTTGCTTGCAACAGCTTTTTTTTTCCATAACTCTGCTGTTCTTGTTCTTTTAATACATTTGGGAGGCCTGTCAAGGCCTATCCACTCTCTAAATAGCTTTGCAGATTAAATTTTTAACTCTACTCTCTTCATGCAGATGTATATTTCTGACAAAGAATTGCACTGACATGTCATCTCCCATCGTTCTCACAAGAGAGGAAATAGCTACGTGCCAGTGCTGTTCGAAACTCTGACTCTCCCCAGCAAACAGTAAAATAAAATAATCATAATTATAAACCCCTGCATTGAGAAAACCCACTTCTTTATTTGAGGTTTTGCTACACTAATTTCCTTTGTCATAGCAGTTTTGGGCTATTGTCTTCTTCACCTTCAGCAACATTTGTAACCAAGTAATGAGAAACTGGGGAACATGGGGCAGAAAAAAAATGGGGTTTGTTGATTTAGCTGCTGCTGCAGGTACGCCTGAACTTTTAGCCAAAGACTGTGCAGAACACCCAGCCTAACCTTAAATCCTTTTTTCACTCAGAAACATTTTTATCATTACTTTTTCTTTTTTTAAACATAACTACAAAAAAAAATCCTACTCCGCTGCAAATGCACTGTGTAAGGGAAGGAATGCCCTGCCTTCACAGGAATGAAGGCTTTCTGATTTACTAGATGGGGAGTGTGCCCAGTTAAGGACTTTTTGAGAGCAGTTGTTTCCTAGAACAGAGTGAGAGACAGTAAAGAGGGAACAAACTGAATTTCAGTGAGCAGAATCCATCCGCAGATTAGGTATGTAAATTAAAAGGGTCTTCGATGTGTCGTGCAGTTTGTCATCTTACGTTCGGCTTCCTTCTCCCCACAGAATCAATTGCATGTAAATAGGTCGTTGCTTATGCATAAGTCATTGCTTATGAATTCTTATTATCAAACACTTCTTTGGGACTCAAGATGCTTTTCTGAGATAAATATAGAGCAGAAATGGATGAACATGGAAGAAAAATACTCGTAAAGATAATGGGAGATCTCTGGGGTAACTCCTCTGCATCTAGTACAAATGTCCATTAAAGAGTCTAAGCATTTATGGTCATAAATACTTACTCAAGGTGTGGAGAAAGCAAAAGGAATGTTTCATGAACCAAGATTATTAAAAAATAAAGGAGATTGCACTTTCTGGGAGTTGTTATATGACAGACTTTTTACTTTGACAGGAATTGAGAAATGCCGGGTTCTGTCATTTAAGGGTATTTCCACATTTTTGTCCAGCATTGGGGACAGAAGTTATGCATGTTATTCCCTCTTCTCATTTTATTGTTGCGTGTCTGATTTGTGTCTCCCATTTAGAAGTTCAGGTTAAAGTTTTGTCTTATTATTGCAATGCTAACACTCTTTTTTTCTATTGGTCTCACTGGAAAATTTTCATATTTTATTTTATTTCCAGACAAGAGATAAACTCTCTGCAAATTATCGAGATTCTTAGCTGCCAGACTATTCACTCTGTGCTGAACATGTGGGCTTTTGTTGCACTCTTCTAGATCATTTTTGTGGATTGCTCCTCTCTTCTGAGGTTCAGGGTTGTTCCTGTTGATTGGAATCAATTAAACCTTTCATGGAACTTAGGATGTATTTGTAAGCATTTAAAAGTGTTAAACATAATAACGATAATGCATTTTGAAGCAATTTCTTTGTCACTGAAATGACTCTTGCCCTCAAAAAACCCCCCCCAAACTTTCCCCTTCCTTAGGATCACAGTGGAACAGTAAATATAATGACTATTCAAGAGCAGCCACAGAAAAGCTCCATTATCTTTTTACATGTGGAAATTGAGTTAAGGAAAATAAAAAGCCCAGATCCTCATGGTTATTGACTTGGATTTCATTGCTAGATTTCAAAGTTTGTGAGGATCTGAGTAACTGAGACAAAACCCTTCATGGTGGATCATCACCCACTCAGCTGTTAACTCCTTTTATGACAATATGTTTTGAAGTGATGGAGTTCATTACTCCCACTGATTACAATATGTGACCATCTACCAGAAAGAAGCAAAGGTTTTCACTGATCTCTGTCTGGGAACAGGAGTTGAATATTTTTTTCAGACCCATGTACGAGCATTTATTAGCATTGTACTGGAATTGGGTATGGAACTTACTAGTGCGTGGATGGTGATGGGATCTTCTCAGCTCATAAAAGATATTAATACTCATCAAAAATAAAACAAATTACTGTTGAAGGGGGAAAACTGCACTGTCATAGAATCAGATTCATTTAGGTTGGAAAAGATTTCTATTGCCCTTCTCTGGATATGCTCCAGCATCTCAGTGTCTTAGTTGTAGCAAGGGGCCCAAAACCAAACACAATATTTGACATGTAGCCTCACCAATGACAAGTATAGGGGGATGATCACATCCTTAGAATCAGTATCATGAAATGTGAAAAACTGTATCTGTTTAGATGTTCAAATCACCTCAATAATTCGGGGTGTTAAATATGTGGTGTTAAATATGTGATGGTTTTAATATTGGAGCATTGAATGGTAGAATATTCAAACACACAGCACCTACACACTCCCAAAAAGTCCAGAGCCTGAACTACAGACATTAGGAATGAAAAAAAAAAAAATATTTATGCCTGGGCAGTCCTCCACAATGTTCTGCTGTTATCCTTTGTTTCATCTTTGAGAGGTGTTGAAATACACTGAGATTTGGTGTGTGTTTGGGGTGGAAGGCAGCAGTAAAAAAGGCTTTCTGTAGTAGAGCTTCTGAGCCAGTTGTGATGGAAAAGAATTAAAAGACTGAGTTAAAGGTGTTATTAGTAATTTAAATACTCCGCTTTTGAGGGTTTTTTCTGATTCATCTGCTACCATGAAGCAGGTGAACACTTAAAACCACAGCTCAAAAGTGAACTTGACAATTTGTTGAAAAAGTGTTACATTTGAAAAAGCATTTAAATCTGTTTTGCTTTTACTCACATCTTCCTTAAGGAATTTCAGTACAGAGCATAAGGTCTGTCAGAACAATATTTTTGGGGAATAAATCTATCAACAGCGAAATAGTTTCAATATGAGAAAAAAAATTGCATTTGCAGAATACCATTCCATTTCTTTTTTTCTGCATGCATTTCAGTTCAGGGGATTTCAATTCCACATAAAAGCAGACAATATTTAAAGCACTAAAAGCAGATTATTTCCATTGTTTCCCTCATTACTGGAGTCCTGGAGGGCTCACTGTTCATGGACGTTCAAGTGATAACGTAGATAGGTTGTACTCACCACTGTGAAGGCACATACACTTTATCACATGTACGTCCTCATCTGTAAATACAATATTTTTAATTAAAAGGCCCTACTAAAGAGAAAAGAAAAAGAAGGCATGAAATTTAGAACAGTTTTCCCAGGGAAGTGGTGGAATTACCATTGCTGGAAGTGTTCAGGCATAAGTGTTAATGGCTTAGTGGTGAACATGGTGGTGGTGCTGGGTTGACAGTTGGTCTTGATAATTCCAGAGGTCTTTTCCAACATTAATGATTCCATGGTTCTATGTAATTACACCTCTCTGAAAACTGGTAGATCCATTGTGTCAGGACAGCTGAATGACATAGGAGACTCAGGAGTGGTAAAGGTTTCCCCATAACTTGAGGATTTCAGAGTACAACCTGCCCATTTATTTACTCGCAAGCTAATTTTAACTTTTGTGACTGAAGCTGTAACTACCAGAGAACTGAGGGATCCACATAGCAACTTCTGCTGGTTAAATAAAAGTGAAGGTTTGTATCTTCACATCTCTTCTCGTTCCTGGTGTGCTATTTAAAATGTTATTTTGAATTTCTATTTCAGAGGGGCTGTCAGTTCACCTTTGAGAGAGCTGCAGTTGCTGTTCTGTCACCTCTTATGAAAGGTTTCAGCCTGATAAATGATAGCAAAGCAGATCTGCACAAACAGATGTACACTCCGCTTTGCCTACGTTAGTTAGACTCTTTTTGGCACTTGTAAATTAAGGAACAGAATGATATGGAGGAATATTAAACAAAAATGCTGTTTCAATTGACATGTTCGCTGCACCCATTCGGTTTTTCCTTGATCTAGTCTCCTTCAAACTTATTCTTTGTCAGACCACCTTGTTCCATACTATTTCCCTTCTTACAAACATTGATCTCCATCGATCTGGACTACAGAAATCAGGTAATTTCTCCAATAAATGAGGATTTCTCTTTCCCCCATGACCTTTCTCATCTGTGCAAGTGTTTTAGGCATGGAATCTTCTGCTCCCTTTTTGATGCAAACTTGACCTCTGTTGTCTTGGAAAATGCACTTGATTTCTAACAAGAGCTTTTCAAAATGTAACACTGCTGATTTGTTGGATAATGAAATCCAAATTGTTCCACAAAAAAAGGTGCAATTATACAGCGTGTAATACACAAATAAATTGACTTAATGTTACATTATAATGAAAACTGTGCAAAATCCTCTACACAAGCACAATAAAATAATAAAAAGTAATAGAACAGGTAATAGATGTAAAATAAATGCTAAAAAAGTAGTTCAAATCATTTTCATACCAGTCAAAAGATACTGAGAAGGGCGCATCCAATCACAATAAAACACCAGAATGAAACACTTCTAAATAGTAATATAAATTTTTGTGGACACTTCATGTCCCATGATGTGGAATTGACATATAGTTTGATTTTCTTTTTCCTAATGTAAGCTACAGTTTTACAGTCCTAGTGAAAACATTTTATTGCTGGGGATGTATTAGACATGGTTCATTTCCCTTCTCAGTATGGCTTTAATTTTCCACATCCATGGCTTGACACAGACCCAAACACCAGAAGATGGTTGTCTGCTATAAAGTGTTTGGTTTTCTTTGATTGCTTTACAATTTAATCTATAGTTCATTCCATTAACCCTTTCCATTTTAATGCCACCAAAGTCTTTCCCCTCTCCTTAATATAAAGATAAACTTCCCCTGAATCATTTATGCGCTCATGTCCAGTGGATTACAAAGAGAACAAGAAGAAGAGTGGTGCTGGGGGGACGAGCACTTTCTTCTCAGTTAACTTCCCAATTGGTGAAATAATTGAATGCACAACAGCAACAGGATTTTCCCTTCTGTTTTCATAATACATTCATAATTATTCATTCATTTGGTTTGGTCATATTCATACCAACACACAGAGCCAAGAAAGTGCCACTGTCATTCTAACTTTCTCCTCAATCCCTACTCTTCAGGGGGGAAAATAAAAAACCCACATTCCCGTCTGCAGTGTTGTCACATCCGATATCCAGTTCCTTCCGGCAGAGAAAGTGGATCTGGGAGGGTCACCAGATCAGCCTGTGCCTCGGGGCTCCTCGCCTCAAGTACAAAAGACTCGACTCAACTCATGTTAGTCATGTAGGTGGCCTATCGGTGGTGACGGACTGCCAGCTCGGTCTGTGGGCTACCCGTGATAACTGCCTTGAAATGCTAAGTGCTTAATTAAGGACCTTTCATATCAGTTATTGAGGGCTCCATCTCCCATAGCCCAGGGCGTTGTACTTTACAGAGGACTCCCCAGAGCCACAGCCAACTTTATTGCAGTGACAAGTTAAAAAAAAAAAAAAAAAGAAAAGAAAGAAACGGAAAAAAAAAAGGGAAAGAGAGAAAGAAAAGAAACAAGTGGTTTTAATCCTCTTGCAAGCTCCCAAAATCTAAATACAAGCAGACAGCTGAGCTGACATCATGATCTCCGACTAAAAATACATTTTTTTTTACTGTTTATGAGGTATTGCTTGCTCGTGTTTTGGGTAAGGTACGGAGTCATCCCTGATGAGACGCTCAAACCACATGTGTTAACCCACGGTGATATTCTGCAGTGCACAGCTTTTCCCTTCCCCGAGAACCCTCAGTACCAGATGAAGGGACATGTTTATTTAAAGCAGAAAAAACAGATGTTTGTGGCTAAACCTTGTATAATTAATCCTTGCTTTTCAAAAAACAGCAGATCCAGTTCTGACAAGGAAGGGGAGAAATATTTCACTTGCTTTTCATAAACAGCAGATCCAGTTCTGTCAAGGAAAGGGAAAAATATTTCACAACTGACCCAAGTAGCTGAGGTTTGGAAAGAAATACCTTTTGTTTCTGTCTGCAGCGGAGGAGCCCTGCAGAAGAGTGATCTGTTCTGCTTCTGATTCCTCGTGAGGGCATCTATCAGCAGCAACTCTGCTGAAGTCATTAAAGTTACATTGCTGTGAAACCACCATAAGGACAATCCAAAAAAGGCACAGCTTTCATTCAGGATGTTCATAGATAGGATAAGCACGGTGGAGACATTTCTTATCGTGCATCAGTTTCATACCGGAATTATTCTTTATTTGCAGCAGTGCAAGAGAAGTTCAGAATCAGGACAAAGGACAAAATGTTGTTCCCAGTTCCTTTAGGAACAAATCAAAGGAGCATCCATAATGCAGTTGTAGCTGGAAACTAGAATCAACAAGTTTAATAATTTTAATACCAGGCCTAATTGCCATCTCATTTATCCCCACCATAACACAGCTGGGGAGATGGACTGTTTGCAAACCCAAAGTCATCGAAACCCAAAACTCAGGAAGAGTTCTCTGCAAGTTAAATTCCAGTTTGTAGAGCCTTTTGGGACATCCTGAGCCTGCAATGGGGATGGTCTGGGTGCTGCAAGCTGGGCAGAGCCTCGTGAAGACATCCAAAGGCATGCAGCACACCCAGCAAGGGACATGTGTGCAGTGTTGCACTGCAGATGTAGCCAACCCCTTGCCATCATCCCCAGCAAGCTAAAATCCTAGGAATCCAAGCAGGTACAAACAGCAAGGCAAACAAATCAAACCATCCAGTAGGTGCAGGCTGACAAATCCTCTTTTAATTTCTTGTCTCTAATATCCCTTCTTCTACTCCTTTTTTGTTAATCAACTCACTTTGAATTCCTTTATGTACCTGAACTTCCTCAGTTGCCAACTGGTGTGGAAGAACTGGATGTCTAAAAGCCAGTGACACCAATATTATTTATTTTTAAAATGCAAGTGACAAGTATTTAAAGTAAAATGACACTTTTTAAACTTGAGTCATATTTTATCGGCACAACTGCATAATAATTTGAGAGCAGAGGATTGTCTTCATTAGTCTCTGTGTATTTTAATACAGTCCAAGGCTTGTATTTTATATTTAAATTTAACTATGGCATCCTAAATATTTTAAATATTCTATTTGGTATATGGTGCTGTGCATATTATATTTTGTATACTGCATTTAAATAATGTATAAGCTATTTATAACCTGTTAGGAATAATAGTAATCAAAAAATAGATCAAGTTTATCTTGGGGCTTGTTTATTTTTCCATTAAGAGTTTAGGCAGGATTTAAGTAGCAAAGATCGGTGTTATCTGAGATATACATTACTTACTGCATCTAGGAGAGATCCTGCAGCCTTGTTCATATGAAATATTATCATACTCATTCTGCACTTCACAATCGCCAAATAAAGGCGAAAAGATTAAACCTATTGCTTGTTCAGTGTGGTGAGATCCTTTGAAATGAAAAAAAGCTGGATAAATTGAAGATGTGATTGCTTCTTCATCTGAATTTGTAATTAAAGCCACTTCTTTTACAAGACTAAAATTAGGGAGCCTTCTCCTTGTGTACAGTTTTTCATGCCTAATTTAGCAGATTATATTTCTCCCACATCCTGTGACAGTTAAATAAACAGGCGTAGGAAATATCTTTAAAATCATTTAAGGTTCCCCATAAAAAATAAAATAAAAAAGGAGGTCGACACGCTGAAACAAACAATATACCTCCAGAAAATGGGAATACTGGGGCCATTGTTTAATTTCCGAGACCAGGTTACTGGGAAGATTATTGATGATTCCGAGCTTGAGCATCTGTGCTCACTCAAGAGTGTGATAGTGACAATTATTAACCACAAACCTGTTGGAGGGGCAAGAGTAAATAAGCCATCAGTGTGGAGCTGCGTGCCAGAGCCGCATTCCTCCGGACCGTATTTTTCGGCAGCAAACTCCACCTGATGACAGCTACAATCAACAGTGGCTCCAGGCAGCTGCTTTGCTGCAGGCCACATTCAATTATGTCGCCCTGCATTAGTCCCTGGCGAAGCTGTCACCTTCCAGCCTGTGAAGTGATAGCATGAAGAGGCTCCTGAAGTCTCGGCAGTTCTGCCTTCGGTTAGGGGAGCAAGGGGAAGAGACGGCAAAAAAGACCATTAGCACTGTGCCTGCTTGCAGCATTCATTTTGCTCATGGAAGGAGGAAAAAAAGAATAGCTTAGGTGAGCTGGATTCGGAAAGTTGTCTTGTGTTGGATAATTGAAGATTTTTTTTCCCCCATAAAAACCTTTTTTTTTTTTTTCCTGCAGGGTTAGGGATAGAAACACATGTTGTTCCCTTCCTTGGATTTTTGGAGTTCCTCAGCCTTGTAGTGAGTGACTCAGACTGTACTTAGAGCAGCAGGGAACTCTGCTGTACATTGCTTTTTACAATGCATTTTCCCAAGCAATTCCATAGCATTTTGGGAGATCAGAAGTCATCATAGACTCATAGAATGATTTGGGTTGGAGGGCACCTTAAAAATCATCTCATTCCAACACCCTGCCATGGGCAGGGACACATTCCACTAGACCAAACTGATCCAAGCCCCGGCCAACCTGGCCTCAGACATTTCCAGGGATGGGGCAGCCACAGTTTCTTGGGCAACCTGTGCCAGGGCCTCACCACCTTCACAGTAAAGAATTTATTTCTAAATTCCTGAAGAACCCTTTGTTTTACCTGTTCAGCATCTGCCCACCCAGAGCAGTTCCACAATGCCTCCTGTTGGGAAGCACATGGTGGGATTTTGAGGCAAAGGAGAGGAGTTTTCTCTGACAAGTGAGACAGCACATGCCAGGACCAAGGCAGCCTGACGGGCTGAGACCTGAAGCACAAATTCTTGTGGCTGAGGGAGCTGGCAGTGCTTAGCCTGGAGAAAATGAGGCTCAGGAGGGACCTTACTGCCCTCTACAACTCCCTGACAGGAGATTGTATCCAGGTGGGAGTCAGTGTCTTCTCCCAAGAAACAAGTGATGAGACAAGAACAAATGGTGGAAATGGCCTCAAGAAATACCAGGGGGAATTTAGATTGGAAATTAGGAAAAATTCCTTCACTGAACAGGTGGTCAGGCTCTGAAACAGGCTGTCCAGGGGTCATCCCTGGTGGTGTTAAAAAAATGTGTAGATGTGGTGCTTGGTGACATCGTTTAGTGGTGGGCTTGGCAGTGCCTGGTTAATGATTGTACTCAGTGATCTCAGAAGTTTTTTTCTAAATGTATTGATTCTATGATTCTGTGGGAAATGGGTGACTCCTCTGCATGTCCAGTACTGGGGCTCCAGGTTGGCTGTGTCACCCCACAGAGTTCTGGGCACAATATGAATGCAAAGGGAGATTTACACATGGATTTGTACTTTCTTCTCCTATTACTGCCCATTTCATTAGGGCTGGAGAGTTTTCCAAGCAAGTGTATAGCTGTGCTCATGTACAGGGCTTTCCAGAACAACCGAAGCTCCCCCTGCCCAGAAATTTCACATCCCAACTTTCAGAGGTCCAATAGCGTTAAAATTATAAAATAGTAATAGTTTTGCCATATAGAATCACGGAATCATAGAATGACTCCGGTTGAGAGGGACCCTAAACATCATCTCATTTCATCCCCCTGCCACGGGAAGGGACAGTTTCCACTAGCTCAGGTTGCTCCAAGCCCCATCCAATCTGGCCTTGAACACTTCCCAGAGAGGGGTTAGATGATATCTTATGTGTATGCATTCATGATAGCAATGCATTAACACTATTTACTAAAATCGCTGAAGAGATAAGTAATCAAGTGGCAGTCCACATGGTACTAGCAATAATCTTCCTTAAATAACATAGAAGAAAAGCAGGTGAGAGTTTTCCCCCGTAAGACAAAATAAACCTTAAGACACTTTATTTTTTTCCCCACAGTCATCTCCAATGTGTAACATTCCAGCAGCCAGTTGTATGTAATTAATATTCTATTTCGTTCCAAGACATTGTTCTGCCTTTCTGCTTATTTTACTTTGTCACAGCCCAAACCACTGCATTCTAGTTCCATTTTTAAGGAGATGTTTTCAAAAGTGCTTAATTCCTAAATACATATTCCTTTATAGTCTAATGGGGTAAATGCCTGACATAAAACTTACTGCCTAAAAAAGCTGTTGCAGCTCTTCGTGTCCTCTTTGAGAAATTCTGCTTGGGACTCTAACATGCTTATCATATTTATTAATCATGTACTGCTTTTTCAATTATTAATATAAGTGAACCTTAATACAGAACATGCTTAGAAATTACTTGCACTTGTGCTGTGAAAGGAAAAGTGTTTCTTGCAGTGCTGCTGCCACTGCAGGAGGGGAATGACACAGGAAAGAAGCTGCGCTTTAGCCACCTCCATCTCCCTCTGAAGGTTTCCTGTGGTGTGCCTCAATTTCCCTATTTTAAAAGAAGTGGTAGCACAGCTCTGTTTTGCACTGCTGTAGAAAAATATCATTTATTTCCTTTCTGAAAGCAGCAAAGAAACCCAGTTTCCTTCCACAAAACCTCACAACCACAGAAACCTTCCCTTTCGTACATTTTTAAAGCGAATCCTAACCATTTGCCTCAGTGCTGCAAAATAAAACTCTAAAAGTCCCAGTAAGCCCCAAAAAAAAGCTGCACAATGAACAGATTGAGCAAGTGCACCTGGGGATAAATGCATTATGGACTTAGATCCATTATCACACCTCTTCCCGTCACAGCCACTATCCGAACCCCACAGGAAATCATTCATTGAGACGCGGAATGTCATTTTAGTTGTAGCATTAATTTCCCAGCTGCTGGTGAAGATATATTGTGCCCCTTCCTTGAGTATAAAAGAAAATGAGCACAACTCCATTTGATAACTTCACTACTGGATGTAGGTTTTATTAAGGGCCAAGGTCTCTGTAGTGTAAACGTTGGGAACATCCGTGTTCCTTGCTAAAGATGGGCCCTTTGATTTTATTGTCTCTCCAAGCAGTGAATAACATGCATTGACATGCTGATGAGGAGGTTCCAAATGAAGAATATGGCCATAACTAAAATGATATTATTCTGTCCCCTCAAGGGGAAGTTTTTCTCTCCAATCCCAGCAGGAGGCACTTGTGATAAAACTCAGTTTGGGACATTATCCTCCTCATGTTTATTTACTTTTCCCCTTTTTTATATATGCAATCAATATGAAAATGGAGTCAAATGTATGTTATACCACATAAACCCAACTGTTTCCTCCCTCTCTCTTTTTCTTTATGCAGCAGATTGAATCCTAAAAGCTTCTACCAATCTGAGCACCGTGGAGCCAGGATTTTTTAATGCAGATAAAAGGCAGAAAACATACTTGGTAACAGTGTGCAGTCTGGTTCTTTCCTTTGATTCACACGGCCTAATTTAGACACCTGAGTTAAGACAAAACCTGTAACAACCCAGAGAGCTTATTTTTTTCCAGTGATTACTCAGAGACGCCATAATGAGCACCACAGATTATTATTTCTGTGCTGTAATTGCTTGAATTTGGTGAGATGAATCCTCACCCTGTTGTCCAATGGACTGGTGTTCTTGGAGAACAAGATCTGGAATTGTGGCCATGGAAGCTAGAAGCACCTACAATTGGTAGATGGGCCTGATATCTACTATTATGGTGTTTTCTGGATGAAAGAAGCCACACCCAGATGGGAATGGGGTGCGCTGGTCTCAGCTCTGTGGTATCTGCCAGTCTGGTTCTCCCAGGATCACTTTAAGTGGTTGTTCAACAGTAAAAATTAGTTCACACACAAATATAAGCATTACCTTAGAAAAAGGAGTCCTCCAAAATGTAAACAGTGGGGTTTTTCAAGGAAAACAAGCGGATATTTTGCGAAGTTCCCTGTAAATGTGGCTCTAAGTGTTGCTTTTTTCTTTGCCAGATCAGTCTTCAGTGTTTAAATCCTGGAGAGCCTGATCTAAATCACAGACCCATGTATATTAGTTAAATCCCAGGGAAGTGTCTCTTTCAGCCTCATTAGGAGCTAAAACAAACTTCACTGTCCTGGACAAAGGGTTTATTTTCACAGTGAATTTAGGGCCATCTACATCTGTTTTCAATGGGAAAATTCCATCCTAGTCATCAGCTCTCAACAGTCTTCACTGTGACATCACTGAGCTCCTGAAATGTCAGAATCAAGACACCAAGAAAATAGTTCTGGATGCAAAAGAGGTCTAAAAATGCCATAGTTTACATCCAGTGTCTTTCAGATCCACGTGATCACTCAGCCACACAATTGGCAATTCAGGGTAAGGAAAAAAATTTCTCCAGAAATGTTTCTGAAGGAAGGGCTCCTTTCATTAGTTTCATGGACTTAGACTGGTTTGACTTGCGCTTGTTATCAAACCATAGTCTTAAAACCAGTTCAGAGTAGAGCTCTTTTCTATTTCTCTCATTTTCAGTCTTTCTCTGAAAAAAAAAAACCTTCAGAAAAATCAGAGGTGAATCAATGGGAATAGTTTAAGCTAATATTGTGAAAATGTGAGCTCTCCACATTGCAGAGGAGGAAATTCCATCAGAGAGGAATGAGTCAAAAACATTTATCACTACATGGTTTGAAATTGAGATAATGTGACTTGACATGATAAACTCCCTCCCTTTCAAATGCCAGAACAATGCCCATTTTTAATCTTCTACCTTTCCATGTTTTAACCCTAAAGTAGAAATGTATCCTGGCAGGAGGAAGTGACAGATGCTCTGTGTGGTGTGGAGGTGATGAAAATAGTACAGCTGGAACAGTGGTTGATGAAGAAGAACCTCTCACTTAGCCAAGCTCTATATCTAGTGATAAGTTGGTATTAAACCACCAAACTGGCACAGAAACTCCATGGTCATTAAGATTTTCACAGTGCTTTAGGAAAAAAATCCGAGCTTTTTGAAGCAAAATTCCCGTGTACTCCTGTTAGGAGCTCAGCTACCCATACCTAATTTAGAATAAGTGTCTAATAGAGTAAGGATTGTTCCCTCTAAAAATATGCATATACTAATAGTGATTGTCCTAGTCCTCAGAAAAATTATCCCATACATAAAAACTGTTGTGGTCACAGTCAAGGAACACTCCAGGGAGAAGGATCCATCACATCATTTGTGTTCCCTTTCTAAGAGTAAGCCTTTGGGACTCCTTAGGGCTTGGGGACATTTTCATTCTCAAGTGTTCAGTAATAACCTTCAGAAATGGGGATGATCCCCTCTGATTGAGCAGTCCCATGAAGTGATGGAAAGGTGGTTTAGGATCCTCTCCCAATATAGAACCCTGTTTGCTTTCTGGGTAGAGGTAGCAATCACTGGATTACTTACTAAGAGGAAAAAATAGGACATCGCAGCAGGGAAATTACATTTTTCAGTCTGCTCGAAGAAATTTAGAATTTAAGTAGGTTTTTTTTTAGTCTAAAACTGATGGCAGTCTCCCGGAAGTCCAAACACAGTGGTTACTGCCATGGTTAGTCTCTCTTCCTGAAGAGAGAGAGGAAAAGTAGATGGCAGGAAGGAGTTTCTGCTGGTGGTGTATATGAAATTCAGATGCCTAAATCCCTAAATGGGAAATATTTATATTGACATTAATTCATTATATTAATTTATATTTTATTTAGACCACCTTCCCAATAAAGTTTCTCACTGCCTAATTGTGGTGGTGCCACAAAGTGTCTCAGTCTTGATGGAAATCAAGTCAATACCTGTATGGCTCTTAGGATTCAAAGGTTAAACTGTGTTCCATGTGTCTCATTTGAGGATTTTGCTTTAGTAGATGTTCTTAGAGCACATTTTTCAGGCTGGATTATGCTCAAAATATTATCACACCACCTCCTGCCTCCTCCCTACCTGGGGTTCTCCTGCTTTCGGTGGATCAAACATGGAGGTGTTGGACAACTTCCCTCCAGAAGAAGTGAGGACTAAACCCCTATTTCCCATAGATGAAGTAGACACTCTTTACGGTGTGATTCCTCTAAACCACCCTGGGAGAGCATCTTTCTTTCTCCGGACTATAAAGACACTCTCAGGTGACTTTTCTCACATAGACATCAGATTTCCAAATTTATCCCAGACATACTAACATGGAAATACTCCAGTGACCATCTTTAACATCATAACTTTCCTTTCCCCCACATTTCCTACCCTCAAGCATTTTCTTGTCCCCACTTCAGGAGGTGAAAATGGTTTCCTACAGTGCAGTTTTGCTTTTCCTTCCCTGTTTCCAAACTCATGAGTTTTTCCGGAGACTGAAGTGTGACTTGCTCTCCAACCACAGTTTTGTGAACAGGGAGTCACAAGCTGTGCACAATATGAATGTGCAACTAAAATCCAGCAGATCTGAGGTATTCAGGGGGTGTTTCTGGGCCTTCCCTCTGTGTGTAAGCAGTGAGACCAATTCCATAGATTCAACAGGATTTATTCCATATGATCACCCAGGCTGCAGTGTCCATCTGCAGGGGAGTTCCAGACAGCAGCCTAATCCAGTTGGGATTGTTCTAGTCCAGGCTATTGAATGTTGGAATTCAGAGACAAACATATTACACCACAGAAGAGAGAAGGAAAGAACACAAATCCATTCTGAGCTGTCCCCTCTCACATGCTAAAGGTAGATAAAATTATGACTGACACGGAGAAAGTGAACAGAAAAGGTTTATTCATTTTCTTCTAACATACAAATCTAGATGGCATGAAACAAAATTCCCTGGTAATGAGTTTTAAACAAGAAAAACCCATTGCATTTGCTGCAAACTGGAAATCCTCATTGCAGTGTGCTGTGGAGTCCAAATACTGAGTGGATTGAAAAAGTGATTAGATGAATTAATGAAACAAAGTACATTGGAGGCATCATAGCTTCTCTGTCAACATCCCAAGCAAGGGAAGTCCCAGAATCTTGAAATACAAGTCAGGGAAAATGGTTCATTTCTCTATGTGTTCCTGTGAAACCCATCAGAGGCAGGACAGCAAGTTAAGTGGACTTTTGGTTTGATGCAGATTCCTGTGCATTTATACTCTGGGAAATAATCTGGGATATCAGCCACAAAATAAGCTGTACCTCTAGACTGCATTTTACACCAATAATGTCTTTACTCAAATACCATAGTAATACACTCTTTTCCTAACTTCTGCCAAAGTTTTCTTTGCATGATCATATCCACTCCTTTCCACAGGGATGGTTTTCACACCAAGCCTGATGCATATACGATTCTTTCAAATGGATCTGCTTATGGATCTTCCACAGGCCATGAATCTGACAGAGTGGTGCTCCCCGGTTTGCTCAGCTGCTGACACTGTCAAAAAATGTGGTCCACTGGACAATGTAGCTTGCCATGATAAATGCACTGGACAATGTAGCTTGCCATGATAAACGCACTCACAGAAGGAAGAGCTGTACTCCATGTTCCAAGCGGTGATTCTGATGATTCTAGATAGAAACATCATGTCCTTTTCCAAAGGAGACTTGCAAGAAATTGTGTACTCTGACTAACACAGATGTGTTTTATAGAATCATAGAAACAGAGAAGAGTTTGGATTGGAAGAGACCTTAAAGATCATCTCATTCCACCCCCTGTCATGGGTAGGGACACCTTCCAGTAGACTGCGTTGCTCCAAGTCCCATCAAACCCGGCCTTGAACACTTCCAGGGATGGGGCAGCTACAGCTGCTTTAGGCAACCAGTGCCAGGGCCTCTCCACCCTCACCGGGAAGAATTTCTTCCCAGTATCTAATCTAAATCTACTTTCTTTCAATTTGAAGCCATTCCCCCTCGTCCTGTCACTACAGACCCTTTTAAAAGTCTCTCTCCATCTTTCTTGTGGAGTCCCTTCATGTCCTGGAAAGCCAAAATTAGGTAACTTCAGTCTTCTCCTTTCCAGGCTGAACAATCCAAATTCTCTCAGCCTTTCCTCATTGCCAGAGCTGCTCCACCCCTCTGATCAATTTGGAGGTCTCCTCTGGACTCTCTCAAACAGGCTGATGTCCTCCCTGTGTGATGTACAATAAACTTGGCTCAAGGTGAATGAGAAAAGAAATTAATCCTTTCAGTTGCAATGAGCAGTAAATTCAACTCAAACTGCCTGTGAAACAATCTCTTAAACTATTCTGGGCATGTTGAGATGAAATTAAGATCTAAGCTAAAAACTAAAACACTTGCCTTTCTTTTTTGTCAGCTTAGTGCCTCTTTCTTAGAGATATTTGCCATTTTTGCAAACTTATTTTAATCCAATCATGAGAAATGTATGAGACTCCCCAGTACAGGCACTGAAAAGGGTTCTTCAGTGTGCTCAGCATGGCTGGAGATGGGATGCATCATGTGGGATGGTTTCCCATTCCATAGCCTGTTGATTTTCCACAGTAAACCAAAATAGAAATTGGTTAGTGGTGCTTAATATTTCTTGTGCTGGGCAGGCTGTGGACAAAGTCCAATACCTGAAAACAGAACACCCCCTTTCCTGAGTCGCTGTCCTCATTTACCCCAAATCTTTAACATGGGTGAACTCGTGGCAACACGCCCCAGGGAGTTTGCAGTGATGTAACTAAGTCTGAAGTGCTGCATTTAGCCAGATTTGGCAACTTGAGTGGAGAAAAGTCATAGAATCTTGGAAGAGCTGGAAAAATGGGTTTTGAGTCTCCTCACGTCTCCTGTAAGGAAGAACACTACTAAATACACCCATTATTTGGGATTGTGAGAGTCCTGTAATGGACCTGGAGAGCTGCACTTGGATAAAGCTGGCACAAATTGGAATAGAGGCAGTTTAGGGGCAGATATTTCACTTTCAGGGGCAGAATTTAACCTTCCAGTTTAGGACTGTGGATCTCTCATTTCAGTTTCTTGATCCCTCCAGTAGTTTGGGGCAAAATACCCTGTCTTCTTACTTACCTACTTACATACATGGGATTGCCCGAATTCCAGCGATTTCAGTGGGGATTGAAGGTCTTTGTGATTCCAGATCTTGGTTACCTTAGCTCCCCCAAATACAAAACTAGACATAAAGATGCTTCCTACCTTCTTGGGCTGCTTGGAGAAAAATCCTTAACAGAGTTAGGTGCTTATATGTTCAGTACAGACATACAAGTCCCTCAGGTGGGCAGCTAATATAAAGCATAGAGTACACATCCTTGATTTCTACAGCCTTGCAGGCATTTGCACCTGCACAAAATGAGTGCCAAATAGAAATAAAACTTGGATTCACATAATTTGCACACACTTTTTACGAAGACAAATGACTACACAGGCTGCAAGGCACTGGCAGTCCAAAATAGAGACGTATCTCAATATCCAGGAGCCTCGTGTTTTCAAGCGTTGATTATAAACAGATGTGAAAACTCAGTCCAAAATAAAGAAGATTTGATCTCCCTCCTAGGTTTTTCTTAAGGGGGATGTGAACAAAAGCTTAATTTTATTTTGCTAATTACTTTTGATGACGGTCAGGCTTCTGCATCCCTTTTTACTATAAATCTTCATGGTAGCTACTCTTCCATTAATCATCCCAATAGGAATAAAAACTCTCAACATAATAATAGCATCATACTCTAGTGCAGCAGGGAAAGATATAAATTTTTTTCTGTATTTATGAGTGACAAAAGGAAAAAAAAACAGGGAAAAGTAGAAATTCCATTCTTGTGTCTTGTTTTACTAGTGCCCCCTCTTGTGGTGCTTTGGCAGCAGTACCAAACCCCAAAATCTTGTTTTCTGAGGTAAAAAATATTCAGGAAGTAATATAAGTTCGTTCCAGAGGTGATTTAAATACAAGGTACAGTAAAATAGATTAAATGATATTAAATAGGTAACCAAGAGGAGATGAATCAGCTGTCCATATTAGAAAAAATTTACGGGGATGTGGTAGGAAGGACACAGCAGACATGAGCATAGGATGTGCCTGTCTGCTAAAATCATTCCCCTTCCCTCCTGAACTGGACTTCTCGCTGGTAAACAGCTCGCTGACATTTTAGTTACAATCTTTCTGAAATCATTGCCCATTCGAGCATCCCATCCTTCCTTTCTCTCTTCATTTTCCTTCTTCTCTCTCCTGACCATCTTTCTTTTTTTCTTAGTTTCCATTTCATCTGTAGCATTAGTTCTGCACTTTCTTTGCTCTCCAACCTTCTTCCTTGCTATTACGTCCGCAAGCCAGACAGACACCTCAGATCCAAACCAATGCCCAACAATGCCCTTTTTGTTTTTTTCTCCTTGTTTATCACCCCCAGCTTGGCTTTTCAAAATCACTTTTTAAAGACTCTCTCCTGATGCAGCATTCACTTTCCTTCCAGATTAATTCTATCTGTGCTGGCAGGAGCAGGAGGAAAAAAATAACCCCAAAATGACCATTTTGAGCAGCGACTCACAGGATTCTTCCTGGAGAAGTTTTAAGCCAGGAGATGTATCTTGTTCTACAGGGATCTCTGTCAACTTCTCTTTTTATGCATTTAATGTTCTTCCCCAGCGATAGCCTAAGGGTGCTTTCACTAAACAATTAATGTAAGGCATCTCCTGGGAACCTAATGGGTATTTAGCAATAAGTTCACTTCCAGTGAATTGTATAATGTGATATTTTGACAATGGATATAGCGAGGTTCTTGAAAGGTGAAGTTTTCTCCAAAGAAGCACTAAAATATCTAACAGAACTTCTGATAGCATTTTGTGGGGTGGAATGGGATAGAGACTGGGTCGGAAGGAGTAGGGAATTTAGCAGAGTGTTAGTACTGTTGTACAGTATGTTCTTTAATTTTAGTGTCATCCTGTAATAATGTTCACTTTCACTAATACAATGTACAAGTCGTAATCTATTAGCGAAAATAAAATTTGCTGTGACATTTGATATGAAAGCCGCTAGCAATGAAGGATGTAGTACTGCAAGTGATATTTGTATTATGTTAATAAAAAATGATATTAACATATGAAACTAATACTAGGCAAGGAAAAGTGTTTAATATTAAGGCTTGAAATGCAGAAAGTAACATGAAATCTTCAGTCTGGTCTGATGTTGCTGTGTTCAGAATCACACTGAGAAGACTGTAGGCAGCTAGTTTTTTAAAAGGCAATTTTTAATTTTTATCAAAAGTAATTCCAAGAGTTACCACAACAATAATTAAGTATATTAATCTAATCATTTAAACACAGAAGGCAGCATTTTAAAATAATAAAAATTATAGGTCATTCATCCAGCATTGGATATTTCCCTACTAGAGTTATTCTTACTGTGTAATCCAAATAATACTAAAACTTCAAAGATGGGGTGTAGGATTTTATGGCATTTATCTGTGGTGTGACAGCTTGCAAACTGCAAAATATGTCCAGCACTGCAGGATTGTCTGTGCAACATTTGTACAGAGCCAGTCTTCTATGGGGTACAGCGTGATATGATTTCACAAAAAATAAGTTGCAGATAGGTATGTACATAAAATCAGCTCATTTTTTTCTATTTATGCACTTGAAGCAGAACAGATTGGAGGGGTTGTTTTATTATTATGCTTTTTTTCTAAGATAACCGTGTTACAGTAGAACCAAATAAATCTGAATCTAAGATACATTTCTATCAAGCACATATATACATAAAGACAGACAAATAGAATGAAAAGGAAACAGATTTGAAGAGAAAACTGGACTTTTTTTTTTTTACAGTGTTATTCTTAAAAGCAAAATAAAAGTTTTACTTTAATCTTTCACTGTTCTCATGCACAAAATAACAAACATCCTACAAACAATGAAACTACAAGAAACAAAACAAAAGGAAGAAAAAAAGTTCTCAGCTCAGTTAACCCATTTAACCCACTTTTACAGATTATATCTTTTCTTTTGCTAATAAATTTAAAAATAAGAATTATTGATCTGGTTGGACTCTACTGATTCACTGTAGATTTTCAGTTATGATGTAATATTAATTTCATTTTCCTTCTAAAACAGTTTTTTGAGGTATTCAGAGTGAACTCTATGTGATATCTAACATCAGAGGCATACAGCAAATTATTCTAAAAGTGCTTTATTTCACAGGGTTCTGCCTTCCCTTCTCAGGCTTTATGGTAAAATTAAGTTCGTTTTGCAAATTTGCTAGTAATTTTGCAAATTTTTTTATTTTTTTTCAAATATGGGAAACAATATGTTAAGATTTAACAAGGACATATCTAAGCAATGAAAGCATGCAAGTTCTGTTATTTTTATAGGAGCTATTGCCATTAAAAGCAATGATAATTCTAATATTTAACATTCATATCATTAAAAATGCAATAAAACATAGCTTTTCTAAGTATATTGTTTTGTTTTACTCAGTTTTCAAAATTGGAATATAAATCACAGACTTACAGCAGCCCTCATCCCAATCTCTTAAATTTCTAAAGATAATCTCAATTAGGGCTAAAGTAATGTATGATCAAATACACATTCAATAGAACAACAAAAATGCAGGAAGGTAAAATAACTGCAGAGGCTTTTTTCTGAGCTGGGTACATGGTTATTAAATTAGCACCCTTATGGCAATAATTCCCATTCAATAAATGTAGCCTAAGGATTTCCAAGTAATGAATTTTTCCAGTTGAAACTGCAAATGAAGACTCATTCCTTTCTATGAAAAATGCCAGATTCTGGGCAGGTGGAAATTGGCATAGTTCTGTTAACACCACAGAACTCTGCTGATTTACACAGACCAACAAATTTGGACCATTTGTCTTATAAAACACCTCTATTTGCAAGACAGAATCCAGCAGAGCTGTCCCTTGCGATACAAACGTTTCTCAGGCTGCATTTTCAGGCTGATTTATCAGCTCAACATTACAATGCGCTGCTTTAACGTTCAGAGACGTGAGTGCAGCATTAGTCTATGTGCTAAACACAAGCATAAATAACAGTTGATGCCCAGAGCCTTAAACCTGTGCATATATATTCAGCTTCAGCCTCTCGACCTTAATGATCCACTCAGAATTGCACATGAACACAGCATTTGTAGCCTTATGCTCTAACAGATTTCTGTCTGCTTATTTTTGTAGAGGCAGTTAATCAGGGTAAATATGGAGTGTCTTAGCTGAAGGCTGTGGGACTGCTCAGGATTCAGATATCTGAATGTTTCAGGGGGTCCACATTTCAGGCAGACTGCTTAGCAATACAGGGTTTGTTGCTGAGAAAGAATTTGACTGCAAAGAGGTAACAGAGATACTTTTCTGCTTAAAATTATTTTCTTGAACTTATTTTAAAATCCTCACTCTTTATTCTTTTTTCCTCCTTCCTTCTTTACTCTCTAGCAAGTGGTAGAGTCAAAATAGAGCCAAGGTGGATTTAGAATCATAAAATCATTGGGGTTGGAAAAGATCTCTATGATCATCATGTCCAATCATTAACCCACCATTGCCAAGTCCCCCAAAAAATCATGTCCCCAGGTGCCATGTCTACACATTTTTGAACACTTTCAGGGATGGTGACTCCACTGCTTCCCTGTGAAGCCCGTTTCAATGCCTGGCCACATTTTCAGTGAAAAACTTTTCCTAATATCCAGTCCAAACCTTCCCTGGTGCAACCTGAGACCATTTCCTCTTGCCTTATCACTTGTTACTTGAAAGACCAACCCCCCCTGGCTACAACCTCTTGCCAGGAAGTTGTAGAAACTGACAAGGTTCGCCCATTGAGCCTTCTTTCCTCCAGATTAAATGCCTCCAACTTCCTGAGCTGCTCCTCATCAGACTTGTTCTCCAGACACCTCCCCGACTCTGTTGTCCTTTTCTGTCCTTCTCTGGAGCATCTTGATACATTTCAGACCCCCTGAAACCCACACCTATCATCCTTTGGGTTCCCTTAATCAACATCCAATTTGGCCTAAATCTCTCCTTCATGGCTGTTCCCTGGAGCATTCCTACCTTCATTTTCATTTGAGTCTCACTGGGTCTTTATTCTGAGTGGCTCAGCAGTTAGGCAGAAAAACATCCAATTTCTCTCGCTTATTCACAGATCTAAAAACTGGAGACTCACTTTACTGAGAGATCTCAAAAGTAAACTTCATCTGTCTCTGGAGAGTATTCTAAGATGTCAGTAAAGATGAATGATTGAGATGGATGAGAGGCATGGGGCAGAAAACACTCCCCTATGTCTGTTATAGGAAAAGTCCTTAACAGGAACTGCTTCAGTGGGGTTGGAAAGGCTGAGAGTAAGAAGCGGAACAGCTCTGAGTCTGAATACTCCAGGAGAAAGACCTGAGTTCCATTCGATACCATTTCTGCCTTGTCAGTTGGCCTTTTCTTATTATACTCATCAAAGGATCGTAACTGAGGATCAAAGTTTGCAGTTTGTTGGCGTTTTTTTGAGGGAAAGTTGTTTTCTTGGGGATTACATGACTAATGATTTTGAAAACTTGTGTCACAGAATCACAAAATGGCAGAATGGGTAATGTTGGAAGGGACCAGAGTGGGCTCTTCACCTTGTCCAACCTCCCCTCTCAAGAAGGGTCATCCCAGAGCACAAGGCACAGGATTGCATCCAGATGGGTCTGGAAAATCTTCAGTGAGGGAGTCTCCACACCCTCCCTGGACAATCAGCTCAGTACTCGGTCACTGCACAGGAAAGAAGTTCTTCCTCGTGTTCAGGTGGCACTTCCCATGCATGTCAATTTGTTTTGGAGTGTACCTTCTTATCAGATAACCATAAGGTGTTGTCTTTAAAAGTAAATTAAAAAAAAAAAGTAGGGCACTTCACTAGGAATACTCTGGTTTTCCTCTAATTTTTTGAACAAAAGTTACATGCTATGGAAAGATACCATGCTGTGGTAAGTTACTGTCTTGCTTATGATAATATTCTTCTTACATTCCTTTACACAATGGAATTAGAGATATTGTTAATCATTTTGCAGGAAGCTGAATACTGTGTGTGAAATATTACATTAAATTGCCAAACTAATCAAAACCAAGCTAGATGTTATTCCAACTGAACCTCTGTTCCCCTCTGTCCATTTCTAGCAGAGATTGAGTACTTAGAAGAACAAAACACGTTACTGGAATTAAAATTTTTAAAATGCACTGCTGCAGTTTAAAGAGAACAGGAAGAATCATACAAATAAGCTGTTGGTATTGTTTTTTCTTTTTCCATTACATTAGAAAAACAAAAAACATTGAAGATGACATTGCTGCTTATAAATCATTTCATCTATTTGTGATTTATTTTTAAAAGACAGATTGACTACTTTCTCTATTAAACACACCATAGATTCCTCAATGTTACTGACAGCAAGTTGGCCTTTTTGAGGCAAGAGAATCACTTTAAGGAACATACTTGGAAGCTATTTTCTTATCTTATGAAAAAGATGGGAATTTTTTAAGCTAACTACTTCCTCTTAGGACTGGTACTTCTGATGTATGTCTTCATATCAAAATGTGGCATGAAAATTTGATCTAGTGTGATAATTCACAATAAATATGTGGTTCTTGACTGTAAAACCAGTTAATACTAATTTGAATTTGCATATTAATAAATTATAAATGTGTTTATTAATTTACTAATAAGAAATATGTGGTTGAACAGTGCTTCAGAGTTAATATAAAGTTACCAAATAATAGGTGCCAGAAAGAATACAAAATGGGGAACACAATGTTTTTCTAGTGAAGACCTGAAAAGATAATCTTATTCAGGTTGTCTTTGCAAAAACACCTTTCTCAAGCTTGTAGTAATAAAAGTCTTGATGCTTTAATAAAAAACATAAATCTGAATGCATTCCTCACTGAGATGCTTTATAATCAAACCTGCTTACTTTTCCTTTTGAATTGAAGACTTGTTCAGTTTCCAGAGTGAAACATCCCACCTTAGCTCAACCAAGGCATCAAATCACTTTGTTGGAACATAGGATGAAAAATTCCAACACCTGGGCTGAATCAGGCAGCACAGAGACAGCCTGGGTGTCCCCTGTCCCAGGTGAACACCTTAGCCCTGAACTCTGCTCTCTAGCGTTCCTATACCTGGACAGAAATCCTCTCCTGGACCTGAAAAACCCTTCCCAAAGCAAGATGTGTTGACAAAGTTATTTTCCTAGAGTGTATCTTTGTTACTAACATATCATCCTGTTATATATAACTTAGTTGTAAACTGATTCTGCTATCTGTTGTGCCTAAAGCTAAGCTTATATATAAGTTTTTCCAAACTGGGACAAAAAATGATGGCAGGCAGGACCGTGATGTGATGCACTGTGAGTAATTTCATTGCCTTTAATGGTGCATGTAAATTTTCACATAACCAAAGGCTTAATGAGTTATGACTTACACTTTCCAAGTAAAAGTCCATCCCGTGAAAGGTCCAGTTATCCCATCTCTTAGGCTAACAGCAAACACTCTAAGGGTGGTGGCACCAAAGGCTGATGGTAGCCTACAGCACTCAGTTCTGTTGTACCAGGAAAGAAACAACTTCTGGAAAGGGCTTTCCTTAATCATTCCCTGAAGGAGCCAGTGTCTCTCTCCATCTTTTTCCTGACTAGAGGGCAGCTCAGAGTTATCCACCTCTTCAGGCCAAAATTAGCCTTTGTGAGCTCTCCCCTGAGGATCTGTTTATGTGCACACAGAGACATAAACAGAAATGCTTTTTCTCCATAAAGCCCTGAGAATACCAAGTTACTTTGCTTTCCTCTGCCATAATACCACTGCTGTCCTCCCAAAAACTTTCATAGAATCACAGAATGGTTTGGGTTGGAAGGGATTTTAAGGATCATCTCATTCCAATCCCTTCCATGGGCAGTGACTCCTTCCTCTATCCCAGGTTGTTCCAAGCCCTATCCGGCCTGGTTTTGAACACTTCCAGGGATGGGGCACCCAACTTTTCTAGTGACACTGTAAGGCAGCTGTTGCCAGGTCACATTGATCACTACTGAATTAGGACCACTTTGGATAAATCACTTGGGTTGTCTTGGAAAATGCATACGCAATTGCAAAGAAAGCGATAAAAAAAAGTGAAATCTCGGAGAATTTAGAGACAAATGGAACCCATCAAACTGAATGAATGTGAAGTTCAGTGTGACCACTCTGGGTGTCTGATTACTCCACTGAAAATGCTTAGCATACACAAGAGTGAGCCAGTGTATAACTAGAATTCAAGACATAAACTTCAGGCTGGAACCTACTGTGGTTCACATTTTCAGTAAAACGCCATTTTTATTTGGGTAGCTGTGTGGGCCTAGGATTCTGCCTGGTTAGTCCTTGTACATCCATCCCTCAGACATCAGGAAACAGAAAAAATATCTGTTTAGAAATGATACTAAAAAAGATTGTTGGTTAAATTCCCCTAGGCCTAAAGATGATCTATCCCTTCTCTTCCTCCTTCTTTCAGAAGGCAATGTCTAAATCACAACATTAATTCCTTGAAAGTTTGAAATTCCAAATCTGGCTGATGAGAAGAGTTTTGGAGCTGTTCAGATTCACACTGAACTACCCTCTGTGACAAAAATCAGCCACTTGCAATGATCAAGCAGCAGTTTCAGATGTTATTTTCTCCTTGGTTTCTCTTCCTTGGCCAATTGGATGTTAAATTCTCAGGAGCTGTCTTTTGCTCTCTTATACTTAATTTTTATATATTTTTCTTAATCATTCACTGGAAAATATTATCTAATATCTTCAGTTTAACCGAAGTTTTCTGTTCCATTGCCAATATATAGTGTATCTTACAGAAAACCTTTATCTTATTTTATTGTTGTATTAGATAATAATTAGCAGGAAACAGCCTGATGACTCAGGCAATGTTGATAACAATCTTTTGCAGGAGGTCCTGATTAAATGCGGGAGCTGTTTCTACACGTTGATTAATTTATTAAACTGTGAAAATATACCTCAAATCCTACAAATTAGATTTATATTCTCTCTGTGTGAAAAACAAGATATATTTTCTGAAGGCTTAAAATAAATATATGACCAATGTCTTCGGCAAAGATAAAATGTTTATGGTATCACAAATTCACAGAATGGTTTGGGTTGAAAAGGGCATTAAAAATCATCTAATTCCAACAGCCCTGCTATGAGTAAGGACATCTTGCACTAGAACAGGTTGCTCAAAGCCCCTGACCTTGAACACATCCCAAAATATCCTTGAAATAGCATACAAACAAAATATTCCATGAGCTGTTCAGCCTTGTAGAGTGAGGAACTTCTCTAAATCTGCTCCAGAAAAAATATATAGAGATAGGCAGGTAGTTGGGTAACATACCTAGAGATAAAGGCAGTTCCTTTTCCCAGCTGTCAACCCCACATGCTCAACGTTAGGACCTGAAAGTCAACCCCTCCTCTTTCCATCTCCTGCCTCACCAGAAGTGACATGGTTTCTGAAATTGCACTTGCTGACTGAAGTCAGTGGGCAGGTTGCCACTACCTCCATCGGAAACTGGGTCACTCCTGGTTAACAGTGGAGTTCAGGACACAGGTGCCAGCTCACAGTCCCAACAGTGCCTTGGGTCTGCAGGACTAACTGGAGTCAAAGGCATCCAACAGTAATTGCAGGTTCTGGTCAGAAAAGCAACAAGAGGAACTGAAAAGTTGCCATTATAATTTAATGAATTCCTAATCTGGACTGCGATTCATGAAAAGAGGACTTCAGGTTCTCCCACCTTGCTCTTCTTCCCTCCCAGAGGTACTAAAAAAGCACATGGTATCTAACAGGTGAAAAAACTCCTTTCAAAATCAGTAAGGTGTCTTTTTTCTCCCCTTTCTCTCACAATAGCAAATTAAACCTCCTGTTCACCTTCATTACCAGCTTCACTTCACTCTTTGAGAGCTCTGCAAAGCAGAGAAGGTAACCAGGGTGCCACCAGCTGTCACTGAGGGTGACTGTGGAAGTGGCTTTTCTGGATCCCATGGCTCATCCTCCCCTGAACCTGCGGGGATGAAGCTTCTGTCATGGTCCCTCTTGGTGATCGCTCTTGTTTCCACTCACAACAACGTAACATTTGGAGGGAACTAAAGACATGAGTCAGCTTGTAGTTACTTAAATTACTTTATTGTTTCCTATATAGACAAGGAACAAACTGTATCACCGCTACACAAGTGGCCTCATGCTCAACGTTTCTTAAAAATTGTGTTGCAAAACTAGAAATATTAAAACAAAGAAAAAAGTTATGATACTTTTGCATCCCTTGTGATAATCCCAGGCATGTAAACTACTTTCCACATGCATAGAAGCATGTTTTTCTTAGTCTGCAGGTAGCCCGTTCTAAATATAGAAAGAATAGACAGAAAAATATAATGTAAATAATATAAATATATACAAATATGCTTGGGGATAAGAGCTGCCTGCATAAACCTGTTTTGAGTTACTCAGCAATTTGTGCAATATGAAATATCATTAAGCTACTGCTCAGTGACATTTTTGGTTGAAGAACGCAGTCAGTAGATTTAGGAAGAAATCCTAACCTGCTCTAAATAAGCTGGGAGTCTGTAAAGGTTGGAGTTCTTCTCCACTTCCCACAGCTCCTGTGTCCTATGAATCCTCCTCCAATGCACATGCGTGCTCTGAGTACAAAATTCTGTAGCGTGAGCGAAACTACAACACGCAGGGCTGATCAAAGCACAATGAAATTAACTTCAGATTAAACACTCCCAGGGCTGTATGAGTCACCAAAGGGCCTATTTCAGGGAGAACACTGAATTCCAAGATGCTATTCGCTCCAGAGTCAGAGTGATTTCTGGAGGCCGTGGATTTCTCAAAGCCTGCAAAAGCAACGTAGAAGTCTAGCTTAGTCTTGAAAACTACCTTTTAGATACCTAGAGTTAAGTGAGGTTAGTGGCAACTGAAGATTTATGATATTTGAAAGCTTTGTGAAGGTTGATTATACTTTATAAATAAATAAAGCAAAATAAATACATACATACATACATACATACACCCAAATTTTCAGGACCACACTTCTTGGTTCTTTCACCTCTGCCTTGTCTTTATGTTTATTTATTTGTTTAAAACTGTTCTATTTCACTGCATAATTTTGTCTGCGGAGGAAGATTGTCTTTTTTGTTGTTTCTTTGAGAGAAAGAGGAAGGAAGGAAGGAAGGAAGGAAGGAAGGAAGGAAGGAAGGAAGGAAGGAAGGAAGGAAGGAAGGAAGGAAGGAAGGAAGGAAGGCTGTATTAATAACAAGAAATTAGGGACATCATGCATTCCCCAAGTCATTCAAATGACTGCTTTGGACTGTACTTTTTCCTAATATGTTTTCTTTTTCCATTTGGAAATTTTGTTTGGGAGAAAAAGAATTCTAGGCATTTTTCTTCAGGTTCCAGTGTCAGACATTCAACCAGAGCATGGTTTCTGACGCTGTTCCAAAGCTACAGTAGGCAAATTAATTACAGGTAATGTGATGCATCAAATCCAGCAAGGCTTCAATAGAACAGACAAATTTTTTGGCCAGTTTGCAGGACTTGTGCCAGGGCTCAGATGCGTCTTGACACCACAGAATTCTCCTGGGTCTGTATTCCTGTCTGGTCCATATTTCTACCTGGTGTGTTCAGTGTGAATGCAAACAAGTTCTCGCCACAGTCTGCAGCAAGTTCCCTTGATTTTAACAGGACGATGCCCACACATGTTTTTGATATGTTTATAGAGATGGGTTCTTTTATACAGGCAAAGCAGATAAGGAGTCTAATGACAGATAATTTAGAGTGATGTAGATGAACTTATGATTCCTCTTCATTCTTTGCCTCTCTGGAAGAGAAATATTATTTGTCATTGGTGTGGGTTATGATGCCCATAAAGCTGATGTCTGTCTCAGACAAGTAGAGCAAAGATAGTTTTTTATTCCTTATATAGCTGTTCCTGCAAAGGGAGATATTAGGATTCATGGGTTGATGAGTCTCTTAAAAAAGATTTTTTTCCTCCTGGAAGCATTAGTGACCACTGCCATGGCTGTTCCAAGTAAAATCAGGGAATGGCTTTCCCGATTCTTTGGGACTTCTGCTCCCAAATGGGTTTTTTCCCACTCGCTCCACTTGAATTACTCTACTGAACAAACCTGGACTGGCTTTTTAGGCTTTGTTCATTCAGTAATAAAGCACATGATTTCTTGTGATGAAGGTGACAATTAGGCAGAAATTTATTTTGTTCAGAAATATTCTTCTGATATGTCCAGGCTCCCCACCAACACAAGCAGGTTCAGAGAAGGCAGGTAGAATGCAGTGCATATGTTAAGGCTGGAAAGGGACACAGAGTTTAAATATAGAACAAGAAAGGCTATAGAAAAATGAGTGGGAGGAAATCAGAAATGGGGTATGCAGGCAATTTTGGTGCTTTAATCTAAAAAGACCATGATTAATAGATTAAAGGCCAGAAGGGACCACTGTGAAAATTTAGCTTTACCTCCAATGAACTTCTGGGAACTCTATCTTGTGTTGGAGTTGAGTCAAAACTGTTGTGATTGGTACACATGTTTGCAGAACATCAGGGTAAATCAAGCTTGATATGAAGATTCCCAAGGTATCTTTTCCAAGTTGGTGTAATTGCCTTTTACTGTATGATGAAAGTTGTTATTTCTCCATCTAATGGTGTTTTGAGAACACTGAAAGCAATTAGGATTCAGGAAAATGTGTGCAAATAATCAGTTTGTGTTGACTCACATTGTTGCTTGGGTTTATATTATTGCTTTTTGCATCCAGTATGTGTTTCCTTGTTGAAAAGAAAAATGAAGATTAAGACAGGGCCTTGGAAACTCTGCTTTCAACATGGTCACCTAAGATGTGTAATATAAATTATTATATATTTGGCATGCAAGAAAATGTTGTTGAATTTTCATTTCAGAAAGAAACATTACATCTCAGTAAGGATTTATGCAGTCCATCTATAAAGGATTTGAATGCCTTCCACATTAAAGGAACAACAGCAAAGAGGCTTTCACAGCATTATTCATTTTTATTGTTATTATATTATTATTGTATAAAGAACAACTATCATCTGTGTGATAGAGAAAAATAATTACAGGTCCACACAGAGAAAATATAATTATGACATCTTGGTCCTGATTTTGCAAAGGATGTAAGCTCATGTTGGAGTAAAACAGAGCAGTGATCTTTTAGAAAGAATTATTCGTGTTTAAGCAGAAGTGCTTTGCTGAGGTGTGGCCATGGTTTCTGTTTTATACATTAAAAACTGCACTTTATTTCAGCCACAGAATTCCTGTCCAGCTGGGAGGACTGGAACCTGGATCACTGAAGATTCTGTGCAATTTGCTCATGGCTACAAAGAGAACACTAAATACCAGCCTGGGTTGTGCTAATGCTAGTGGTGAGGGTGACTCAAGGCATTGTGAAACATCCATTCCAAAAGTGCCCAGAGCTTCCAGCCATGAGGTGGAACCATCACACACCATGTGCCTCAATAAAACCCTGTCAAGGAACTTCTAAGGTCGACAACTCTTCATTTGAGAGCAGATTTTCTCAGAGAGCAGATTTTCTCAGAGATTCTCAATTGAGGAATCCTTTAACCTGACTGAGGTTAATGGAGGAAAACAGTTTGAGAAGAGGGTCTAAAAAAAGGTGTTTCTGAAGACTTTCAAATGAAGGAAGTCAGGCAGATAAATTACAGCTGTCAGCAAAATGGCAGAGCAGCATGGGTTCAATCTTATGTTTTAAATAATGGGAAGTAAGTGTCAAACATTCCTGGAAGTGGCATAAACTGTGCTGTGCTGTCTTTCAGTCGTGCCAGTCCTTGGAATTGTTCAAGGCCAGATTAGACGGAGCTTTGAGCAACCTGGTCAGGTGGAAGGTGTCCCTGGAAGGGAGGCTGGAATGAGATGAGCTTTGAGGTCCTTTCCAAACCAAACCTTCATAGGATTCCATGAATACCTATCAAGAAAGTCAGAATACACAGATTTCCACTCGAATGCTGTTCTACTTCATCATATTATGTGTTTAAACGTTAATACTTTATGGATTTCTGAAATATACGTTTTAATTTAACAAATTAAAGAATTTTTTCTAGCTTTTGTTAAATTTATTTGGATTTCTGAAATATATGTTTTAATTTAAAAAATTAATTGGATGCTTTTTCTAGTTTTTGTCAAATTTTGTTTTATTATTTTGTAAAAATATTTCATTTTCATGAAAACTTAAATCCGAGCAATTAAAGAAGCAGCTGTTAAAAACACTAAAATAAATTCCATTTTTAACTGTGTTTGTTAAAAAAAAAACATTTTCAAGGCAGTCCTGTTACCTTAATTGAACAGTAAATTACCTGGTTGTTTTTATTGTCTCTGGCAGTGTTCATTCGGAGCCTCCAGTGGTTCACGCACTCCATGCACACCCAACAAAAAACTGTCCTTGTCTCCAGGAGTCTGCAAAATAAACGAGCAAGAGATGCAAAAAGCAGTGCCAGAGCAAGGTCTTAGCAAGCAACTGAAAGAACCAAAGGATTGAAATATGGTGCTCTGACCTGCTTTCAAGAGCCATAAACAAGTTAAAGATCAAATATTTTCTTGTTTAGTGCTGGAACCAAGGACTGTGGAGTTGGAACCACGGAGGTGTTAGCCAAGGAGGACGAAGGGGAAGAGGAGGAGCTTCCTCCTCTTCCTCTACTTTCTTTAAACTATCTTTAAAATATCTGTGTTAAAGATAACTACTAAAGAAAGCACTGACAGTGCCCTCTTCACTGTCTTTCTCACTGACCCCTGGGACTGTCATGTATTATGAAGTGTCTCCTTCAGCTTGAATGTGAACCTAAGAATGTGCAGGCAAAGCTCAGAGGAACATTGAAATGCTTTCCTCAGCCCATCACCACACTATGGGTTGCATCTTTTTATTCTTGATGCTTTTTTGTCCTGCTCTCTCTGCAGCTGGCATTGCCAGGGCCAGGGACTCCAGAGCCCTGACTGGTTTTTTGTCAATGCCTCCCAAGTTTATCTCTAGAAATAAAGGCATGGCAGCATGAATTCCTTTATTCTGTTGCAAAGAAGTGGAATGTTTGGAGATGGAGAGAAAGCAACTACCCTGTCCAACCAATACAGAATCACAGAATCATTAAGGTTGGAAAAGTCCTTCAAATTCCTCAAGTCCGTCAAAACCAAATACCACCATGCTAGCTAAACCATATGAAAAAATGCCATGTCTATCCATTTTTCTAACACTTCTGAGGATGTTGACTTCAACACTTTCTGAGGAGCCTGTTTCAATGCTTAACCACTATTTCAGTGAAGAAATTGCATTGTGTATATATATATATGTAATACAGAGAGAGAGAGTGAATATTCTGTTCTCTGAAGGGGTGCCACTAGCATTACTTTTAGTAGTTAAAAACCATTCAAGCACTGCAGCAATATAAATCCCCCCTCTTTGATAGTGTCACAGATATCAAATGCATGTCTGGTCTCAACCCAGAGCAGCAAGATCAGCATCTTCCTTGTTTGCTGTAGGAGTGATTTTGTTCTCCTTATACAACTGGCAGTAGACAGCGCTTCTGAGACCAGAAATATGTGATAAGTCTAAAATTTGTCTTAGTGGTTTGATTTTAATTAAATACAGTTCTTCATCAGGAGTGGTGAGGAAGTTTCATACTTATTTTTGTGGGCCTAGGATAGGATAAAACCAAATCTACTCTGTATGGGCTCCTCTTTGTCTTTTACTACTACTAAATAAAAAAATAAATAAATAGATATAAAGTAGGAACTGTATCAGTCAAGCAATATTTCAGCATGTGGGAAGTAGTATTTCATTCCTGGGAACAGACTGCACTAAGTCTCTTCCAGCATGGACCACTGGAAAGTTCTCTGAGGTAGGAATAGTGTAAGCCTTTATGGATCCAGCTCAACTGGTATCTCTTTAGTTACCTAATAGAAATGAGAATAAATACTATTTCCATACACATAGAGTTGGGATTTTGGGGTTTTTTTTTTCCTATTGAAGACATTGCTTTATTTGTTATTTCACATATATGATGCTGAAATACATTCTCCTTCAGGACAAGAGGGTTTAGAGAAGGTGATGAGGGTGTTTTGATGCCAAATGACATGGTCGTTTTGCTGAGATATTTGTAAATCTAGGCTGTTTAAACAGCAGAGATTTTAATATGATTTTTGAGTCATATGCCCTCATTAGTGTTGCTAATTAAAAAGTGATACTCATGTGAGATGTGTGAACAACAAAATAAACCCAAATATAGTGTATTTTATAAAAGGAATGTTTGGCAAACAAAAATAACAAATAGGGCCAGACCCTATTTAATCTCAGTCTTGTCTGATTGTCAACACATTGTCTGCTGTAAACAGCATTTGTGGAGAATTTTGAACTGTTTGCAGATCATCTACCCTGGTTTTGAAGATGCTGCTGGTTATGTGAAAGTATTTGCTGTCTAGCTTGAATTAGCTAATTTATTTTCATTGCCCATTGTCAATCTTCCAATAATTGCTTGTAGCTATTCACTGTTGCAGTATGTCATTAATAATGGAAATCTGCTGCCACTTAGTCTAATGTTATGTGAAAGCAGTCTAACAATTTGAAAAAGACTAAAATTAGGCTGCAAAAATTGGTAGGATTCTAGAGAAATTACATTTCTTATAGAGAAAACTATTCTCTTGGTTTACAGATAAAAAGAAAAATCCTGTTGCTGTCTGTAACTTGGATATAATTTTGTATTAACTCCTATGTGATTCTTGAAAATTTACAAAATCATTGTCAATATTTACTAAAAGGCAGAATTATCCTTAAATTAAAGCTTTCATGGGGGATTTCAGTACTTTTGTATGTTAACCACAGATAATGAAAACACAAAGAGAACAAATCGTGGAGAAACTGCAGAGGGAACAAAGCTTTCCAAACCAATCTAGGCATGAGACATCAGCATGAAGTGGGGGTTTCAAATCACTTTTTGGTTTAGGTTTTGCTCATGGCCCGGAAATGTGGTAGTCAGGCTGTGATGCACAGGTCTGGTGTTTGAAAGGTGCAGCAAGAGACTTGGAAATTAACAGAGATAAGATACAGAGAATTCATTCGGGTCAAAAAGAGGACAGGAAGGAGGAGAAAAGTCACAGAAGTCTCGTAGAACAGGTGGAAAGTGGGTTCTTGGCAGGAGAAATAAAATGGCAAAAAGAGGAGAAGGGAAAGCCTCAGAATTATCACCCAGCCAATAATAAGCATCTTCATTTGTTCACTTTTTTTTTAATTTTACCTTCACAAGGCCTTCACAAACCTTTTACTTTTCTTTTTAACGTGCTTTCTTCCCTCTTGATCATGACTTCACTGCACTGTATTTTTTCTCTTCATAAGTGAACCCATTACAAAAAAAGTGGGTTTTACTTTGTGAGCATCAGTCTTTCTGAACTTGACTTGCAAAAAATATCTACCTCTCTCCCTTTCTGTATCTTCCCTATCTTCTACATTTTCATATTTCTCTTATAAGTTATTCTCTAGACAACTTTCATGATCAATTCATCATGTCTAACTCTATTACCAAGGTCTGCAATGGGTTTAGGTAGATCTTGTTCTCAGCCCTTCACCCACTCACTCACTTTTTATCTACTTAGCTAATTACTTCCCCTTCTACTTCAGAATATCCTCACAAAATTTTCCACATACCAGGCCTAGCTGTTCATCATTCTTTAACTTTACAGCTTTTACTGAGTTTTAGAGTCCAATTGGCACTGGCACAAGTTGCCTAGAGAAGCTGCGTTTGCCTCATCCCTGGAAGTGCCCAATGCTAGGTTGGATGGGGCTTGGAGAAGCCTGGGATAGTGGAAGGTCTCCCTGCCCATGGCAGGGGGATGGAACAAAATGATCCTTAAGATCCCTTTCAACACAAATCATTCTGTGATTCTATCAATTCAGCTGTGAATAAATGCCAGAATTTTAATAAGAAAATGGAAGAAAATGTAGGCACACTTCAACAATTGCATTTGTGGCAAAGGAAATATGAAAGCAAAACCAATTTTTAACAGATAAAACATGCAATGTCATATCCCAAATGTCATGGTTTTGACACTGGCTGAGCGCCAGGCACTCACAAAAAACTATTCACTCATTTTCCTCTGCTATAGCTAAACAGAGGAGGGGAAATTAGAACAAAAACTTCATGAGTTGAGCTAAGGATTAGGGGGAAAACATTTTAAGGGCAAAACAGGCTCAAAACTCGAACAGTATGAAGAAAATTTATTATTAACATAATTAAAAGTAAAAAGCGTAATGAGAACTAAAATAAACCTTTAGAGCACCTTTCCTTCCCAGTCTCTCCTTCCTTCCGGTGCAAGGAGACAAAATGTGGGGTCTTAGTCTTTCACTTCTTAAAAATCTTTCTTCAGTGTGCTTAAGGAAAAAGAGTTTCTTTCTTCTGCTGTGCTGTGGGATCCTTCCCTTGGGAGATAGTTCTCTGCAAACTTTTCCAGCATGGTTTTAACTTTCACAAACAGTAGTGCCCCTGACCTGCTGTAAAGTGAGTCCCTCCCACAAATGTTGCAGTCTTCCCAAAACTGCACATCATGGGTCATTTTAGTTCACAGGGTTTAGTCTTTTAAGGATAAGCTGTCCTAGTTTGGAAGCAAGGGTTCTCTTTCTCTGTCTCTGGAAGGGTCCTCTCTCTCTGTCCGAGGTTCTCACTAGATTACAGCTTTTCAGCATCCACATGCTCCAGCGTGAGCGCTGTTCCTCACGGGCTGCGTGTGGATCTCTGCATTCCCCCATGCACTTCATGAATTACAGGGAACCAATTTGTTGTGTTATAGTCCTCACCACAGCTTGCAGAAGAATCTCAGCTCCAACACTTGGAGCACTTCCTTTCTCTCCTTTTCACTGACCTCGGTGTCACCATGTTGGTTCTCCTCATGTGTCCTCACTTTTCCCTGGTCTCTGACTCGGGAGAGAATTGGTGTCCGTAGGTTTTGTTTGGTCTCAAATTCTATCAATTGAAAAGTTTTTATAGAGTTCTACAACACTGAAAGGTTGATCCCGTCTGGGCTCTGCATGGGGGAATTGCTCACCATGCCCCTTGCTACTGGCCACGTGGTCCCTGCTGGCACCACGTGGGCTGCACCGGCCGCCAGCTCCACTCAGCGCCTCTCTTCATGCAGGGTGTTGAAAAGGAAAAGTTGCTGCCACCCCTCCCCTTCTGGCCCCAGCATGGGTTGTTAAAAGCAGCTAAGCAAGGAAAGTTCATTGCAAGCCACGCTGAGATGGCAGTGGCCATGCCGCTCCGGCCACATGGGCGCTCCTGGCGCTGGTCCCGGCCACATGGCTGCTCACCGTGCTGGGATGGCCCCCCCTGCCCAGCAGCACAGCCCCAGCCAGGGCATCTGGAAGGGCCCTGGCAGCCACGCCAGGAAGGGCTCGGCGGCCCCCTCTCCACCCCTCGGAGGGGAGCAAGAAAGAGAGTTTCCAGTGTTTTTTTTCCTTTCTTAAATATGTCATCACAGAGGCATTACCAATGTCTCTAATTGTGCTAGTAACTCATCCATTGCCAGAGCCTTCATCAATTGGCTCTGTGCTGGACATAGTAGAAGTTTCGAGCAGCTTTTCCCATCCACTGAAAACCAGGCTGTGTTAACACACCAAAGAGTACAGATGACTTCCCAACGCACTGAAATTAGAGCCTCCTTCCAGAAGGTAGCTGCTATGGTTTAGTCCTAAACATCGGTTTTCAGGAAGATGGGACACATTCATAGATCACTGAACGCATCAGAAATACGTCTGGCTGAGAGTGTTCTGAAGCTACAGATGGTTTAGAGGCTGGGAAGGAAGTTGAAGAAAATATAAGTTTGCCCTGGTTTTATGGCTCTTCCCTGGGCATCTGCTTTTTGACAGCTATTGGAGACAAGGTGCTGAGAGAGATGGTGAGGTTCAGTCAGGTCTTTCTGATGTTCTTATGATCTTAGTGGAACTCAGACAGAATAATCTGACTGTGAGTTAGACGAGCATGGCTTGTGCTTCTGAACTGTGGAAGGATGGAATAGCACTTGGGGGGTACTTTAGAGTTCTCTAGTGGTGACATCTGCATCTGCCCTTGAAGGAAACAGACGCATTTGGGCTAGATTCATTTGGCCTACTTTAATGTTCTACTTTTGGTGACATCAGTTACAGCCTCAAGATACCCATTCCTCTCCGTTGACCACAAAAGGAGTCCAGAGTGACCAGCTCAGAGATAATTTTACATTTCAGACCTCAGCATTACATTATATTAATTCTATCTGGTGTGCATTTCTAACAATTTCGAAGCATTTGAGTCATATTTTGACTCACAGACAAAGAAAAATAACTGCAAAACCAATGAGTCACTGATTCCTACCCCCTGCCCAAAAAATCCATGATTCAACCCACAGATGAGACGTTACAAAATGAGGAAAGATTGGCATTTAACAGTCATACAGACAGCGGGTCTAAATGCGCATCAATTTTACAGTATAATGATTTTTTTCTGCAGCAATGGCCAGCAGCAAGAAGAGACATCAGACTAACAATTTCTACATTGGTCTAATTCCGAAAGTTACAAGGGTCATAACTCCAGACACTGTCAAAAAGTATAATATGATTTATGTACTTCATGGTGTTGTCCCATATTACTCAGGTTTGGAGACTGAATGAGATATATCAGGACCATCATGAACCATTAGGCTCAGATCAGAAGGAAAGAGAAATTTTACAGAGACTGACCAAGCATCTCCATCTGTAACTGTATCTAAAAAATGGTCCCAAGGCAGGTTCCTCAGTAAGAATGGAAGATAGAACAAGATGCTCTCTTAGATAATACTCCCTTTGAATACATCTTTCAGCAATTCATGGCCAGTAAAATTCTTGACTCGTGTTATCCACACATTAGAAAATTATGGATTTGTCCTCTGGGAATTTTCCCTCCCTTTCGCTGAAGCCTTATAAATTTTTAACACCTAATTATTATCAGGTACTTAGTAGATGTTTTCATTCTCCAGCTGGAGAGAGAAGTTCTAGTTTGTCTACAACATGAGAGCATGTCAGAAAGGTAGGAATAATTCCCATGTGGACTGTCTCTCTCTATGAACTCTAGAAGCAGTGATCATGATATGCTTATATGAAGGCCTGGTGGGTTTGTGTTGCCAGTGTTACATGGGGTAAGACTCACAGTTTGTTGATGCCTTTCCATTAGTGACTTACCTTGAGCTCCCAGTCTGGGCATCAGGGTCTCCCATCTCAGAACCGTGGTCTCAGAAAGAAAATTGCTGCACAGGATTAATATTAAGAAGGGATAATTTCTACGGTTTTATATGCTTCAGGAAGAATTTCTTCATGGAAAGTGTTGTCCTTGGAATGGACTTCCCAAGGAGGTGGTGGAGTTGCCATCCCTATAGGTGTTTAAGAAAGGACTGGACGTGGCACTTGGTGCCACGATCTCGTTGACAAAGGTGGTGAACAGTCACAGGTTGGACTCAATGATCTTGGAGGTCTTTTCCTTTCTCATCCTATTTCATCTCCTGTTTTTAATATTCAGTTTCTCTTGCAGACAGAATCTTGTCACATATTTTCTGACTGGTGGTAACTGGACATCTTCACAACCCCACCCAAACTCACATGACAACCTGAATGGCAGTAAAGACAATACTTCACTAGATGGAACTTGTAAACCTTAAATATATAAAGTGGAGAATTCAAATATTTTGGCCATCTTAATGAATGACATTTTCAAAAAGTGTCTCTGCTACAGGAAAATGAATAGAATAGAATAGAATAGAATAGAATAGAATAGAATAGAATAGAATAGAATGTCAGAGGAGCATTTGGACAATGCTCTCAGGTATCTGGTGGAATTGTTGGGAGCGTCCCATGCAGGGCCAGGAGTTGGACTCAATGATCCCGGTGGGCTCCTTCCAGCTCTGGATTTTCTGTGATTTCTGTGATTCCACAGCATATGGGTGAAAAAAATATCATGAATAGCTTGAATTTAGACAGAACTGATTTATACAAACTGTAAAAATCATGTCTTAGACTCAAAAATAGCAACTGAATTTTTGTTACATTCCTGAAAAGAGGCAAAAAGACACGAGGGAAAGAAGGATACTGTTACTCCAGCACAAATATTTTTTCTGAACAAGGCTGACATTCTTAAGCATAGGATTCATGAGGAGCAGTAACAATGGTTAAGGTTTTTCACCACAAACCTGTGATAAAATATGAATCACCCCTCCAGTTTCACACCAAAGGCAGATTGACCCATCTGTCGTATAATCATCCAGGGTGAAACTGGTAACTAATCCTGATGCTGTTGCCTTTGGCTACAGAAACTGGAATGTCTTGGCAGTGCCAGGCAGAGAGGCTTGTGTGGATCACTGGCCCTTTTGATAAATGATCATATTCTTATGCTTTGGAATGATTTTACCCAAACACCTGGGCTTCAACTGAGATGTTTATCATTAGGAGAACAATTTTGGTATACCTTTGTGTCAATCTTGCATCTTTTTCTATGGAATATTGTCAGAGAATTTGCTCTTTTCCTCTTAAGACTCTGAGTATGGATCATCATTTTATAATCTCTGGATATTTACCTATAAAAGAGGGAAGCATGGTATTTTTATTTTATTTGGATTTCAAATTATTCCTTCTTTATGGATACACTGAAGATTCCCAGGGTCTATTCTCTGACTTTTAGACAACTGGGGACAGTCTGGCCACATCCTTTTAAGACACAGCGACAAACTTAAACTACCTGTTGAGAATGATGTCTGGCCCATGCTGACTCTTGACCATGCCTATGAATTATTTTGGAGACTGCTAGCTGGATCAGGCCAAAATGATTCATTAATAATTAAAAAGCACAGATGACCAAGTACCAGTGTTCAGGAACAAACGCTGGCTTTGTTTAATATGTTGGAATAGATGCCAAATAAAACCCAGCTAGGCCAAATAAAACAGTTTCAAGGGCATAAGGAAAAAAAAAAAAAGAAAAAAACAAGTACTTGTCTTTGTTCTTGTATATACAGAAACTAAACACACAGGCTTCTCACACTCAGGATATTTTCTCAGTGACAGCCTCCTAGCTTGAAGACCTGTAGGAATTAAGATGAAAAAGGTCATACATCACTACACTGAAATTTTCTCACCACCTTGAGAAGCCAAACACAGAAAGTGCTCTGTGAATTCCTAATCCAGAGCTGAACACCATCCATAAGGAAACTCGGCACAGCGACAACTGTTATCAACAAAATTGCAGCTGGGAGCCCATCACCTTATTCCCAGGCACTCTTTTTAGGTAGAAGGAAAGCTAAAAGTAATTGCAATACATCTTGAGAAAGAACACAGAAAATAATATGGGAAGGAACGTATCTGTCCTTTAGCTTTCCTATACACAACACTAAACACATTTGGGTTGTTTGTGCAATAGCTGTGGTCCTTGATAATATTTTTAGAAAAAGTCATTCTGTTGTAATATGAGTACTTTCCACCCTTGGATCACAAATTATGGGTTCCAAAAATATTATTATTATTATTATTATTATTATTATTATTATTATTATTATTATTTGCAGANGTTATTATTATTATTATTATTATTATTATTATTTGCAGAGAGGCCTTGGCAAGGTAAAAATTCACTGTGAGAACATCTGTACACACATAAATTTAATTACAGCACCTCCAATGAAAGGATTTGTACTCAAGTGTATCATAAGATTTTTTTTTCTTGCTCTGTAGAACTGATTTGCTCTTGTATAGTGCCTCACTATGGTTTTATACCTTCAGACAAGAACTTCAGGTACCTTCCATGGCTGCAATATTGAGTGTAGGAAAAGGAGAGGGAGATATGGGAAGGAGCTTGGGCTTTATTGGTCAGGTGAGGAGGGTCTCAGATGAATTTAGGTACCCCAGTGATGTCTATCCTGTGTAACACAAGCTTCTGGCCTTCCTCTACTCTTAGTGGAAAGAGCTAATCACCTCCAGAATGTGAATGATCCCATCTTTTCCAGATACTTGTATTTGGAAGGGCCAAATAATCTCCTGGAGGTGTCCAGCTCTCTCTGTTGGCTCTCTCCATAATTATATAGTTAACCCAGTTACTTTCGTTTAGATCTAAAAATCCACTGCAGAGCACAAAATGGCTTTTGAGCTGCCTTACAGGGTGCAAGACACCTGTCTGGGGCTAGCAGATGTAAAACAAATTAATTGTACATTCAGCTTTCTGGACTGGCAGGTGAAAATCAAGTGGACAAAGATTTCTTGTGGGCTCTGTGCAGCCAGAGGAGGGTGAAATTATGCCCATTCCCGCAGTCACACATAATAAATTTCACCCTTGGTTTCCAAGCTCTGTGTTTTGATAGCAGCTGCAGGAGGCTTGCACCAGCCTGAACCACCCCACTCTTTTCAGTATCCAGTTTACTAAAACCCACACAGCAAATAAATGGGACATAATATAGAAAGTTGTCTCCAAATAACACTTCATCATTCTGCATGTTAATTCCTCCTCTGACAAGTGAGAATAATTGCTTCTCTCATCACTTTTGGTTGTGAAGTCTTTTGGGTAGTGAAGATTTTTTTTATTTTGTGTGTCTCTGCACAGCAGACACCTGATTTCACCTGGGACCTTGCAGCACTGCTGAGCAACACGCATTTAAAATAAAAAATGTCATGGATTGCTTAAACTTTGCAAGACCCTGTGGATTCCATACTGTACTGAAACTTCCCAGCCCAAAATTTTCAAAGATGTTAAAAATAGGAGTGTCTGAGAGACATGCTTATTTTTTTATTTATTTATTATATTTTCCCTGTCGAGCTTGACATGCCAGGATTTTGCAGCCTCAATAAACACAAGGTTATCCTCCTTGCCATGCCATTGTGCTTGATATGGACTGCCAGGTAATCATTGCATTAGGAATAAATATATATATATATAAAAATATATAAATATCTTAAAGAAATAACCAGAGAAAGTCATGATACTCTGGAAGGAAAAGTATGATCCATCACCTGAGCCATGCCATTTCAGAAGCCTCATGCATTAAACATAATGGAAGGGAGTAGTACAGCTCCAGTTCAATATGTGACTTGCGAGCTATCACAGGGCTTCTGACTCAGTATTACTAAGAAATGTTCCCTGACTGTCACTGCAAAGGTATGCGAGGGAGATTCTCTAAGGACCAATTAATGGGAATGGAAGAAAATTCTGGTAGATTGGTTGCCAGTGGGAGGAAAGTGAGTGGAGAATGGTGAAGAATAATGTATGTTTGCAATTTACTTATTAGCCCTGTGGAAAAAAAAAAAAGAGCAACACATGCCAAATGAAATAACAAAAGATCTTAGCAGCATTTGTAAATACCATTTTAATTATTTAAGCTGAATGTGAATAGGAATCTGCTGCTTTTTTTTTTTTTAAAGGACACCGTTGTTAATCAACTCAACAACCCTATTTTATGTCACAAACCCGCAGCGTTCTGTCACAGAGAAAACTCACTGTTTCAGTTTCTTAAAGCTTGTATCCTTTAATCACAGCTGAAATAATGGCATCTTAATTCTGGCAAGCTCATGTAGAGATTTTTAATTTTCCTGTTCCCTTTCTGTTCATTTGTCTGTTTTTCCCACTTGTGTATCCATTGCTTTTATCTAAGGATCTCCAACCACAATACAAAGGCTCATTAATTAAGCCTCACAGTACCCTGTGCAAAGTAGGGCTCTGAGGATGAAATTCACCCAGTGCTGAATTGCTGTAGTTCAGTTTGAAGGCAAAGTGTTTTGTGATTAATTATTGCACAAATTTGGTTCGTGCTCCACATTTTCTCTCCTGTTTCCACTGATGTGGTTGGTGTTGCACCTCTTAAAGGCTCATAACCAGGTTACTCTGAATCTTTGTCATGGAAAAAGAGTTTTAATCTTTGAGCTTCTCTGTTTTCAGGAATTAATCTAGCCTACCGAATTCTGATTGAGGAAGGCAAATTGTCAAAAAAACACCTCTTCCTTTTGAGAATGGCAACCCAAAGCCAAATTCTTCTTCCAGCTACACTTGTGCAAACCATTTTGTTGCCATTAGAGCTTAGGTCCTCACACTGTCAAGTACATAAATGTGATATTAACTTTGATAATCTCATTTTTCAAGTTCAGAAGGGTTCTAATTGTCATCTTATCCGGTGAATAGGATTGAAGATTCAGGATTTTGGATAATTGCTGCTACAATGTGGCCAACAGTTTAACAGAATAATTAAGCGTGAGGATTTATTTTGAATTTTGTCATGTAGTTGTGGCCTGTTAAGAAATATTCTATTGTCACTATGGCTGGTTTCACTCCGTTCCTGGTCACAATCACAGGCAAAGTAGAAAGTGAGACAGGTTTGGCATCTTTTCCCTTAGGAATCTGTTTGCTCTGCTTATGCCTGCAGCCTGCCATGGTAGTGGGACGGAAAAAGAACAGATCTGCTGCAGTTTTCACCAGTTATGCTGTGACCCAGGAGATCGTTCTGGGTTTTTTGTAACACAAATTTCCTTTGAGTTAACATAAAAGATATGAAACTGGTAACTTACTACAGGAAGGGATGAGGATAAACTCAGTCAAAAATTGCCACGTCCTTTAGTCTTCAGACATCTTGTGTTGCTTGGAATATCACATAAAATATTATATAAAATCAGTCTTTCCTACTTAGCTGGCCAACAGTGTAGTGTGAGGGTATATGTGCATATGTATATGTGCATCAGTTTTTTCCACTTGGGAATTGCAGTCAAAAAAATCACAATTACAAGACAGGACTCATCAGGGAAAATAGGTGTCCCTCAGATGTTACCAAACAGCATGAAGTCTGCTCTTACTCTCAGAAATTTTTCTTTACACAGTAGCTCTTACAACAAAAAAACATGTTTAGCAATGAATTAAACACAGAATTAAACTGATTTCAATTCTGATCTAGGTAGCTGCTAAACTTCAAAATAATCAAGGAAGAGGGTTTTTAAAATTTTTTTAAGAAAGTAGCAATCATAGTATTTGGTATTATTCAGTCTACATATTTATATTCCTATTTATATTCCTGTAAATACATTTCTTTTGATGCATATTCTATTTTCACAACTTCCAGAGGAAAAAATTGGTTTTCACCGCCCATGTTGGTGAAAACTGGAACAATCTGAGTGATTCTTAAATAATAGTTACAACAAAAGGATCAAAAATGAGAAAAAAGTCTCATCTGCTAAGAGATATATAAACCTCTATATTTTAGGTCTTTTCCATTTTCCTCATCCAAAATTACAAAAATTCTTCCAAACAAGTTTTTTTTAATTGATTTCAAGACGTAAAGACCTTCAGCTTAATGACAAGACAGAAAAAAAGACCAGAATTACCAAGTGGTTGCACCAAATCCTACAGATGAAGTAAAAGCTATTTCAAGCAAAATTTTCCTAGTGCTACACTCCTGGGACAGGTCTCCAAGGATATCAGCAGGAATGATGGACCTGTATCCTAACTGGTAATCTCAGTGAGCTGGACTGAACTGAGACAATTCTTTATAAGGTCTGATGACCATCAAAGGACCCAGGGTTGTAAAATTGCACAGTGACACTAAGGATGGAAATGTCCATCTAAAGATAAAGATGAAGCCTGGTTTCCTAAATCCAAGTGCTTCTTTTTAACCACAACAACATTTGTTTTGCTTTCAGGGATTGCAATGACTGTTCAGCTGTGTTTGTTCTGCAAACCCAGAGCAAAGCAAAGTGAGCCTGGGCTGCCATAAAACTGAAAAGCCACCCCTGAGTGCTTTAATGGACTGAGTAATATCACAAATGAGAGAAACAATCGGTCCAGGCAACTCTTTCTAAAGGTCTTTAGATGCTTTATAAAAAATGTATTTACCAACAAGGCAATTTCCCTACGTCAATGAATCGAAGCCAAAAACTTAAGGAGAATTTCTCTTGAAATAGAATATTAAATCAGTCCATTGAAATGGTGCCATAATCCATTTGTTTGGTAAATGAAAAGGAGTTGGCAGTCATCTGCAACAAGGAGGAACATGAAGCACCAGCAAGCAGTGAAAAGAACAATTAGGAGCAGACGAAGCGGGGGAAAGTTTTGTATTTGCAGCTTCCAAAATACAACATTTCCAACTTAGGATGAGATTTACCCTCCCTAAAAAGAGCTGTTTGAAAGTTGGATGTTTTGTTTCATGCAGACAAGCATGTGTCTCTAAAGTTATTGCTGTGGCAGAAATCTTCAGGGGCCAATTCATCCAAGCCTAAACAGATGCTCAAGGTGTATGAGAAGCAGAAAAAAGCCATTCATGGTGCAAAAAATGGTGCAAAGCTCAAAGGTTGTATGGAACAGGCCAGGTGAAGGCATTTCCAGTTCTTTTAGCCATCAAACCTTGTAGTAAATTGTGAAAAGAATTCAGCCAAAGAAACATAGTCAAGAGTGGCCCTGATGGTGTCTGAGACAACTTCTGTCTGTCACTTACAGCTAAACTCATTTGACAGATAATAAACCAAAAAACATTCTGCTTTTTGGCACAAAAGTTGTCAAGCATCACTAAAGATCAAGCCTGTGGGAATCTGACCAAACAAATCATTTCCTTTGGGGGATTTGCTTGAGGGCTGAGGATCTGAAGAAATGCTGAAGGGATATGAGTTGCATATCAATATTCATTGAAACAGATGAGCAGTGCAAGTTTTTCTTGGGGCAACCAAAAGTTGCAGATGAACTGCCCATGGGCTTGAGATGAACCACCAGATATCTAAATCCTCTGATGATTTATGCTCACTAAAATACCAGCTCCTCCAACATGGTAGAGAAATTGGATAAGCAAAAAAAAAGGGGACCATAAATTAAACATTTTCCCTATTATGTGTGGCCACTTTTCTCTCAGAAGCATCAATATCACAGAATTGTAGAATGGTTTGGGTTGGAATATCTTCCTAAACAGTAGGATGTGCCCGCAGCATGGGAAGTAAGACATTTGTCTGGTTTTTAGAGCATTTTACACACTTACATGCATGCACACACATATGCACAGAACCTCCCTCCATAAATTCATGTTTTCCCACATCTCCAAAGCTGTTCCTCAGTTATATCTTCACTTGAATTTGAAGCTTCACCTATGCTATGAAGCAGGTCCTAGGTCAGATGTGTGTGTTCAGTGCACAAGAGAAGAAAAAGGGGGAAGGGGTAGTTTTCTTTCTAAAGTAACACCTGTATGGAAGAAAACACAACGGTGCTGATGTCTGGTTTCATTTCTTAACTCCAAAGGATTAAATCCAGCTGACTGCTTCACTTCTTCTTGCCTNAACAAATCATTTCCTTTGGGGGATTTGCTTGAGGGCTGAGGATCTGAAGAAATGCTGAAGGGATATGAGTTGCATATCAATATTCATTGAAACAGATGAGCAGTGCAAGTTTTTCTTGGGGCAACCAAAAGTTGCAGATGAACTGCCCATGGGCTTGAGATGAACCACCAGATATCTAAATCCTCTGATGATTTATGCTCACTAAAATACCAGCTCCTCCAACATGGTAGAGAAATTGGATAAGCAAAAAAAAAGGGGACCATAAATTAAACATTTTCCCTATTATGTGTGGCCACTTTTCTCTCAGAAGCATCAATATCACAGAATTGTAGAATGGTTTGGGTTGGAATATCTTCCTAAACAGTAGGATGTGCCCGCAGCATGGGAAGTAAGACATTTGTCTGGTTTTTTAGAGCATTTTACACACTTACATGCATGCACACACATATGCACAGAACCTCCCTCCATAAATTCATGTTTTCCCACATCTCCAAAGCTGTTCCTCAGTTATATCTTCACTTGAATTTGAAGCTTCACCTATGCTATGAAGCAGGTCCTAGGTCAGATGTGTGTGTTCAGTGCACAAGAGAAGAAAAAGGGGGAAGGGGTAGTTTTCTTTCTAAAGTAACACCTGTATGGAAGAAAACACAACGGTGCTGATGTCTGGTTTCATTTCTTAACTCCAAAGGATTAAATCCAGCTGACTGCTTCACTTCTTCTTGCCTGACATCCAGATGTCAGGTACATGGTTTGTCTGTGCCTGGAGATATCCCACGCTCCGCTCTCCTGTCAGACCCCAGATGCACAGGATACCTGGTCGTAGCTGAGGGTGTTCCTGTCTCATAGTCTCTGCTCCACTGCAAGCACTTGTCCTTTCTTATCCCTTCAGCTCCTGGGGAAGGGAAAACTCTTTCCTTTATTATAGACACAGCATGACTTAGAGGTGTACCCAGTGCTCGTGGGCATCTGCAAAGTGGTTCCAAGTTGGTGAGGCAGGACTACCAGAACCTGATAAAACAAAAAAAGCTCATTTCATAAAGAGAAAGCAATGCAATGAGACTGATTGTTGCCTTCCAAAAATAAGATCTGAGAGTGTTTTGAAAGACAAAGAGGTAAGAGACGAGAGAAGACGGGCAGAAGAAATTTTGGATGTGAAATAAGTGACAGTAACAGATCAGGTCAGCCAGGACATCACTGAAATGAATCTCTGCTGCCTTTGACAGGCTTGTGAAAGGTAGGAAACGTTGCTCATCTCCAAGTTGTCCATGTGAGGGAACTCAAACTGAACATTTTAGAATTCCTGCCTGAAGTATGAGTGGCTGGATGGGACAAGATGATGAAGTTCTGCATACACCATAACAGAGGTGAGACAGTGTTTAGGATTTATTATGAATATTTTAAAAGTGAGATGACAGCCATCCTATTCATGCTGGACTTCACCTGTAAGCTGATGGAGGACCTGAAACCAGAAGACACAGGGGAGAGACAGACAGACACTTTAGGAAAAGGCATCTCTAAGATAATGAGCCCAAATATAGGTTTTGCTGAGGGCAGTTTTCATTGGCATTTTAGTTGGTTGGTTGGTTGACTGGTTGGTTGGGTTTTTTCCAGAAAACACACAACAAAAATATCAAGAAGATAATGCTCTAAGCAGAAATTCAAGAAGTCATTTAGGAAATTGAGGAGCTTTACACATCTAAACCTGATAGTTAGTGTATTTAAACTGATAATAAATCTTGCAAATATTCAGGCAGATGGAAGGGAATGGTAGACAGCATGAAATGGAGAAAGAAATTGACCTACCTATACCTTTCCTATGCAGATATATGTCAGATATGAGTGTGAACATCAGTGTACACTGACATGAATTTCTCATGCGTTGTGATGCATTAATCTGAAGCAAGGTTATTAAAAGGCCAATATGAAGTCTTGGTTTCAAAGCTAATAAGATTTCATAATCTTTTGGACCTAAAAATATCGGGGGGATTTTGACCTCTATGTCTTTTAGATCACTCCAAAACTTCAAGCTTTTTCTCTCTTCATATAATGGACAGATTGTGATCCAGTACTTTTCACTTAATTAAAATGGCTTTGCTTCCGTTTTATGAATCTTTGTTAATGAGAGGCTCCTAAGACTATAAATATGACTCTTTTAATAGAAACTGAATCAGTATTTTCAGGATTCAACCTGCCCAATTTCAGCTCCCTAAACAAAGGAATTGATACAACATTCTCATTAGACTCTCTACCATCTATGGAAAGATTCAGAAAGTCCAAAAGGTGATTCAGCAGGACTTAAAATTGATGGCCAAGTGAACAGAGTCAAAAGGCTTTAGTCCATTTCCATTGACAGGAATCTACATAGCTATTTAAAGATAATTAATATTAGATTCCGTTATTTTAATTGGCTTTTGTGCCATGAGATGGAGTCACAATCATAATATTAAAACTATCCAAGTTATCTGATTGACAACCAACCCATGTCTTTTTTGTGTGGCTCCCATATCAGCCGTAGTCAGCAAGAGGAAGCAAATCATTTGATGGACAAAAAAATCAGACTTTTAGAAGTGTCTAGATATTAATTTGGCTGTTCTCAGAAGGTCAGTTGTAAATAATATATGATAAATATTATTGCTATTTCCTCTGTAATCCGCAACAACAATGCTGTTCAAAAAGAGATTTGTTCTACAGCTTCATCATCCCATAAGTATATCCAAAGTTTCCCAACACTTTATTCAATAAAATATTTAACTGAATCATTATCTTTCTAAATAATAATCACCTTCTTCTACTCTACCCCCAGCCAAAATTCTGGTTTCAGAACATGTCTCTCTTCATGCCTCTAAGAAATGTTGAGGATGAGTCCCAGACAGAATGGTGATGAGCGCAGTATTAAACACCAGCTCAAATCCTCAGCTGGAGTAAAGTGGTGTAATTCCATTGAAGTTAGTGGTGCTTTGCTGCCAGAGACTGATTCAAAGCCTTTGGGAATATTTTCATTGACTTCCCTGGGCTTTGGCACAGCTAAAGATCTGATCCTTCAAGAGAGAATTGACAAGATAAACAAGGTTGGCAGTTGTGGGAAATGTGGGAGGGTTCTCTTGCTGTTGGAGCTGTGGTCAAATACATGTCAGAAGAATTAGTCCCAGTTCAAAAGCTGAGAATAGACCAGTATGAAAAAGTATGAAGGTGCGAATTTTAGTGGTAGCAAATGAATCTTCCTGTCAAAAACAAATGAAAGCAAAATTCTCAGGTAGGAAAATATAAGCTTTGTCTACTTCTCATTTTGTATGTACACACTCATTTTGCAAACCTCTGTAAATTCTATTGAAACAAAAATGTGTTTACAATGTTACATATTCCATAAAACATGTTTGCTACTCAGCAATCTGCTTGCTCCTCTTAAAATGTATTTTTGTGACAAACAATCATTAAACCTCACAACTGCCGTGTGCAGATAAATGAAACTAGTGCAGATATTACCATTTGGTTGACACATTTGTTTTGACATTGTAAAAAAAAGCGTTGAGGATTTTTTTTTTATAAAAGTCTTCCTTTTTTTCTCAGAAACAATAATATGTTCCTGCAAATGCTGCAAAAGATCAAAAGCTGTTCAGATCATATTTACAGTACTAAAAGCACAATGAATGCCCCTGTAAATGACATGTAAATTACCGAACGATGATTCAACTTCAGTCAGCTTTGCAGATGAATTGAAGGACCTTAATTCCACTTTAGCTCAGAAATCTGATTATTCTACTGCTTGTAAGAAATCAGCTTTAATCCTCTTTTAAATGTCATTCAACAGGTTCTTTCTGCACAAAAGATGTAAATGAATTTTCCTTTACAATATCTTTTCAAATTCATTTTCCTTCCACACGACATTTTTAGAAATAATTTAAAACCGAGCTATCAAACCAATAATTCTCCTATTCTACATCTGTTCAAGAATAATTGTCTGGATGCACATCTCAGCTTTGTGACAGCACCACTCCACTGACCTGCTTTTATTCCTACTAATGGAACTGAGACCAGCATTTGACTCCACAACAATGTTTGCACTTGAATATATATTTAGGAAAACAAAAGAATTCTCTTAATTCTCTGCTAAGTCCATAAATAAGTCATGTCCACATAAAATTGAACACTTTAACATTCTTTCTTTATCACTTTGTTTTATTCCGTCAGTTTCCTGCATTCATGGAGTCCTTCTATGCTACACCGAGATGTTTCTAAATTAAGGACTGTCTTTTTGGCACTTAGCAGTACAGTAGGTCCTAGTTCCTGATTAAAGATATCCTTTTCACTGGCAAATGATAATGTTATTTTCTGTTCATGAAGAAAACTAAGTGCTAAAAATCACAGACTGGCTGAGCCACATGTCCAGTGGGTGTAAAATCAACACATGTCCTTTGAGAATTGTGCTGATTTACACCAATGGTATATCTGGCACGCCAGGTTAGAGTTGCTGTTATTTAAGAGAAATGTCCTAGATGATCCACGTATGGAAAAAATTGCAACTCCACAGGCCATGTGGCATTTAAACACTTGTTCCTCCCATTTCTCTTCAGAGCATTTGCTCTCCTGGTGGCTGTGAGAAATAAAACTGACTTCTTGTTCCTTCAGTTGTTCTGTCAGCTGTGTCACCTTCCTAAAGGAACACCCCCTCATTCCTTTGAGGTATTTCCCTGGTGGTTCCCTGTTGGCTCCTATTACCTGGCTCCTATCTGTAAGATTTTTGTGCTATAGTGTAGCCAGCATGTCCCAGAGCAACAAACTGAGGGCCCTCTCTAGCACCTCATCCTTCTAACCCTGGTGTGTCATCCCACAGCTTGTCATGGGCAAACCTGACATTATCCTCTTCCCCCTTCACACCCAGTTTAAATAACCACATCCATTGGGCAGAATTTCATTTACCAGTGCAGATCAGCCAACAAAGTCTAAGCCTTCTATTGGTCTCCTCATTTTACCTTTTCAAGCCATGGAATGTCCTTATTTGCCAGTCACAGTATCATATTTGTGGGCTTTACATGGACCTTTACAGGCAGGCTGTGGCACCTCAAAGACTCTCAGAAAAAATTAGAGTGAAGCAAGTCTTTAGGCAGGTCCTCATGATTAAAGTTTCATCCTGTATGTTGCACTTTCCCCCAAAAAATATGCAAAACTTACAACTTTTGTGTTTTGAATGTGACCTTAAGCTCAAATCAAGGCTCCCATTCCCTCCAGCAATGTGCAGTCACTCAGCAAGATTCAGTGTTCACCCTGAAGAGCCAGCATTGCAAATAGGTAACACATAAAAATAAAAGAAGAAACAGATATACCACACATGCAAAATATGAGGAACAGAGCAATAAGTTGGTGGGTGACTTTTTCCAAGGTGACACAGAAAGTCAATAGAAGATTCAAAGATTGATCTTCCATGTACACCTCAAAACCTTTATCAGCTCTCACCCCAATTATCCCCTGTCCTCTAATCACAGGCAGTGCCTCCTGTGTCACATATTCCAGCACATATCACAGTGGACTGGAAAATTCTCCCCTTGGTCTGTCAAGCATAAACTTATAAAATGTTCCTGTGACATGGTTTTAAAGGCTTTGAAAGCACTGAGGAGTCTGTCTGCTAAGGATGTGGTAAGGTCACAGGACCAGGAGCTGCTGCTGAAGGAGACACATTTTTCTACATCACTGACAATGAGCAGCATCCACCTATGCTGTGTAACAGGTGTAAAAGACTTGCACTGACATTTCTCTTCCTAAAGTCCAGGGGCACCACTTGAAAATATAATCTAGCAGAAGCTGATAAAATTCAGTGACATAAATCATGCTTAGTGTGACAATCCAGCCTGCAGGATAACAATAAATAATGCAAAGAAGATGCAAATGCATTTTAGCAAACAGTGGTACAACCCTATTGAAAATACCTGCACTTGAGACTGAAAGGGGGTTTCTTGCATGGCAGAAGTTTTCACACTTTAAATGATTGTGTGTAAATATTATTAGCCAAGCCTATCTTTGGCCTCATGCTTTCAGTTTGATATGATGTGACCCGAATTTCTGCCCTAATGTAACTCTCTTATCTAGTCCTCATCCAAGCAGTCTCATGGGCAGCTGCATTTATGCTTTGAATACAAGAAACCATTCTCTGCTTTTGAGCAGGAAAAAAAGCACAAGGCACAAAGACTCACACAAAAAGTCCTCTTTATGTCAAGGGCAGGGTGATATTCAGACACCCCCAAAAATTAAATTAGGCTGACAGGTCTAGAAGGTATAAAACACCCTGAAACAGAGGGAGGGGTTCCACAAATAAATAAATAAATATTNGGCACAAAGACTCACACAAAAAGTCCTCTTTATGTCAAGGGCAGGGTGATATTCAGACACCCCCAAAAATTAAATTAGGCTGACAGGTCTAGAAGGTATAAAACACCCTGAAACAGAGGGAGGGGTTCCACAAATAAATAAATAAATATTTATATTAGATTATGAGAGTCAAAGATTTGTCTTCTGAGTCACTGTGTACTGAATGGTATTCCTTATGTTCCTTATATCCTTCAGGAATACGAAAAGACTTCTGGCCAACTCCCAGGAATGCTCCTCTTCCAGAGTTTGAAAGGAGAATGGCATGGCAATCACAGAAAAGGATGCTCTCTCTGAATCCAAAACAACAAAGTGCCTAATTTGATGAGACTCCACCCCACCCCATACCTGACCGCTTTAGAACACTGTATTTTTTAGCTCTGAAGGGTGATATCTGAGATTAAATCTCAGAGCTGAAATTATGTTCCAGATTATTGGCAGATATGTTGTACTTTGGAGATGGGGAGTGTGCATTTTAATTTTTGTTCTGTATCGCTACATACAGCCATTGACACTATTTTTATTAATTTTTTTTTTAACAGGATCCTCTGTGTTGCTACTTCTGGAGATTGCCTGACTCAGGTTGGTGGCCAAGAGGAAATACCATGAGATTAGGCTGTATCTTGTTGAAGTCACAGCAGATCTTCCAGGGAGGCTAATGCTAATGGTGATAAATCCATGCATACGGTGAAAATGATTGGCTATGGGTCGTTCTGCTGTTCAGACACTGCAAAGCAAACAAAGAACTTTGTGATGGAGCTTGTCTCAATTCCTTCTTCCCTTTTTATGAGAAATCCAAGGCTTCTTTCTTGGAAATAGTGAATGTATACCACTCCACTTGTTTTATTTCTTTTGGAGTTAACAGAAATTTATAGCAATACACTCATTCACTTAAATGGGACCAGAATTTCACCCTTAACTCTTTTATTTTTGTTTGTTTGTTTCATCTAAACAGCCTGGAACATGAATGAAGTAACTCTTGATTGAGAAAGCAAACAATTTTAGTGATCCCTCATTCTTTGAAGTATTTTTGATTGGATATAGCTACAGGAAGGAATGTCAGTGCAGGAGCCTCTGCAACTTGAGCAAAGTTTTAAGCTCTTAACAGTCCATTCTCTGCCTCTGGTCACAAAACCAGACAAGTCTTACATGAGGATGTCCTCCCAGAGATCTGCTGCCTTCTCCATTGGGAAGTTCATGGTAAGGGATTTCTGTGCCTGCCTTTTTTAGATTCATAACCCCTGTGTCTTTACTTATTTAAAGACAACTTCTTCTGGACCCTTGCCAAAATTTTTAGCTACTGCACTGCAAGAGGAGGTACAAAGGAGGTGCACACCTGTCGCAGAGGGAAACTGAGGTTTAAAAAACAGGAAACTGCTTTAAACAAACTCACCATCTCCCATGTCCCAAGACCTGTACAATCTAAATTATTCTATTCTCCTAAAACAACAGCTCCTTACCCCTCCATCATCACAATGAGGAATAAGCAACAGGCGGTGGGAAGGAATGCCACACTCTAATTCATGCTGTTTTGTTTTGTTTTACCTTAAAAGTCTCTTTGATATTTTTATACCATCAGACAGCAGCCAGCTCTTTTTTGGTTTTTTTTAAACTTCTTCCCTCTGGACAAGTAGGATATTAATATTATCCCTGTAACAAGCAGCAGAAGGAATAAAACATCTAGGTAAATACTGCAAGTGAGATTAAAACTCTCTAGCTTTCTGATGTAACCCTGTGACATAGCGTTTCTAGTGAATTAAACCAAATGTACAAGTATTTAACGACTAATCCTTTTAAGTATTTTAATGCCCCAATGAAGATTTCTTATAGGGAGAGGCAAAGCATATGTGGTTTCCGTTAGAGTCTGCCTGCAGGCAGAGGATTGAGCAGATTGGCTTT
>VZRS01006506.1:11136-53421 GCA_013398055.1 Ifrita kowaldi
GGCCCCGTCGGCGGCCCCGGGTCGCGCCCAGATGTTCACCACCGTGGTGGACACTTTCCTGGAGAAGCTGGTGGCCGCCGGGAGGTGAGGCAGGAGCGGGGTCGGGCGGGGCGGGGAGGGATCCCTGACCCCGGTCCCAACCCTGCCGTGGCCCTGGGCCCGCCCGGCTCTGAGCCTGGGCCTGACCCCGGCCCCATCTCGAACCCTGACTCCGACTCCGCCGTGAGCCCAGTCGTGATCCTGCCCCCCTCGGTCTTGCAGCTACCAGAGGTTTGTCAACTGCTACCGCTGCTTCTACAAGCTGCAGCCCCAGCTGACCAGGAGCATTTACGATCAGTTCATCTCCCAGCTACAGGCGTCCATAAAGGTGAACAGGGGAGCGACCTGGGTGCCTGGGGGGCTGCGGAGGGACTTAGAGTCTCCAAAAGGAGCTTCAAAACCCTGTGAAAAAGTGCTGAACAGGTTGATTTTAAGGGCAGCAAATACATTTCCTAAATGGCAAAAGCAGAAAGCTGCGACTGCTCTCCAGACCTCTCTGTCTTCCCCAGAAAGAGCTGTAGAATCATTCAGGTTCGAAAACACTGCTAGGACTGTCGAGTCCAAGCATTTCCCCAGCGCTGCCAAGGCCACCGCTAAACCATGTCCCTCAGTGCCACATCTACACATCTGTTAAATACCCTCAGGGATGGTGATTCTCAGGGTGTAGGCCCTTCATCCAGGACAAAGCTGGAAGGACTTTGGACAAGGACCTGGAGTGACAGAGTAAGGGGGAATGTCTTCCAGCTGCCAGAGAGCAGGGATAGGTGGGATATTGGGAAGAAATTCTTCCCTGTCAGGGTGGGGAGGCCCTGTCACAGGTTGCCCAGAGAAGCTGTGGCTGCTCCAGCCCTGGAAGTGTTAAAGGCCAGGTTGAATGGGACTTTGAGCAATGTGGGATAGTGGAAGGTGGAACGAGGTGGGTTTTAAGGTCTCTTCCTACCCAAACAATTCCCTGATTTCATGACCAGCAAGGGCTCACAAGCAGAGTGGTGCCTGTGTTTGTTCACTTTGGGTCTTGCTGAATCCCTGTCGTGTCCTTCCTTTGCAGGAGGAGATCCAGGAGGTGAAAAATGAAGGGAATCTAGAGGGACTCTTTAGTTCATTGGATAAAATCGTGGAGGAGGCAAAGGACCGGGAAGAGCCAGCATGGTATGGATGGCCAGGGGCAGGGGTCATGTTCCTGCAAGAGCAGCATCCTGGGTGATGTTTGGGTGTCCTCTTGGCCTCATGCTGCAAGGGAGGGTCTGAAAGCTGCTGTATCTTTACAGCAATGTCACTGGGTGTCACTGGGCCTGAAACACACAAAGATCAGTTTAATCTGTGCATCTCTGGGTCCGGGATCCATTTCCATTCGCTTCCTTAGAGCAGGGAAGTCAGTGCCACTGAGATGGGGGGACAAGCCAATTCTGACCAATCCAAAGGGATGTTTTGGGCAGAATTCCTGTCCAACAGCAGAGCTCCCCTGGGTGTTCTTTGTGTTCCTGGCTCAGGGCCTCAGCAGACTCTGCAGGTGCTGTTTGGCCACCTGGGAGACAGACTGGGGATTGTAACCAGAAACATCAAGATTTTGTGTTTCTGTGCTGAGGGTGCGAATGACATCCTGCCTGCTCCAAGCTTCCACTTATGGCCAGATTTGGGGAGGGTCTTCCTGTTCCCGCCAGTGGGGCTCCACACTGGGGTCCCTGCTCTGGCTGTCCTCAGTTCCCTGTGCCAGAGGAAACTGTGGGAGCCGCAGAGCTGAACCCACCTGGCATCAGTTCAGCACCCGATGGGGCTGTGTGGGACTAGTGCCGGGCAGGATCGCTGCTCTCTGGCTGCTCCACGTCCTGCTGTGTCCCCAGGCGGCCCAGCGGGATCCCCGAGGAGGACGTCCGCAGCACCATGGTGCCCTACTTCCTCAAGCACCGCTCCTACCTGCGCAGAGTTCTCAGGGAGAAGGAGGAAGAGAACAGGAAGGTGGCTGAGTCCGTGCTGATGGGGAGGGACAGGATTGCAGAGTTGCAGCAGCTGATCCAGGCTCGCCAACAGGCCTGGCAGGTAAAAACAGATCAGGTCAAACCAAACCAACCTCCTCCTCGTAGCACTCGCCAGAGGGGGCTCAATGGGGCCTGGAATGACATTCAAACCCTCCACTTCTCCAAGACCTCCCCAGCAGCCAAGTCCTGCTGAAACTTTAGGCCTGGGCATTTTCTCTGGAGGTCTCGGGTGCTTTTCCCTGTGCAGTGGGTGGGCTGTGGGATGTTCCAGAGGGAGATGAGGGGGTTATGTTCCGCGCATGCAGGGGACAGCAGTGTGTGACACCCTCAGCCCACTTTCCACCCTGAGTGTGGCAGGGTGGGAGAAGCATCGTGCTGAGGTCTGTGTATGTTCCTTCCAGGCAATCAGTAAGGAGCAACGAGAACTCATCATGACATTCCAGGAGCCCCAGTGAGGCCGCAGGATGTTCCACGGGCTCTGCTGAGACAGTTAATTGTCCCAAAGCACCAGTGGGACAGGGTGTGTGCAGAACTCAAACTGAGAATCACCCCATCAGGCCACTGGAGACTGCAGAGGAACTGGAACGTCTGCTGGACTGGCACGGTTTGATCAGATTTGGTGAAGAAACAAAAAAAACGTTGGGATCTTTGGAGATGGATGGCAATTCCCTATTTCCTACTCAGCTAGAGAGACAAGTGGCACAAAGCGTGTCTGTGCTCTCATCTGCTCCCCTCAGTGCTGTGACAGGCCTGATTCCAGTTTTCAAAGCCACGTTTGGGGTTTTGTAGCTATTTTAGCTGTGCGTTAGACGAAATTCAGTGCCTTAAGCCCCAAGCCAGGCTGTGCCCAGGCCTGAGGAGCCCACGAGCAGGAGCACACATGCTCCTGCCTGTGCTTGCAGGTTCCTTCAGTCTCCATGTGCTCAAACCACTGCCTGTCACAGATGTGGCAGCAGCTGCTGCACCAAGTTCCTCATTACCATTCATTCTGTTCTCCAAGTTATTTCCAGCCCTGGTCCCCTCCCAGCAGCCTGAGGTATCTGGGGGTCTGTGCAGAGGTTGGAATGGCCCTGCCTCCACTTTGTAGGCTTGTGGCACAGGGGTTTAATGTTCTTCTGTGGAACCTTCTGGAACCAGACTGGTTTTCCCCACCCAGAGTCGTCTGTTACTGCCTCATCGGAAGTTTGCGGGCTGGGGAAGCGAAGGCTCCTGGGATCTCCCTGCCAGAGCCCCACGAGTGACGTGTGCCTCCAGCATGAGCAGGTTGTTCCTTGGGGCTGGACAGGGAATGAGGAGAGTCCCTTCGCACCTGATGAGACTGAGAGAGGTTCTGAGTCCAACAGCCACTGAGGGCAGCAGGTTCCGTGGTCTCCACCCCAAGGAGAGGCCGTGCCCTGTGGCAAACCGGGGAGCAGCAGTGGCTGCTTGCACCACGCCCCAACCTCTGTTTGCAATTAGAGCCCGCGACAGAGCGGCTGCAACAATTTCCCCTGTGCCTCCCCTTGCTGTGCTGGAATCTCAATAAATTGGGGCTGTTGTTCCCAGCTTGGCTCCTGCTGCGTACTTGGCCCATGTACTCTATACTTTATGGGTTTGTCTGACAAAGGCTCTGGTTCAGCAGTTCTATCCTCCCTCTGCCCCAAAGCCTCCAGTTCCGCTTTTCAAGACAGGGCTGGGATTTATAGGATCAAAAAGTGGTCAGGATCCCGAAGAGGAATGTTATTCAGGGGCTCTGACTGCTCTGGCCACGCAGCATCTGCCCCGGCATGTGGCAGAGAGGAGCTGTGCAGAGACCAAGGGCATAGGCAGCTGCTCACCCTCCTCCAGGGCCACGGCATGACAACGCCACAAAAGAAGCCTGTGCTGGTCCCTCAAAAGTGGGTCAACAAGTCCCCGCTGGCCCTGCACATGGAGGAAAATCCCACAGGTTTTGGCAGGAAAGTCTCCCCGTGTCACAGAAGACGATGCTGGGATCCAGCAGCAGGAACTGGGACAGGGCAGTGGGTGACTGGGGAGTGCATCAAGGAGCCCCCAGTGCCCCCTCACCCATTCCAGTGGGGACTGGGTGCTGCCAGGCCGGCAGGGCTGGGCCCACCAACAAATCCCCCCTGGCCCAGGGCCACATTTCCCTCCCTTTGTGGGCTCTGGCTGGGCATAGGGGGACCAAGTTCATCCCAAACCACAATTGCCACCTCTGCCGGCAGCTCCGGCCATGGCGGATGTGCTGGAAATAACCCTGGTGGGGTGATGCCCCCCCCGCCAAGGCCACAGCACCCTATAAAGACACACAGGGAGCTGGGGCTGTGCTCAGCCCAGCACAGGAAGGCACCATGAAGTCCCTCATCCTGCTGACCCTCTTGGCCCTGCTCACCCTTGGCCTCTGTCGCAGAGGTACGGGGCTGTCTGGGGCTGATGGGGACAGTGGGGGTGGTTCTGTGCGCCAGGAAGGGCTCAGGAGGGAGCAGAAAGACTGGGAGAAATTTGCTGAGCCTTGGGGTGGGGGGCATGCGGCTGCAGCAGGGAGATAGGGAGCAGGACATTCTTCAGCAGACTGGGGGGGTCTCAGTGAGGGATCTGAGCCCCAAAAGGAGTGGGGTGAGAGGAGAGCCCACATGGGGCCTTCCTGAGCCCACCCACCCCTCCGTGTCACTCGCAGCTGCCGATGACTCCACCAGCACCAACGACTCGCCCAGTTCCGAAGGTGAGTGACCGCGGCTGCTCGGCCCCGCTGCCTTGGGGAGAGGGGGACATGACCCCCCCTGATCCACCACACTGTCCCTGCAGCCTTCATCTCCAGACGCGCCAGCGCCGAGGTGGTGCAGAGACAGAAGCGAAATTATGGCTATGACAGGTAGTGCTTGGTCCTGCTGGGCGAGGGATCACGGCCCCCAGATGAGGGGAGGCCTGCTGGCTTGGCCCCTCCCCAAGAGCGTCCAGCTCCCGTGGGACCCCCCAACACCCCCTGAGTCCCCCATTTGTCCCCAGCAGCATCTATGGAGCCCCGCGGGACCCACTGGAGGCCAAGCGCGAGGTGTGCGAGCTCAACCCCGACTGTGACGAGCTGGCCGACCAGATCGGATTTCAGGAGGCCTATCGGCGCTACTACGGCCTCGTGTAGCCCCAGCCACCCCCTGCTGTGTTGTGGGGCAGGGGCTGAGCTCCCACAAACCTGTGTCAGCCCCCCCTTTACACCTTCACCCTCTCACCCTTTCTGTTAGCCCTGGAAAGAAATAAATGCAAATGGTGGAGCCAGTTCCTTCCCAAGCTTGGGGCGTGGGTGGGTGGGAGGCTGCAGTGGATGGTGCCACATGTCACCCCACCCCACACAGCTGAGGACTCCTGATTTCCTCCCTGTCCCCCCCCCACCCCAGGCTCCAAGGAGAAGCAGTGCTACCACCCCCAAATCCTGCTCCCAGCAGTGACGAGCCCAGAGCTGCACCATCATTATTCCAGTTTAATTTAAAGCTGCTTCTCCCAAGCATGGGGTTATTGCGGAAGAGCAGAGCTGCTCCATGCACCCTGGGGCCCTGTGGGCTGACCAGGGATTTCATCACAACCTGCCTTAATTACTCATTAACCTTGACACACACATGTACACATGCGCTGCTGGGTCCCCACATAGGATGACATATTGTCCCTGCCCCAAATTCATGGAATCATTACTGGTTTGCATTGGAAGAACTAAGGCAAATTCTGGGTGCAGAGGGAGTGGGGGAGAGGGACATTGCAAGACACCCAACAGCAGGGTCCACCACAACGAAGCTGCCAGGATGCCGCATCCTCCCAGGCTCTGCAGCCCAACCCCTCACACAGTGTCACGGGTGCCTCCGGTGCCCAGCCCCAGTGGGGACTCCTGGGGGGCAGCCAGGGCCACCAGGGGTCTTGGGCAAGGCCACAGTCAAGGCACTGATGATGACGATGTTGCCCACAAGGGCAGCCCGGCAGTGCTGAAGGTGCTTGGGATCCTGGTGGGGCTCAGGTGCCCCACAGCCAGGCCTGGTGCATGCACACATCACAGAGGATGGCCTCCAGCTGCAAGGGGGTGCCCAGCACGGAATGGAAGTGGAACAGCTGGTGGCTGTGTCCTGCCAGGCTGAGGCCATCACCCGTGGGTGCTGGGGATTCTTGTACAGCTCCTGCTGCAAGGGGCTGCTTTGGGGGCAGGGGACAGGAGCCACAGCTATGGGGGGCACTGGGGGTTGCTGCCCACTGGTGCAGTCAGAGCACTGCAGGTGGTGGCAGGACCTGACCACAGCTTCACTCCAGGCACAGTCACACCAGCAGCAGCAGAGGAGCTGTGGGGAGGAGGGTGAGAACCACCCTCTGGAAGCACCCTGGCATCCCTGTGGTGGTGGCACCTGACTCTTGCCCCGGGCCACCTGACCCACCTGGTAGAAGAGCAGGAGGTTGTCACAGAGGAAGTGGCACACAAAAGCCACCTGCAGCGCTTTGCTGAGCTGGGGACGCTCCAGCTCAGGGAAGTTGTGAAGGGGGAAGGGGTGGAGGGGCACAGACCCCTGTCAGCTCCCACAGCGAGGACCCCGTGAAAACCCTGGCTTTGGGCCTGAGCGGGGGGAATCACCAAGACAACCAAAACTCTGAGAAGGAGGAAACCTCCAGCACCAGTTTCCTCATCCCAAATGTACTGGGAATAGCAAGAGAGGCCAATGCAGATGAAGGAGTTCAAAACAGCCACAGGGACAAAGCAACGGTGCCAAACATCGCTGACCCAGGAGTCTGGCATCACATAGGTACCACAGGCAAACGTGCAGCCTGTGACAGACACACGGTGTCATGGGGCCTGCAGCTCCCTGTCCCTGCACCAGCCTCATCCCTGTGCCAGCCCATCTCCACTGAGCCTCTCCCAGGCTGTAGAAGCTGAGGGCTCTGCAGTCACAGATGTAGCAGATGTGGCGGGCAGGCACGGACACGGAGCTGAAGAGGTGGGCACAGCTGGGGGCAAAGGGATAGGGGCAGACAAGCAGCAGGCAGATGAGCAGTGGCCAGTGCTGGGGCTCCCAGCAGATCTCCAGGGAGGACAAGAGCACCAGGCAGTGCCACATGAAATACCTGCCAGCACAGCATGTTTTGAGGTGAGCTGTGTCCCTGTCCCTACCCCCATCCTTGTCTCCATCCTCATCTCCATCCCCTCCTTATCCCTATCCCTGTCCCTGTCTGTGTCCCTAACCCCATCCCTGTCCCCGGCCCTGTCCCTAATCCCATCCCTGTCCCCATTGCCAGCCTTTCTTTGTTCCCATCTCCATCCTCTTCTTATCCCCAACCCTGTCCCCATCTCCACAACCTCCACAACCGTCCCTGCCCCCATTCCCATCCTATCATTTCATCACTCCCATTCTTGTCCCTGTTCCCATCCCATCTCCATCCCCACACCCCATTCCTATTCCCATTCTCATCTCCATCCCTGACCCCATCCCCACCAGGTCAGCAGGAAGTGTGTCCAGATGCTGACTGTCCCATTCATCATCTGAAAGGAGCTGAGGACACAGTCAATGGCTGAGCTCTTGGGGTGCCAGCACCCCAACATGATCCCATCCTCCCAGAAGATCTGTGGGGACAGCGGCGCTGGTCAGGGGACACCCCAGGAGGAGCGGGGGCAGCCCAAGAGCTGCTTTGGAATTGTGGTGGGTGGGGAACTGAGGCAGGGTGGGCTGGGAGTATCTCCCAGCTGGAACAAGGTTTCATGGGGAGTCCAGGTGATTTCCAAGCTTGGATGAGGGAACTGGGGGAAGAAACCTGGGGACAGAGCCTCCCCATCCCCCAGCCACACATACCCGAGGCACCTGGTGGACCCTGGAGACCTGCTCCAGCTTTACCTGCAGCATGGTGGGGCCACAGCACTCAGAGTGAGAGAGAGGTTGGGTCTTCAGGACCAAGCCCACCAGGGGATGGGGATTGTGGCTGCAGGAGCCAGGACAGACACACCCAGGAAGGCTCCCGGCTTTTTCCAAGGTTGTAAGCAGCAAACCTCACAGAGAGCCACTGACTGGACAGGATCAGGACCCCAGGCCCAGAACTGGGGGAGCAGATCAGGGTCAGTGGTGGGGGCTGGTCAGGGGTCCAGCGTGCTGCGGGAAAGAATGAGATCCTGCTTCGTCCCCCATGCCACTGTATACCCTCTCCCCAGAGAGGCTCCCAACCCTAGGGATGTCCCTGGCAGATGCAGGCTTAGGACCACCACGGCAGGAAAGAGCCTCCACAGACACCCTGCAGCCCCCCCACGCCCCAGCCCAGCAAAGTTGTTATGCAAGGCCTGATGAAGGACACTGAACTGGGCAGCTGGGGAAATTGGGGCAACAGGGAGAGCAGCTCTGCAGCACAAGCAGTGCCATAAGCATCCCACTCATCCCTCAGCCCAAAACTCACACAGTGGTTTAGAGGAAGGAAAACCCGAAATGAACCAAAAGTATCTGGAGAAATGTCCTGCTGCTCTGCACCGAGCAGGAGCCAGAGCGGTGCTGGCGAGAAGCACCGGTGGTACAGTGCTGCTGCCGTGTGGACGTCCCCTCCTGCAGCTGCCCTGCAGAGCCCCCTCCTGACCACTGCCATGGGACAGAGGTCTCGCTCCTGCCACTGCCGCTGCCTGCCCTTCTCCCAGCTCCATTCTAGGTCCCTCCCGGGCTGCTCCCACTCACTGGCAGAAGGGGCAGACGGGGCCTCTGCAGGGGCTCAAAGGCAGCTTTGTGCTGGGCAGATTACCTACCCTGCCACGGCCTTGCCTTGGCTGAGATCCCCTCAAATTCCTGCTGAAAACATGACCCCTTACCGTGCATGGGGGGCACACGGGAGCCTCCAGTGCTGGAGGGGCCACTGGAAGGTGGTTCTGGGCACCGGACCTTAAATGCCACCAAGCTTGGGAGAGCCAGGGCAGGTGACAAAGCCGAGTGCAGGTCCATGCAGGGGGCCTCAAAAACACCCACCGGGGCACAGTGCAGGGTCCCACCAGAGTCCTCCCATCTGGGAGGGAAGAGGTGGAGAAAGCAAGTTTGGGGAAACAAAACTGACCTGGCAACAGGAGGGCTGGCAGCAGCTCCGGTTTAGCCCATGGGGGCAAATGCCAGCAGAAGGTTCCTGTTGCTGCTGGATGGAACTCAGGGGAGAGAGGACTGAGCTGAGAGCAGGATGGATGCTTTCCAAAGCCCCTATCTTTGGGGATTTACTGATCCCCAGAGGACTCGTGTTGAGTGCTGAGCACAGCATGAGCAGCTCAAAAACACCATATGTCTGTCCCGAAGACCCTGAGGTGCAGGCTGGTCCACACCAGGGCTCTGCTGCTCTGGTGGCCCCAGCCAAGGGGAAATCACTTGTCCCCAGGGTTGTTGGCTGGAGGCCAAAGGGAGGGTTTGGGGACTCCACACTAAGATGCAGACCCTGGTGCTGAGCAGTCCCTCCAAAATAACCAACATGAGGCACAGCAAATCCAGGCAGGGAGATATTCAAGGCAGGGAGTGACACATCTGTAGCAGAAGTGGGAAGCAGAGGCACAGAAAAGGAGGGGAACAAGCAGTGAGTGGGCCTGGAGAGACAGCAGCTCCAGGAGGTCCTTGAGGATTCAGTTCCCCAACAAGCAGGACCAGGAGCCCCAGCCCCTGACCAGTGTTGTGGCCTTTTTCTGCTTCAATTTCACCTCGGTCCATGCCCATGTAAGGGCTGTGGCACAAACCCCCACCCACGGACCCCCCCACAGCAACACCATGCTGCACAGACTGATGATGGAGGCTCAGGGTTTGTTATGGGACCTGTGGCCTCTTGGCATGGCCCTCCCAAGCTGGAAGAAGCGTTCCCAGCCCTGTTGAAGGGGATGGAGCCAGCAGTGACAGTCCCTTTCGGCCAGCCTGGCGTTGGGACAGGGCAGGTCTCACCCACAGCCCATTTCCCCACTGGGGACTGAAGCTGGATTTGCCCTTCCACAACCCCTCTCTCTGACCTTCCCGCCAGTAGCAGCCTCCAAAGAATCTGAGAGAGACACAGAATTATGACAGTGCCCAGCTCAGGGCTCCCCACCAGGAGAAGCAAATCAGGGAGCTTTGACAGCAATGAATTCAGGGCAGGAATACTGATTTATTTCCTTTCCCTACAGAACACCTCTCAGCTGCCCTTGGCACCAGGGCATCGTGGGACCCTTGCAGAGCCTGATTTCCAGCCTGCAGCCCCCAGCCCACCCTCTCCCAGCGCCTCAAATGGACACTGGAAAGTTACACATTTGAAAAATTTACACTTTCCCTGTCGCCTGCTTCTCCACCCCCTATCCCCCATTAAGGGAGCTGCAAAGGCCCTGATGAGCCACGGCAGGTCCTTGTGCAGGGTCAGGGGTACTCCTGTGGCAGCAGCATGCAGAGTCCTAGCAAGAGGATAAAGTTATCCCAAATCACAGAGGCAACAAGGGAAATGCTATTCCCATCACAGGGATAAGGAAGGACCCACCTGCACTTCTTTACTGGAAAGTTCAGTCAGCAAAGCATATGCTTGAGAGTGGATTTACAGATCGAAAACACACTCAGCTCCAGGGCTGCACAGGAAAGGTGGGATGGGCTGGGAACGACCACAGGACACGAAGTACAAACACCTGGTATTTTATTAAGCCAGTTACTGTGTTCAGACCATGGTCAGACACATGCTGGGAGCCCCAGCCCCTCCTCGCCCAGCTGGGCCCCACGTCCCCTCGCCCCTCAATGAGAGCAATCCTCCCTGGCTCTGCAAGCCCATGTGCCACATGAGGGCTGAGGAGAGGTGATTGTCCCTTGCCTCAAACCTACTCCCCTCACTGCAAGCGGCAAGGCCAGCAACACGGCCCCTGTGCCAACCCACCCTGTCCCCACCCTGGCCAGCCTGGCCAGTGCTGCTGCACACCAAGAAGGAAAAGAGCCCTAAATTGAAGATGCGAGACAAAACCCGAGGCATTGCGGGTGGCCTCAAGCCAAGCAAGGATGGGAGCAGAGGAGCCGCTCGGAACAGCCCATGAAACCATGGAGCAGAAGCCCAACAAGCACCAGTGACTGTGTCCACTATGCTGTGGGGACAGCCCAGCCAGCCTCAGCCACCACAACCTGTGTCCTCCCAGCATGGGGTCACCCCAAAAACCCCCAACAGCTCAACAGGGTGGTAATGAAGAGAAAAACCAAACCCAAGAAACACACCAAAACACATGAAAACCCTTGTTTTCAGCCCACAAGATGGTTTTTCTATTTGCTCTGCTTCCCAGCACAGCGGGCACTACTGGACTGACTTACAGCTGCTCCAGGGCAAGCCTGGAGTTGGTGCAGAAGCAGCACTGCAGGGAAGAGCCATGGCCAGAGCCTGCATAGTCTCCATATTGCCTGATGCTCTCTTGATGAGGCAGCTCACAGTTCTGGCTTGGACCAGGTGCACAGGGTGGGGGGCTCTCAGGGAGCCCCTGCTGCAGCACCACAGCAGCCACAGGCTGCACAGAGCCTCCCACAGACCGTCCCGTTTGCTTCCACCCCAAGAGCCACTTCGTATCAGCAACCACCATGCCAGGGGAGAAACGCAGTGGCCCTTGGAGAGAGCAGATCTGTTCAATTTATCCCCAAGGAGAAAACTCCAGCTCATCCTGAGTGCTGGAATGGGGGGCTGAGAAGTGCCTTCCCTTACCCCAATCCTGGGGATGACATGTTGAGTCCCCTCAGAAGGCCACGCTTGCTGGAGGACACTACATGCCATCTCCCCAAGGCTGCTCTGCAGCCACACTGCTACCACACTGTGGAGCCTCCCAGTTTTTCAGCTCTGGGTATCTCTGACTGGGGATGCAAATCCAAAGACTATTCACCAGGTCCTCAAGCATGACTGTGCGCTCTGGAGAGGAGGGTGGCATAGGGACCATTCAGGTGTTCCTTTTAAAGGTCACAATCCCTCCCCATCCAGCCCAGAGTGGAAGGGGGCATGGGGGCAGTCAGGATTCCCTATTGCATGGTGAGGGCATCTTCCTCCCCTCCGGGTATGCAAAACCTGGGAATATTAAACCAGCCCCTCAGGGGACCAGAGCAGTGACTAAGGGATAGTTGTGAGCAGCCCCTGCTGTTGCCATGCGGTCCCACATGGGCTCCACAGCCTCTGGTTACAGAAACTGAGTTTATTTACTTTTGTTCTTAAACTGCATCCTGTGCCCACACAAGGCCTCAGTGACTCAGAGCACAGCTCCTCCTCAGCCTGCCCAACTGCGCAGCACTTGGCTCCCGGCTGCCACCCTGCACAGCTGCAGGAGCTGCAAGAACCAAAACACTTGCCAACAGCTGAAACACTTGTCACCAGTGAGACAGGAATTCCCTCTGGGCTGCTGCTTTACCTGTACTGCTCTTCTCTCTCCTCAAGACCCAGCCAGGACCTAAGGAATGCTCGACCCGGAGTGAAGGTGAGGACTGCCCCCAGCTCCTCACTGCTTTGACCATAGCCCAGCAATGCTTCTCTTCACCAACCCCAAGCACAGCCACAAGGGTGGCACTGAGGCTCTCAGGACATACATACCGGGCTCAGCCCCAGTGACCCCCAGACACCTCTGCTGTGCTCAGTAGCCAGGATCCGGGGGGGGGGGGGGTTTCTTCAGCAGCAGGAAAAAGCAGAGCACACCAACTCTCCGTGCCCCCTGCCAGACAAAGGAGGGTTTCACCTCAAGAGCAGTCCTACAAGGTGATTCCCTTCTCTTTTTCCACTCCATTGAACAGAAATAATGAGCTACACAAACAAATGGCTTCAAATAAAACCACTGGAGGAAAGAGTGACTGGGAGCTTCACAACCCATCTCAGATCTCCAAGAATCCCCAAGGTGTGCCGGAGTCTCTGACCTGCTGTCCTGCATATGACCTTTTCTTGGCTTAGCCAAGCAAAGCATTGTGAGTTTCAGGAGAAGCTGTAAAAGGGAAAATCCTGCAGGGAAACCCCTGTCCCTCACAACCAGCCCGCCAGCCTCCAGGGATGGACCAGCTGTACCATGGAGACTGCCATTTCCCTCTGCTGTGCTGCAAAGGAGCTGGAACTGGAATAGAAATGAATCCTCTGATACTTGTGCTGGTATTTTTAGTTTTTACCTGAAAACAAGGAACATCCCGCCCCTGCAGTACAACACACCATGCTCGGAGCCTGTACAGAGTGGAGTATGTGACTCAGCTTCTCATGTTACACCCTGGCTGTAGCAGCTTCTAGCTGGCCCATGTGAGAACACAGAAGACTCCAGTGGTTTGTACTTGCATAGCTGCTGCTGGTTCATGTGGATGGAGACATCTGTTCCGTGGGCACAGAGAGGCAAGAGGGAGCATGAAGAGACTGCCCAGCCCCTCTCCTCCAGCGAGCAACCTGCAGCTTCATATCCGAGCACTGGCCAAGTGACAGCGTGTCAGACACAGGTTGCATGAGATGCTGTCAGGATGAAGGTCTGCGGGATCCCTCACAGGTCACCTGGGGAACCAGCTCTTCCAGCATCCGTCCAGGTAGCATCAGCCCTCCTGTTTGGGATGCGAAAAGCACGGAACAGTCTGTGAGCTCAGTGCTCCCGGGCAGCAGTGGTCATGGCACTGCCTCTGCCAGCCCAGAAGGACACGAGAAAGGGGGACACAAACACTCCAGCTCTGTCACCATCTCTAGCACGGCACTGCAGCCAGTGGTGCATCGAACAACCAGCAGAAGAAAATGGCTTTGAGATTATCCTTCCTCCTCCACACCCTATTGAAAGATTTAGGGGGGAAAAAAGGGAAAAAAAAGAAAAGATGAAAAAGAGGCTTTGGGTCCTTTGGAGACATCTGCTCCATCCCAGGGTTGCAGTGCTCAAGCCAAGTATTTGAGCCTTAATGGTGTTTAAATCCCACCCGGCTCGTCTCTCTCTTCCAGCTCTTAATGCTGGATTCCTCCTTTTCTCCAAGGTCTAATGCTGGAAGCAAAGTGGGAGAAACTGGGGATGGAGGCACAGAGTCCTGTGCCCTCCCTGGAGCAGCAAGGTCAAGCTCGTGTCGCTCATGAAGCGTGCAGCTCCCAGGGAGAGTGGAGTGCACAATGTGGGGCTGCTCCCTCCTCACAGACCAACATCCCTTTGCACTGAGCCCACTCCATGGGGGCCTGGGAAAGGAAATAAATATGCTTGTTCTAAGACAAAAAAAATTATATTAAGAGCTTTCCCCCTCTTTTAAATAGCATAAGTGTTTCCTTTTCTTTCTGATGTTGGAAGAGTATCCAGAACCCCAAGGGAACTCCTCTTTTCTCTTTTTTTTTTAATATTACTCATATGTATAAAAACTAAAAATTAAAAGGAAAAAAACCTTGAAAAATAATTAATTCAAAAGGGGGGAGGGGAAAATACTATCCGCTTTCCTGTCCCCAGATTGCCGAACAAGAGCAAAACACTCTTTGGATCTTCTTTCCCAAGCCGGAGGGTTCTGTTTCTGCCGCGCTGGTTTGGTTTTGCTGAAGTTAAGTCCATGCTTTGAACCACCAGCCTGTTTCTGCTGGCCAAGCAAGCTTTGGGAGGAAGGAGGGGAATGAAGGACTGCCCGTCTCTCGCCCATCTCTGCCGACTGGGAGAAGGGCAGAGCTCTGCCCCGGCCATACCACGGGGCCTCTCTCAGAGCAGTTGGCGCCATCAGAGCTGTACAGCCGTCTGGTCAGGATGCAGGTGGAGGGTGTCGGTGTGCGTGCCCACATTGGATTATTTTTTTTTAATTCATTTGGGTAGGTATTTTTGTTGCTGTTGCTGCTGCTGCTTCTTCGTGTCTTAAGTGTCGCCCAGATTGTCGTTTCCTTCGTTCAGACGCTGCACGTTCCGAGAGGGGGAGAGAAAGGTTCACCAACCCGATGCCTTTCTGACCATCAGCCCATCTCTTTCCACTGCTTGTAGAACTCCAGAACATTTTTTATCTCTATGCTGGCATTGGCGGCTGCCTGGATGGCAGACTGCGAGCAAACACAGACAAAACAGGTGGTTAATTTTTAACCTGCCCTGTTAAGACAGCTGCCATTCCCAACCTGGGGACTCTCCAGCAGCCTGGCACAGCTGGAAGGCCAAATCCTCCCAATTCTCGTTGCTCTGGTACAAGAGGCCTGCACAGACATGAAATTCAATTCTCCCATCTCTCCCAGAATACTCTGTACCACAAAATCAAGAAGCCTTGAAGGAATAAGGAATCTCAACATATAAAGTAACTTTGGGAAAACCAGGCCAGTTATTAGCCAAGGTAAAAAAACATTAAAAAAAAAAATCTCTTGCCAATCAATCATATTATATCCTTGCTAGGAAGCAGAACGGCTCAGCTCAGCCAGGAAAGAGCTACTGACCTGCATGGGCACCGAGAACATGCTCGGGTCCTCCAGCTGGAAGCCCGTGATGATGGTGACCATTCCCGTGGTGTCATCCTCTCCACTGCCCTGGGACACTGTCAATTGTTTGCAGCTGTCCAGTATTTTATAGAGATTCCTGACAGAAAAGAGAAACAGAGGGGAAGGTCAGCGAGAAGACCACATCTGCTCGGGAGGATAAGAGGGAAGCAGGCTGCTTTCTTGTTCCCGTTAAGGACTTTTCTGAGACCCTTCTGAGCAGAGTGCTTGGTGTTACATGCACAGATGGCTGTTCCTGTCTCCAGGGAATTTCATCATTACTCACACAGAACAAGCTCTGCAATGGGTCCCAGTGCTACCACCTCTCCCCAAAGTCACCTGCCTGCTGGGAACCAGGCACAGACACCTTCAGATGCTGAAATCTTACCAGGCATCTAGATCTTGTCTCTTCAATTTATGCCTCTCAAAGCTCTTCCCAACATCTTTCTGGCAACGAATGTACCTGAGGAGAGAGCAGAGTCTCTGAGTTCATACGGAGACCGTCACACAGGCTAAAGTCAGTGCTCCATGGCAGCTCCTCTGGGTGCTGCAGGGCTTCCACCAACCCAAATTTAACACCCGAAGGTCCATCCAAGGAATCCTCTGTGAATCCCTTCGATCACCTCCCTGCCTCACCACCATTCCTGCATGCCACTCACAGTTCCATGTCTCAAGCCCACCAGCCCTGACACTGGCCTCAAAGATGCGGTCTGTCCTCTCAACTGTGCTTCTGCACAGCACCCAGGCACAATCCAGCTCTCCCAGCACTCCCAGTGCAGTGGCAAAGGTCACCGCTCCAGTTTGTACAGTGACAGAGATGCAACTCCACCATTCCTCAGAAGCAGCTGTGCTTCACAGCTGAGCAACGACTACCAGCACATCTGAAGAACCAGCTGCTGAATCTGCTCCTTCAACACCTTCCCATTCCTGAAGTCTGGCTTTTCCTCGGCCCACTCCTCACTCTGCTCCAAGGGATCCACAACCTGCTCCCACCCCAAAGCCCACCCATTCCAAAAGCAAGGGAAAATCCTACCCCTCTCCTGCTCTCACCTGTTTCCCTTTTTAAATTCTGCTTCCAGATACCGAATGCTGTCCCTAGCACCGGCGTTCTCCTTTTTCAGGAAGTCTAGGCCATCGATAACTAACAGAAAAAAAACAAAACAAAACAAAACAAACATCTTGTTTACAGTTCTACTTCTGCAAACTAATCCAGAGGCATCAAGTACTCCCCATTCCACAGAACTCTGTCCGATGCATAGCTGCCACAGGAGAGGCAGAGGGGGAACAGAACCTCTCTCCTCTCAGCTGTTCTGACACACTCTGTCAAAATCCCAAGCATGGGCCACACACAGAACAGGCCCCAAAAGCAACACATCAAAAGGGTGTTGCAACTGTTCCAGATGAAGTCAAGGATAAGAGCAGGAGGAGGGAAAGCCACCACCCATTGCCCCTGGGGCCTGCTCCTAGCACAGAAGGGATGGGGGCAGGCAGCCACTGCCAGTTACCTGCTGTGGAGTCCCCATACCTGTTCGAGGGATGATGATTATGAACCTCCCACTACTGGCCAGCTGCTTGACAAGAGCCAGGTGCTGGCAGAGGGCCTGGGTGTCCGGAACAAGGTAAGGAGACATGGCTGACTGCGCCTTGGGCTGCTGGAGACTTCCCTCCAGCTGAGACACTTCCAGCTGAAAACACACATGCAGAGACACTCGCTTCACATTTATGCTGAAACAGACCATCAAACGGGGCAAGACTTGCCCTGCAAAGTTCCACCAGGCCCTTTCAACCTCCGAGCATACAGAACAGAGGGCTGGATGGAGCAGAGGGTCAGCAAGAGGTGATGGTCTCACTCTGTACTGCCCAGTGCAGCCCCACCTCGAGTACTGCGAACAGTTTGGGGCACCTTGATGTAAGAGGGGCATCGAAATACTAGAGAGTGTCCAGAGAAGGATGACCAGGATGGTGAAAGGCCTCAGGTGGCTGAGGTCACTCAGTTTGCTCAGCTTGGAGCAGAGAAGGCTGAGGGTGACATCATCACTGCCTACACCTTCCTCGAGGGGGTCAGCGAGCAGGAGGTGCTGACTTCCTCTCTCCAATGACTAGCAATAGGACATGAGGAAATGGTTAATTTAATTTCCGGCTTCATTGTTGCATCAGGGCAAGCTCAGGCTGAACATCAGGAAAAGGTTCTTCCCCCAGAGGGTGATTGGTTCCTGGAACAAGCTCCGCAGGAAAGTGGTTGTGGTACCAAGCCTGCCAGAGCTCAAGGAATGCCTGGACAACACTCTTGGGAATTCAGTTTAGTTTTAAGTAGCTCTGTGAAGAGCAGGGACCTGGACTCCACGATCCTTATGGGAGCCCTTCCAACTTGAGATATTCTACAGTTCGATCTATGCAGAATGGGCTTACTGCCTCTGTGTGGGACAGGAGCAGAGAGTTCCCCCTTCCTAGATTCTGACATTCCAGCCACTACCCTGCTGGTTTTCAGGCTGGAACTGGCATCTCCTACCTGCAGTCGAAGCTGAGCCATGTCTCTCATGAGCCTGTTCCGACGAGCTTCCTCTGCAGCCTAGTTGCAAAACCAAACTTCCGTATCAGTTAGCAGGAAACACACCAGCTGACACTAGCACACACTTCCAGGGCGAAAAGGGGACACTGGAATAGCTTTAAGAAACAGAACTTTCATCTCCTCTCAAAGATCGGTGATTATAGTTACAACCTAATAGTAACCTACAGGAAACTGTGCCAAGTACAGAGAATTCATTCACTTCTACCAACTCACCATGTGAAACTGGGCCTGGGCCTGGTGCAGCAAGTTGTCTTGCTCTGACTGCGCTATGCTGATGAAGATCCCAAGCTCCGAGTTGAACTGCAGGATGCTGCCTTGCAAGTGAGTAATGAAGTGGCCAAAGCTCCGAATGCAGCAGATCCGCACGACAGACTGCAAGGAAGCAGCAGGCAGTCACCAGCCACAGCAGCCACGGGGCTGCGGCCTGATGCAGCGCTCACCTGCATCTCACGCTTTTGAAAAAGGCAGGAACTGATATTAAATGCCTAATTCTGATGGATGTTTCTGATCTCTTCTGAAGTCAGAGACTGCAGGAGGGGCCTGCAGGAAAGGCTACAGCTGGCCAGAAGGTTCAGGGGTGTCAGTAGTCTGGGCTTCCTCAACCCAAGAAAATCTTAGGAAACATCAGCAGCACCCCTCCACACCTGCTCCATAAACCTCTGCTCAGGCCTTCAAGTGCTGGGAAGAGGAACCACATAACACAACAATTCAGGTCTGATTTTTTTCAGGATTTACTCCAACTCACCTCCTCAACTGCTGAGAAAATGGGCCGGTCCTGCTCAAAGTTAAACCTCTTGTGTGCATTTTTCAGAGGCGGAAGATTGCGCAGGGCCACATCTTCAGGGAGCAGCAGGTTGGCTTTCAGGTCTGGGAGCTCAGCATCACTCAGGATGTCCTTGACTTCATCACACAGGGCCAGCCCTGGAGAGGAGGGACAAGAAGGAGAGCAAAACAACTGATGAGGGGGAGAAGAGGAAAACTGCTTTAATGCACATGATCTGTAATTGTCACGGGCAGAGGTGTTAATGACACATATGCTGTGAGCACCTGCTTAAGGAGGAACCACAAGACCACCCACAACATAAAGAGCAACTCTCCCAAACAATCTGCCAAGGGACTGTGGGAAATCCCCTGTTTGGAGGGACAGCTTTCCCACCTATTCCAATGGATGAGCAACCCTGTTTAAACTCTGCTTCCCATGAACCATGGGGATCTTCAGACTTAGCCCTGAAGAGGCGCAGAGCACATCATAAGCAGCTGGAACTCCAAAACTATTTTCCAGGATTACCATGGCAAAATCACAGCCTTACTTCTGCTCCTGGCAGTGAATTCCACTCCTGTTGGCCACACATAGATTCTCACATGCTGGTGTCAATGTTCCAGTATGTTGCCAGCCATATTAATGCATTAATACAGCATTTTTTGTGTGTGACTTTTGGGGTTGTCCTGTCAGGGCCAGGAGCTGAACTGGATCCTGGAGCGAGGGGGTTTCTTCCAACTCAGGATGTTCTATGACTTTATGAGTCTAAAGACTATGGGACAGCATTTAACTGGAATGGTGCTTAAACAAAAAAACAACACATGCATGCGTCACTTCCTACTGTGCTTATAAAAACTGCTACTAGGAAATCTCCCTCCCCGGGCTCTCTCACACACCCTGGGAATCACTGATGACCAGGCTTGGTGAAACATGACATTGCCACTTCCTTCTCCAGTACCTGATTCCTGCAGGTCTGCAGCAGAAGGCAGAAGGTTCAGGAGCACAGACAGCCTGTTCCACAGGCTCTGAGAGCTCTGCAGGAACAGAACACAAAAGGCCACAGAAAATGTCAAGACAGACATATACAACAAACAGGCTGCTTAGGCCTTCCAGCATCTCCAGCAGCCCTCAGAACGTTTTATGAAGGGCAAACCTCACTATCCTTCTTAGGTGCAGATTAGCTTAATTCATCTGGTGGGGGACGTAATATCACCCTCTGCCCAGGACTAGGGCCATGGCTGCCACCAGCCCAGGGAAGCTGACCAGACACAACCTTGTACAGAGCTCCGACACCATCCCCACCTGAGCACACATGATGATGAGGTCCGTGTTTGTCCTCAGCCAGTCCAGGAACACCTTGACAGTAAGCAGCAGCCCTTCATTGGTCACAATCTCCAACTTCTCCTGAAGGGATCGCTCATTTCTGCAGGATTTGTTACTTGAAATGCTTTCTTCGGAGTCAGACACATCATCTGGAAAACAAAGGCAAGCGCAAGATGGCAGCTGTTAAACCCCCTGAGATGCCAAGCCCTGCTGGCGTCAGACCAGCACTGGGCTGGTAACAGTTGAGTTGAAATACTTGGTGCCTCCACACATCCTCACAAAACCAGTCCCCGTCCCCTGTGCTGTTACTAGAGCGTATCACTCCCGCATTTCCTTCTTCCTCGGGAGAAGAGGGTTAAAATCTCCCTGTGAAGGTCTGACCATTGCCTAACCTCTGCAGCGGCCTTCAAGAGGCTCACTGACAGCGTGGGGCAGCACATGCCAGCACAAGGACCAGAGGCAGTTCCTGCAGGGAACACAGCCGTGAGGCCAACATGCTCCCAAGCTTCGAGCCAGGCAAGAGAAGGAAATGGCGGGGCTGTCCTATGAGTCAGGGCCCAGAGACTTTTAAACATTGAACATATTCTTTGCACTCTTCTAATTCTCTGGACCTGAGGATCTCAAAGCCATTGCCAACGGAATCACATGTGACACGAGTGACCTGAGGTGAAGGTGGGAATCAATGACACGTTTTGCTACAGCCACTTATTTCAAGTGCTGCCATTGCTTCCTGATAGCAGAGCTATGGGCATTCCATAAAGCCTCGGAATCACAAGGAAAAGAAGTGATTTATTCAGAACCCACCCCTGACAGCACCATGAAAAAGCAGTTTTGATACAGCACAGATGAGGAGAGCTCGAAGCTAAAAAGCACACAGTGAACTCATTCCATTTCTCATTTTCTACACCTGTAAAGGTATTGTGGTCACACATTCCTGGAGCTGCAAAAGCTAGATAACCACTGAGGGAAAGGGTTAAACAGACCAAAATCCATTTGTTTCTTCCTTTACCCCCCATCTCTTTCACCTGGCCATGGAGCAGTGCCAGAAGCCAGTAAACACTAACACGATTTAATACTGTGCCTTCAAATCCTGGCCCAGGCAAAGCCTGAATCTTGCCAGTGCTGTAGGCCAGCTGGATTTGGCAGCAGCATGCAGAATGTTTCCTTGCTCCAGGGAAGCTGGGAGGAATGACAAACAAGACTGAACAGGCCCATGTAGTTTTATGTGAAACACAAACAACTCCCTGTAGCACATCAGAACTCCCTTTCCAGCTCTTTTTGCCCAGAACATCACTCAGTTGTATAAGTTGAGTGGTAATGGAGACATGGCAGCTCCACTTTCTGTGCCTCTTCCAGGGGTTCAGCATGAAGTACTCAGTGAGGCACATTCGAAGGGTCACAAGGAGGCCCTCAACACCTCTCACGTGCACCTGGGTCACATCTTCCACACGAACTTCTACAAGGGCTTTGGTTTGATAATCTGTCATCTCATGGAGAACTTCCTGTCCTCCATCTGCCCTGTCTGTCACCAGAAGCAATAGTAAGTGTCTGATTAGATATTTCACAAGGGAAAAGGGAAGATGCAATCTTTAATACCTGCTGGAATTATCCTCTGGAGCCAACATGGCTTCACTATGGCAAATTGTGCTTGAAAAATGTATTGGTCTTCTATGACGGGGTTATAGCAGCGGAGGATGAGGGAAGAGCAACTGACCTCATCTACCTGGGTTTGTGCAGAGCATTTGACACTGTCCCACACATCCTTGTCTCTAAACTGGAGAGACGTGGATTTGATGGATGGACCACTTAGTGGACAACAGCTTGGCTGGACAGTCATAGTGAAAGAGCTGCAGCCAACAGTTCAGTGTCTAACTGGAGAGCAGTGATGAGGGGCGTCCTCAGGGGTTGGGACTGGGACCAGTACTTTTTAACACCTTTGTTGGTGTCAGTGAGATCAAGTGCACCCTCAGCCAGTTTGCTGACAACACTGAATTGTGTGGTGGGATCACACACTGGAGGGAAGGGATGGCACCAGAGAAACCTGGACAGGCTGGAAAGGTGGGTCTGTGCCAACCCCAGAAGTAATAGCAAGGGCAAGGAGAAATGTTGTACCTGTGTCACGGCAACCCCAAGCACAAACACAGGCTGGGGGAGAATGGATCAAGAGCAGCCCTGGGAAGAATTTGGGGGGCGATGGGTTGACAAGAAGCTCAGCATGCCATGGCAACATGCACTGGGGGCCCAGAAAGCCAACACAGTCCAGGGCACCCCTCGAGCAGTGCGGGCAGCATGTGAAGGGGGGGGATTCTGCCCCTCTGCACTGCTGAGACCCCCCTGCAGAGCTCCCACCAGCTCTTGGGCCCCAGCATAGGAAGGATGAGGAGCTGCTGAAGTGAGTCCAGAGGAGGCCATGGAGATGCAGTCCCTCTGCTCTGGAGACAGGCTGGGAGAGCTGGGGGTGTTCAGCTTAGAGAATCAGGGAGACCTCAGAGCTCCTTCCATTGCCTAAAGGGGCTCCAAGAGAGCTAGTGAGGAACTTTGACAAGGTCCCGGACAAGACAAGGGGAGGAAGGCAAACTGAAGAAAGGTGAATTTAGATGTCGTATTAGGAAGAAATTGTTCCCTGTGAGGGTGGTGAAGCTCTGGCACAGGTTGCCAAGAGAAGCTGTGGGTGTCCCATCCCTGGAAGTGTTCAAGGCCAGGCTGGATGTAGTTTGGTGCAACCTGGTCTAGTGGAAGGGGGATGAAATTAGATGGGCTTTAAAGTCCCTTCCAAACAAACCAGCCTGTGAGCCTGTGATTACCAGAGCTGTTCAGCATTTAGTCTGCAGAGCAGGAGTTCTGGTAACCCTGATTGGCCACAGGTGTTTCCTTTGCTCAGTGCACATATTCCTGCATGCTGGGCAGTAAAAATAAAGCTCCTCCATCAGGAAACATCCAACCCAAGGCCTGCTCGCTACTTGGGCAACCTGCTCCTCCAAACCTAGCCAAAGGAGACCTTGCACCATGGGAAATGGTGAATTTAGTAAACAGACAGCTATAGTTTGCAGTTTTCTACACAAAATTGCAATAATACGGCCCTTACCTTGCTCTGCCAAGCTGGGCTTCTCCAGATCTCCATTGACACATGGCTTGCTCTCTATCCCATCCTTCAAGGCAGGTGGTTCACTGTTGGGTTTCAAGAGGATGTTGCTGAACGTGGGAGCCAAGCGAAAGCACCGTTTGGTCTGGAACAGCTGGGTGGACATGGCCTGGAGATTACTGGCTATGCTTGCATCATTAGTGCTCAGGGAAGCCGGCCCATTGACTGCTGGATCCACAGCCTCAATTTTAGAGATGCTCGGGCTCTTGGAGTCCCCCAGCCCACTGCCATCCACACAATTTTTTAAGGCCTCTTTGGGCCCACTTTTGCCTTGGCTGCTTCCCTCCTCACCCGGTTCATCCTCCATGTCCTCCAAGTCAGACCGAGATTCTTGGCTGTTCATGTCAGAGTCTGTCTCCACATCAAAAGCAGCTTCTGCTTCCTCATCGCTCTTCTCTGAACCACTCTCTGAGCCATCACTGCCCTTGATGGAGCCCTGGCTGGAGTCAGAGTCAAAGCCCTCACTCAGGTCACTCTCATCCACCTTCTGGGGGTGGCGGCGGCGGCGTAGACAGGAGAGACGAGAATATTTTTTGCTTTTCTTGCAGTCGTTCTTCCGCTGTTCCTCGCTGGGCTGATGATTGGCCAACTCAGCTTCAGCTTCCTTCTCAATTGAGTTCACAGGCTCCCGTGGCTCCTGGTCATCTGCATTCACAGGGAGAATATAAGTTCAAGCCACAGCGTGTTCCACAGGCTGCTGCTTGCCAGCCCTGGGCCCAGGGAACCAGGGCAGCACACTTCAGCCATCACTCCCATCAGTGTCTTCCACCACAGAGTAAGCAACCCCAAAAGGAAGACTCACTTTCTAAAAGCACCCGGGGAAGCCCTGGGAAGGCGAGATTCCTACTGCCCAAGCTGGGCTACACTGTTACCAGGCAGCCTCAGTGCTGCATGCTGCTAAACCTGCATAAAACACAGCTGAATTCTAACTCTCCTCCCCAGCTTTCTACAGTCAAAGAGCTGAATCACCCACCAAGCAGGGCAGGGACATGTGCTCTGTAACTACACTGACCTGACCCAATCCTTTTCTTGACCAACATGCTCGGAACCCTTCCAGCAGCCCTGGATTACCCTGACAGCTTCAGAACCTGCAGAGGAGGGGTCATACATTGTTGCTTTTACCAGAAACTACCTCACCCTGCCTTCGGTGAAGTATTGCAAATGGACTGCATGCAGGGGAAAGGTTTAGCAGTTTTATTCTCTGCTCAATAATGACGGGCTTGCATCGTTATAATGCTAATATAATGATAATTGCTTCTCTCCCCAGCAATTCAAGAGCCACCCTTGCCTGAGCAGAGGTGAGGTATGCTGAGAGGGCCTGTCTCCTTCAGCCCCACTCAGCCCCCTCTTCTGCCTCCCTCAGCCCAGGTGTTTTACCCAAGATCATCTCCTCAGTGGAGGAGGAAAGCAGCCAGTAAACAACAGCAAACAGAGACAGAGAATAAAGTCTCAGACTGGGGTAAACAGATGATGAATGAGCTGCCAAGAGATACAGAAAGCAAACTCCTTATAAGGAAAGCAACATGTCCATCCTGTGGTGATTCAGACACTCAGAAAGAGCATCCAAGTGGAGACGACTCAGGACATCACCCATCTTCGGGGATTCCAGACCAGTAGTGAAAGATCAATATACCTCTGCACTACAAAACCCATGCCCAGGAGAGAAAGGGGAGAAACAGCACTATAGGCAGGCAACCTGTGAGGCCCAGGTGCTGCCATCTCTGTTCTCTTACCTGTGCCATCACTCTGAAAGGCTGGGACAGGATTTTCCCCTTCTTCTAGCTCAGCCTGGAGGCGAATATTGACGTGATTTATCAGGTGAGAGAAGAGGGCCAGCGTGAAGGCAATGGCTGCACTGTACTGCTTGGAACCTGCAACCAGACAGCACAGTGAGACAGAGGAGGTGAGCACTTCACCACAACGTGAACGCCGGTTCAGACAGCGTCTCCAGCCTAGCTGCGCTGCTGGGTGTTCACCACAAAATTTCCAAACAAAGCACTGGTTACCTGCCCTCTTGAGGCTGTGAACACTCATAAGGCAGATGATCACCATGCGAAAGATCAGGAGATCAGGAAGGAAGGAGTAGCCACTCTCATACTCTTCTTCATCTTCACTAGTTGAGCTCGGGTTAGGAGGAGAGGGCAGGTAGAACAAGCACAGGTTGAAATCCTCCAGCACAGACTGGCAGAGAGACGTCAGCTCAGAATCCAAAGAGCTTAAAAAGAGTGAAAAATAAATAAGAATTATTAAGTCAAGATTCATGCTCCTGGCATGCATCAGAAACTGAACCAAAACTGGCAGTTAGGCTGTCCTTTAGCACCAGGCGGGATGAAGCATCAGGGAATATACTGCAGGCAACAACAGCTACGGGAAGCAAGTGACATTAATCAGATTATGTTTTCCTCTTTAAAGCTGCTAAACTAAAGACAAACAATACCTAGACATGGGCCACCAAAAACCAGATGAATTTTCCCCTGGGAGCTCAGCAGTGGCCATTAAGATACACAAGGCACTTAAATGCTAAAGGGAGCAAAAGTTCTAGATGCGCTGCTCAGTGAGAAGTATTACATTGCCACACACATGGGACTCAGCTTTTCCTCCTCTCATGTTTCTCCAGCAGCCCTGTAAGAGTATTCCAAAATCCTCCACAGCTATTCAGTCCTTCAAAGGAAGCATCCATGAGGTCAACCCAATGAGCTGTGGGAGTCCCCTAGTTACAAAACTGACCTGCCTGTGAAACTTCCAGCAAAGCCTTTTCAGGGGGAAGTGTGCTTAGGAAATTGAAGTAATTCCCAAATTTCTTATATGCTAAATACTTGTTGAGTGGATATTAGAGGAGCCTTGTAGTTCCACCTCAGTATAAGGCAGGATTGGAAAGCCAATCCCATACTAGGCTGCATGAGCAAGGGCAGAGCCAGCAGGCTGAAGACATGTTCTCCCTCTCCATTTAGCACTCACAAGGCGGCATCTGGAGCACTATATCCGGTCTTGGGGTCCCCAGGACAAAAAAAAAACACCAAACAAAAACACACTCACAAACTGGACTTAGCCCAGCAGAGGAACAGAGAACATGATGTATGAGAAGAGGCAAAGAGTTTGTTCAGCCTGAAGGATAGAATGCATGAGGGGTGTCTTCTGTTTCCAGATGCCAAACAGGTGATTACAGAGGACTAAGTAAGACTCTCCTTAGTGGTGCACAGCAAAAGGAAGAGAAATTATGGGTACACACTACAGAAAAGAAAAATGAAACTAGATCCAAGAAGAAAAAAAATTCTATGGTGAAGGTGGTCAAACACTGGAAAGCGGACCAGAAAAGCGCGGAATTTCTGTCCTTGGATCCAGTCAAAACTCAGTGTGATAACGCTCTGAGCAAGCTCATCTGACTTCACATCTGCATCTACCTTCACAGTGAACACTACTTTGGGGAAGTACTGGAGCCCCAGAAGGTCCCTTCCAACCTAAACCATTCCACGATGAATTTAACTGCAGCCAGTTATCTAAGCCATTTAAAACACCTGTTCAAGCAGTAACAGGTTTATTTAAAATCACCTGAAAACCTCCCAGCAGAGACAGAGAAAATCCAATAAAAAAATCTAAAAGCCCAAAATCACAGAGCTGTACAAAGCTTCCCATTTATTCTAACATAACCAGGTTTTGGTGTTTCTGTGAACAAGGTGTTTGGTTACAGACTTCCAAGTGCAGTGAACAGCCCCACACACGTGTGGATGGCAACCCTTTGCTGTCCCATCAGCCTGAATACAGGGCTTGCCAGGAAAAAGCATCTGATGACTGCATGGGGTAAGCAAACACCAAAGGCACAGTACAGCACAGGGACAGCTGCAACACTCACTCAGGCTGGCTTGATTTAGACAAGTCACAAGGTATTTAACCCTTTGGTGTTTCAGCCTCCTCTGGAAACACAATCTTCTTCATGCTCCATGCACAGATAGTTCAAAGTCTTGGGCCTTTTGGCAGAAAGCCTCAGCACAGGCACTGTTATCCTACAGGAAACCATCCCTTCCAATTCCAAGTGCCTGCTACTGTGAGTTATCAATAGAAGATACAATCTACCGTAACCTTACCTGCTCTTTGGCTGCAAAAGACTCTGCAGGTACATGAAGCTCACCAGCAACCTCTTAATGTCTTTTCCTCTAAAAAGATGGAGGAGAAAACACTGTAAAGCAGGTGCCCCATCACAGAGATGGGCTGGGCTGACAGAGCTCTATTAACAGGTAAATCAGGTCTCAACTCAAAAGTCCATTCTGATGAAACTGGAGAGAAAGAAGACAGTTTATACACTGCCAACTTTCACCAATATGCCCCAACCCTCATGAACAGTCCCCAACTCCAGGGAAGAGTGAGAAAATCTCTCAATGCAAACTCTACACCTGGCCAGCATTTAGCTTTTCTCCTGAAATTATGACCCAAGAGAGCAAGAATGGGGTCTAGAGTGGGACTCTCAAAATTCTGGGAACAGTCACCATGATGAATGGCCCATCTACCAGCTCCACTTCCCACAAAGACACTACTCTCAACCCAGAGGATACACTAGTGGCACTGCAAACTCTCAGCCTGCACCTCTCCTTTTCTTTCCCTTCTTACCGTTTCTTGCTTGGAGACAACTTCCTGGTTTCACATTTCTTCAGCTGATGATACATCTTGGCTGCTTTGTCATATAGCCGCTTCAGGTTCCCATAGGCACCTTCGAAGGACACTTCAGACTGGATGCTAAAGCACCAAAACAGGACACAGTGAAAGTTACTTTGCCACAAGGCTGTTCACATTTTATGGCTTTAACTCACTAGCGAGTTATTCAGGCATTGAGGCTTGAGGACAGGTACCCAGTGCTGCTGTCTGAACATGCTGGGCAACTTAACTCCCAACCAATGGCTGCAAACCGCACTTCAGCTGCTTCATAGCTTGCACCTGCCCTGCTTACACATCTTCTCAAATCAGTGCTTTCAAGCCAGGAATTCCACCCAGCTCATGCCACAGGGTGCCTCCCTTAGCACCTCCACCCCACTTCCAGCCTGGCTCTCCAGCTCATACAAGGGGCTTGGGCAAAGCCCTCCGGGTGCAGCCCTGCACAGGATTAGTAACCAGCACAATGGTTTGGTCTGACTGAGGCTTGCTCTCATTACCACCAGTCCTGCTCAAGGGCGAACAAAACCCATCTCTTTTCCTTCCTCTAAAATTCAGTTGCTGAAAACAGTGCCAAGCTCAAAGTAAGGAGAAGAGGATCTGGCACCCACAGCAGCAGTGCATGGGGATTCCCTGCCCAGGACAGCCAGATCCACAGGAACTCACCAGCGTAAGTAGCAGTAGGTCGCTTCCACGTTGTAGTATTTGCTCCCTGCCAACGTCCCCAGTTGGTTGAAGGGCATTCCTATCAGGAAGGAGAGGGGGAATGGAATTCACCTGGAATTCTCCAATGGCCCCATCTAGAAAGCAGATCCTTTCCCTTTCACTACATTTCCACACAGGAGGGAAGCCAGGAGACACAAAGAGTAGTAAAGCTGCAGCACAAAGACCTGGACTACTCAATCCTTCCACTATCCAGGGTTTGTTTTCAGTTTTTCAGAGCTTTTGGATCCTCCCCACCTTGTGCCAGTTATCTATGTTAGAGAGAAGAGCAAACAACGCCTCCTCCTCTGCATTAACAGTGCTGTGGCCTTGACTCCATATTCCTTGACATAGACATCAGCAGCATCTGAGAGCTCTGTTCCAGCTCCTGTGGTGCAGAAACTTCTGCTACTTTTATTTGGGAACAGCCTCTCAAACAGTTCAGTGAGAACTCTGCAAAGACAGCATGTAGAGAACATGTGGCTGGAATCACACACTTTTAAGGTATGACAGGCCCTCTACTCCGGCACTGATGTGTTCCCAGAAGGAGGCACTTCTGAAGGAGGAAGCAGCACATGAGATTTTTTTTTCAGGGGCAAAAGGGGAAGGTGACCAATAATGCTCTGTTCCTGGCAATGGAGAGCTGGATCTGCCCTTAGCCCACAGGTACAACATCACCACAGTCAGGGAAGTCTGAGCTTCTCAGAGGTTCTCAGATGAGTATGGTGAGGTCACCAGCAAAGAGCACCCCGGCTTTAACTCCTCTGTTCAGCTTGCCAGCAGGAGTTCTCAAAGGAAGCAACTTTAACCAGAGGATAAAACCAGTCCTCTCTCAGCTGCGGGATATAAACCTAACCAGTGTAGTACTGCATTATTTTTACATTGCAGTAACATGATTTTAACAACTATAAATTCATGGTAAGTCACTCACCAATTTGTGGTGCAACAGAAAGGGCTTGATAGTAAAATCGCTCAGCCAGCAGCTCCGTGTCCACACCTGCCAGCTCATTCTGATAGCGAGCTGAAAGGAAACCACACACCATGCATCAGAAACCTAAAGACAGCGTCTGCTGCAGAGCAGCAGTTTCCCTACAGAGTAAAAATACCACAAAACTTGAAATACTGGCCAAGTCAACAAATCCACCAAAGAACTGCTCTTGGCAAACACTGCAACACACAGGGTTTACCAGGCTTGTATGAAACACTTTTCTTTCACCTGCTCACACCACATACCACAACTCCTGCCCTTCCAGCCAAGGGCAGAGCCTGCCACACTTGCAGCATCACATGAACAAAAGGAAGATGTTCTTCTGCTCCATGTGTTAAGTGCTGATTCATCTATCCTTGAAGTAACTCAGAGTTGTGCTCCATTTTCCTGTACCTCAGACTATATTCTAGTACAGCAGCGTGTGAAATCTAAATCAAGTCAGCCGACTTAATAAAGTACTGTGTCTAGACTGGACTTTATTCATTTATTGTCCCTTTTATTATTTTTTGAGACAAATTTTTTTGAGTGGGTATTTTGGAAACCTTAGGTGACAGCACTGTGAAAAGGTGAGCACACTTCTCTCCCACCACTCAGGTAAGTCATTCCTGCTACCCCCACAAGACATTTATTTGTAATGCCATTTTTAGGTTATTCATATGCAACACTAATGCCAAACAGCTTTCACAGCTTGGAGGCTGCAGCATCAGACACATGTACCTGTGCCACACTTCCAAGAGCTGCTTTCCACACAGCTACGCTTTCTCCCTGCCTTTACTCCCACATGTTCACAATCAAGAAGCTGACACACTTTCCACACACTTCAGGAGATCGTGACTGTGGGACAGTCATGCCTGCTATAAAAAGGATGACACACAGCCAAGCATAATGACAAAGAACTTGGGGCTTTGCAGTGGCAAAACTCTGGACTGATGCACAATATTGCCTAAATCTGATTTTCAGTTCTACTGGTGCTGATGGCAGTGGTTTTGTAAGGCAAGTCACAACTATGCAATCTGAACTCTCTTTGATCCTTCACACTGTCGAAACAACATAAATAAAAGCAAAGGCTTCCACTCTTTGACAGCCATGGCTACAGCTGCTTATCAGCAGCGAACTCCTCATCCACCTGCCCAAATACAAAGCTCCTGCAACTTGTAGCAGTTCAGCCACAAGGATTTCAGCTTATCCCAGTCTGTGACAAAGATGTCAGAGGGAAACAGAATCTGCAAGTAACCTTAGCTGGTGCCCAACAGCAACAGACTCACATGGCACAGGCACCATCTTTTTCCCATTTTTTTTTCCCATTTTTAAAGGCTGCCCTGAGAGGCAATGCTGTCCTTACCTAGATCTCCCAGATAAACCAGACATCGGTGACACGCCATCTGTGCCCACTCCATCTCCTTCTCTGATGCAGACACGGGTTTCTTACAGCCTACGAGCAAACACAGAATCACTTAAGAGCATTGGGTGGAGGTTGCTGGGAAGACACAGGAGCTGCCCATGCCTCTGCCCAAGACACCCAAACCAAATCCCGCACAGTCAGACCCCACTTCTGGCTGGGCCATCTTGTAGAGCAGCACTGGCTCACTCCTGTCAAAATGTGGAAAATAAACGCAGAAAAATACTTACAGACTCTGCTGTTCACCCGCTCCCCTTGGATTCCCTGGTGATGGGGGCAGTGCGTGTCACCGCACCACCAACAGTCACTGAAATAAATGACTGTCATCTTGTCTACAAGGTCTGCCACAGAGACCTGGCTCCATCTGCCCTCAGATGAGAGGACTAAGGCCAATTCCTGTGTGATCGTGTGATCACATTAGCACTGAACACAAGTAATAAGGGTGATTTCATTAGCATGGCTAATGAGGCCTTTGGATGGGAGCAGGCACAAATCCCTGGAAACCAGAACAAACTCTGAGCACTGGCACTGGGCAGCAGCACACTATGGGGACAGACCCTCTCCAACACTGAAGATGGAAACAAACTCATTGTCTTCAAGATGTAAGACCAAGATGTAGACTCGGGACTGACCAACCAAAAAGGGAAGAAGGTAAGTTAAGCAAAACTAGGACAGAAATCTGTGCTGTAGGCAGGACAGCTGGAGTCAGTTAGGGAGAACTGCCTCCGGACAACAGTGTCTTTGCAGTGGGTTCAGAAGGGCAACCGAGCTGGTGACAGGGCTGGAAGGCACAACCCGGGAAGAGAGGTCACAGACTTCAGGCTTGTCTAAGCTGGAGAAGAGGAGGCTGAGGGACACCTCATTGCTCTCTGCAGCTTCCTGAGGAGGGCAAGGTGCCAGTCTCTTTTCTTTGGCATCCAGTGGTAGGGCACATGGAAATGGTTCAAAGATGCATCAAAGCAGGTTTATATTAGGCATGAGGAAGCCTCTCTTTACCAGAGGGTGGTCACACCCTGGAACGGGTTTCCTAGAAAGCTGGTCAATGCCCCAGACCTGTCATTGTTTAAGAGGCATTTGGACAATGTCCTTGACAACATGTTTTAACTCCTGGTCAGCCCTGAGTTGTTCAGGCAGTTGGACTGGACAATCATAGGTCCCTTCCAACTGAAATAGTCTTGTCTATTCTATACTAAACTCATAAAAAAAGAGCAGTTCAGGCAGTGGAAAGTGTCAAAAGCAACAGACGAAGACTGTAGCCAGCTGATCTGAACTAACTAAAGTCATCAAACATGACTGAGTTCCTGTGAAGAGCACATCCCACCTCCCCCTCCGCCAGTGGGGCCACAGTCCAGCCAGAGATTAGGAGGCAAAGGCTGCTGCGCCTGCACTTCCCCTCTGGAGAGTGTCTGCTGGGTCACCAGCGGCATGGATTCAGCTGGCTTCAGCCCTCCCGCTGCCAAGGACTCACACCTTCTGGAGGAGAAAGTTCCCTCAAGCAGGAATCCCAAAGAAGATTTTGAAGACTGATCCAGTCTGCACTCTGCTTCCCTCCTGGCTAAGGCTAAAAGGGTGGACATGAAATCTGGAGGCTGCAGTGACCAGTGAGGAGCTGTTCCCACTTACCAACAGGCATTGTACAAATCACATCGTACAAATACACAGCCTTAAATCTGGGTCCACATACACCATTGGACTCATGCTCCCTTTTTTTGCTCTGACTTCTCTCGCTCCCATTCATATAACCATCAAGCTGTGCCCACCCCAATCTGGTTTATATGGGATCCTTTCAGATCCATCTTTTCTGGATAGGCAAAAGTTACATCTTTGCTCTCCAGTTACGTGCTCACCTGCAGCGTCCTTTTAATTGAAGAGCCCAAACACAACAAGAAACCTGAACAAGGGGAGCCTTTCATATGCAATCACCCCTCAGGGTATAAACCCGCCTGGAACGTGCATATTGAGCATTTATTAATTCTGCAGTACTGAGATACATTTCCAAAATCAACAGTTGCCAAGAACATCTGCCATTTAAACCAACACTTTGAAGCCAAGAATGACACCATCATCTCCCAGAACTAAGAGTAGGATCCCAGCAAGTAAAACCTTCTTTTGCTAAAGACACACTAACTTCCCTTAGCCAGGTGCTGCCATCCTGCCCTCTGCCAGCTTTAAGCACATCAGTTAAACCAATGCTAATACAGTTCACAAAACAGAGGCTTCATTTCTCACCTGGACACCCCCCACAACAGAAACACGTACCCTGAGGCCACTGAGTACAACCCTAGGCAAATGAGAACAGACCATTACAAGATAATCGAGGATGTGAACGCACAGGCAGTCTTAAGCTGTTTCAGGACTGTACAAACTCTTATTCTTCCTCCCCTAACAGGTACAATACCTCAGATTTCCCTGCACTTAAGGGCATGCAGAGGTCACACGGGCCAGCTAACATGAGCTACAGGGCCTTCCTGTGTTCTCAGTTCAAGATTCAATAGCCATTTCAAAGCCACACAGTGAAGAGAGCACAGACAGAAGAGGCACCAAGAGGAGGAACAGTGTCTTACATCTAGTGAATAGGATTATATTCTGACACAATATAATCCTATACTGACAGAAATCTGTTGATTTAAAGAATCTATTCCCCTGTTCATCTGCTTTAACTAAGCTTTTAAAAACATTCTATACAGCCAGCAGTGCTCTTCAATTTTCCATAAAAATCTGCCATCACCAGATAATTTTACTAAATAACTTTCTCACACTGTTTTCTTCCTGTTAGAAACCCTTCTTTCTTCCCTAATTTATTATTAATTAAATTTATTATTAATTTATTATTAATTTAAAAATTTATTATTAAAAGAAAAGTGCCATGGAAAAGAGAGCAGGACAGCCTTTTCTAAACAGAGACCTTGCTAATCAGGGAAAAAAAAATTCCCTTGAATGCTGAAACAAAGATGGATTAGTGCAAGGGGATGTCACCTATGTGGGATTCAGCCTTGCCCATGAACCAAACACCTTGAGCACAAACCTATGAGAGGGTCCGTCACATGTGTCCAGTCAATGCAGCACTGCAACTCCAGCTGATAATGAGACTGGATGTAGAGCAGGAGATGCTGGTAAAATCCTATGCCCGCCACCAAGTGAGTCCGGTATGCACACTCCAGGGTGCTGCGGCTGTGGATGTGCTGGGAGAAGGAAAAGGAGCACGTTAATACAGTCCGGGGCACAGTTTAGGCTGGGCACCCAAGCTGTACCAAGAGTGAAGCGAGATAGTGGTAGCTCAGCTGTAACTGGTTTTGCACAGCTCTGTACCTCCTCCTGCTCAACAGTGTTCCCTCTAGTAGTATTTACTAAGGGTCAACATCAGGGAGAAATACTTGCCAAAACAAATAAATGAAACTGAAGTATCTGGTTAGAGCACCTTAAATGCACCCAGACCCCTGGAAAGCCAGCAGAGCTCATGGCACCAGAGAGCACTGAGGACCTTCCAGTGATCAACTCTTGTATAAACAATCAGCACTGACAAAGCCTCTTAGAACTATTGTTCTACCTGGAGAGATCTGTCTTATGAAGAGGGGAACACAAAAAATCAGCAAATTCTGTTGAAATGCCTTCTGCAATGGCAGGTCTCTCAACAGCATGTTAGTGCTTACCTGCCCACTGCCAGACAAAGGCACGGGGCAGCTCCACAGGAATTTGAGAGTGCCCAGCTTCCCACCCTGGGCTCAAAACACAGCTTCTCCAAGCAAATGAAGCTGTAAACTTCACCTCATCCACTGCACAGCCAGAGACCTTCTCATGCTAGAGCCATAGATACCTGCCTTTTTATTTGTTTTAATGAGCTGAATAACTTCATAGTAAACCTTTCTCCAGAGCAGTTCTTCTGCTTTTCTTCCATAATCCACTGGATGCAGGAACATCAGCTTCACACACAGCTCCCGCAGCCTGGGACAGAGAGCAGAGCATCTCAGTGAGCTGCTGCAGCCTCAAACATAGCTGCCACTATAGAAGTACAGAAGAGGAAAACCCAAATCCACTACAATGGCTCAACCAGGCCATCTGGTGATGGCACAGCCTGGATCACTCCCACAAAAGAGCACCTGGAAAAGCCATATACTTAAAACCAGTGCCTTCTGGACTCAGCTGGCCATCAGTGTCTTCCTGAAGTGCAGTAATGACAAGAATTGGCTTGACAGCTTAAAAAATTATTAAGAATAATCCTCCTTGCTCAGCAACCCTTAAAACTGATAGAAGATTTTACACACGTGTAAGAAATTTCTGCCCCACAGTTTTTATTACAAGGAAAGAATTGGCCACACAAAGACAATTTATTCGTATCAATGACACCCACGAAAGCCTCCAGCCACGGATTGTGCTGCTCAAATACAGGTCTGAAACCCAGCCNCCTTAAATGCACCCAGACCCCTGGAAAGCCAGCAGAGCTCATGGCACCAGAGAGCACTGAGGACCTTCCAGTGATCAACTCTTGTATAAACAATCAGCACTGACAAAGCCTCTTAGAACTATTGTTCTACCTGGAGAGATCTGTCTTATGAAGAGGGGAACACAAAAAATCAGCAAATTCTGTTGAAATGCCTTCTGCAATGGCAGGTCTCTCAACAGCATGTTAGTGCTTACCTGCCCACTGCCAGACAAAGGCACGGGGCAGCTCCACAGGAATTTGAGAGTGCCCAGCTTCCCACCCTGGGCTCAAAACACAGCTTCTCCAAGCAAATGAAGCTGTAAACTTCACCTCATCCACTGCACAGCCAGAGACCTTCTCATGCTAGAGCCATAGATACCTGCCTTTTTATTTGTTTTAATGAGCTGAATAACTTCATAGTAAACCTTTCTCCAGAGCAGTTCTTCTGCTTTTCTTCCATAATCCACTGGATGCAGGAACATCAGCTTCACACACAGCTCCCGCAGCCTGGGACAGAGAGCAGAGCATCTCAGTGAGCTGCTGCAGCCTCAAACATAGCTGCCACTATAGAAGTACAGAAGAGGAAAACCCAAATCCACTACAATGGCTCAACCAGGCCATCTGGTGATGGCACAGCCTGGATCACTCCCACAAAAGAGCACCTGGAAAAGCCATATACTTAAAACCAGTGCCTTCTGGACTCAGCTGGCCATCAGTGTCTTCCTGAAGTGCAGTAATGACAAGAATTGGCTTGACAGCTTAAAAAATTATTAAGAATAATCCTCCTTGCTCAGCAACCCTTAAAACTGATAGAAGATTTTACACACGTGTAAGAAATTTCTGCCCCACAGTTTTTATTACAAGGAAAGAATTGGCCACACAAAGACAATTTATTCGTATCAATGACACCCACGAAAGCCTCCAGCCACGGATTGTGCTGCTCAAATACAGGTCTGAAACCCAGCCTCTGCTTCCAAAATCTGGAAGGATCCCAGGTCAACAGGCACACTACAAACCAAATAAACATTAAAACTGCAGATTCAACAGCTCCACGTGTTGTTTCACATGGATGTTCCCCAGTCAAATACAAAACACAAGCACACTGCCCAACTTACTTGTTCCTCAAGCTGATGTTCTCTGGCTTGAACACGTCCTGATAAGCTGCCTTATTGCCAAGGATGAGATCCAGCCGGTGCACGGCCTCAACCACTGCCCTGCATGAGAACACAGAACCAAGAGTTTCAGGACAGTAGGTCACCTGGGATCACTGCAGATTGGAGGTGTCTGCAAAGAACCACACTGGCCTATTTAGTTTCACTGTCAGCACACTGCTCTGTACCCCTACACCACAGTTACTGATCTCCTTTTTGCACTCTATTTGAAGAAGGTTATGGAAAGCAGAAAAAAGCAGAGTTACACACATTATAGGCATTTTGCTGCAGAACAGTGGTTTAATCACCACTTACCGCTGCCTGTCTGATCAAATATGTCAATTATTTCTACAGTTGCAAAATCAGAAATGTCTCTGGCCACGTTAGCAACCTCAGCAATTAAACCTGCTATACCTACACTCAGATTAATTTACATGTCTGAAACTCTGTGATTAAAAAAATTGATTGAATTCTAATAACTACTGTTTTGATGGGGTAAGTTTTAATGGTGTAAGAATCAAACCTCCACCAATTCCTGTTTCCTTACTAACCTGCCTACGAAAGAGGGCAACACAAGTCTCTCATTTGCCAAAACTTCCCCATCTTCGCTACAGGGATTCACTGGTTAAACCCCTTGAAGTTCTCTCAGTGACAGATAACAGATATTCAAACCCAGCCTAAAAGAGGAAATTTGCTCCAAGGTTTTCTCCCCTGAAAGCCAGCCAAAAGACAGAGTGAGCGACCTCTAAACCTCCGAGCCATGCAAAGAAGTACTTTGGTGAATCATTGCCCAAGACCCTCCTGCTGGAGGAAGAATCCCACGCCGTGTGTAAATCTCAAGCACTCAAAAGTTTGTAGCTGTGAACAAATCACACCACAATTCTGAATGCTGTAGTGAAATAAACCCAGGGACTTTCAGCACCATTAGTGCTGAACCTCATCAATACCTCAGGGACAGCTCAATAAAGCACAATCAACCATTAACCCTTCCTACACAAGAGGTCACCTCCAGCCTCTGCCTTTGCTCTGCCCGTATCCAAGGTCACCAAATCCACTCCTGAAGTTAACTTTCCCCAGTCTTCTTTAAGCAGTACATCTCCCAAGCCACCAGCTACCAAACCCCAATGGTCCTTGTTCTCCCCGGCAGCTTCACATCTACCACACCCATTGTCATTCCTCGTTTGCTCCAATACCTGTCCCACTGCGGCTGCTGAGCCTGCTGCACCCAAGAGCTGTTGGAGCAAGGAGCTGAAGACAGTCGCAATGCGCTGCAAACACAAAAGGCAGGACCAGAGCAAATTCCCACCAAGCAGAGCAGTGAGGTGCTGCAGCCAGTCTGCTCCCCCTCCTGAAATCTCAGTCACCTGCAGATCAGGAACTCCCCCATCACACTCACAGCACCACACAGTGACTGAGCCTGCTACTTCTGCACTGATGGTGGACAAATGGAGCACAGGGCACTCCCAAACCAAAGCCTGCAAGCCCATGTTCTGGGAGGCTGAAACCACCACCACTTCCTTGAAAACTAAAGATATTACTGCAGAGTAACCAACAGTTTCCTATGCCAGCATCTTCCCAGCGAGGCCAATCTCTCTTCACAAATTCACTACACCCAAAGGAACCACCCTGAAAAAAGCCCCAGGACATTCCAGAGCTTACAAAGAAAATGTCCCATCTCCTGCTATGCCACAGAAAGCCTCTCATTCAAGGTAAGGAAATCTCTCTTGTTTCCAGTAACCACAAAATTGACAGAAGGGAAGCATGGGGAACAGAAATATCTCATGCAACATGTTGGGAGAGCAAAACACCATAGACTTGAACCAACTTCTTCCTGAATAATCATGAAGAAAACCAAGGAGATAGTAAGAATCACACAAAAAATCCTGTTATGTCCTTGACATCCAGTCCCTCCTGCTCACTGCCCACTTTCTCATATGGCCTGAAGTTTGCAAACTCTGACAGCTGCGTACCCTTGCAGCAAGGAAAGAAGCAAGTAAAATACATTTTACAGGTAACAGGCACTGAGTATGCAGCATCCAGCCAAGCTCATATTGGGGTTGGGACATTCCAACAAGCCCCCCGGTTTAGTTTCCCCACAACAGAACCCCACAAGGCACAGGCAGTGCACATCTCCTTACTGTAGCCTGGCATTGCTGTCCTAGCTGTGGCTCTCAAAGTCCCTCCCCCAGCACACCAGGAGCTGACTGGCTTCCTGTGCAAAGGGTGACCAGAGGAAAGGGGAACTGCAGGTTCATTCACTGATTCCCAGAGAGAACTATAGGAAAACTACAATTGTTGATTCCTGACATAGGCAGTAAAGCAGCTGTAAAATAACATTCGGTGAGCACTGAATCTCAGCTGCGCGTGTCCAATACAAGTGCACATGTCCATGGCATCCAATGTGGGAAATGATCCCAGTGGCCTGCAAAACAAGAAGTATGGAAAAGTTTCCTTCTAAGGACAGGCTGAGCAAGGACACTGGAAGGTATTTCGCCTCCCCCTCAAGGTGGCCCAGAGGGCATCTGCCATACAACCCAATTTTCTACAACAGCCCTGGATGGGCACATGCACACACTCAGTGTTTCTGCTGTTCTTTCAGGGTTTGTAAAGAAACAGACTTCATGACCGGAGAGCAGCAAGGCTGACACACTGGGATGTGGTTCGTGAGCCCTAAGGGAGGCCCCAGCTGAAACATCACCTTGTCCACACAGGCCCCATGGTGCTGCTGGAAGAGAAAGAGGCAGCAGTAAAGCAGAATCTGTGACAGCTGGCCCTGCCAGGATCCCGCATCTGCGGTGCTGAGGAAAGAGGACTCGGTGAGGACAAAAGGGACAGGAGCCAGCCTCACTCCAGAAACGTTGGGAAACACCAACACAGGTGCTGTGGACCACGCACTGATGGAAATGCACTTTAGCATCTGTACCCTGACTGGCCTGAGACCACAGGTTGAACTTTGCCTAGCAGTTAAGAGGACAAATCCTGTCCCAGGACCCATTCTTCTACCTGTTGTGTTTAAACATTGCTTTCAGACAGCACATCAGAGCCACAAAGGAGGCACATCAGATGCCAGTCTATTAAAAGAACAAGTACAGCACATAGTGCCAAGCAGGGTGGAAACAGGCCAATGCCAAGTCCTCTCGAGCCATATAGACACTGATCTGCCCCCTTTCCTCTGTGCCATTAACAGTCTGGGATGGAGCAGGACAGCGGGGAGAATTATTTGTCCCCTCTGTTTCTTTATTTAGTACATCACTAAGAGCCACAGTGTCTGAGGAGTAAGACATTCCTCAGAGAAAAGACCTGCAGTCACTCATCTCTCCTCTGGCATGTGTCAGTCCACAAATCATACTGTCTGGAACAGGCTCCACACAGGAACAGCAACGCTGAGTCCATGAGCTAATGGTTACCCAGAAACCTGTAAAATAAACCTGGTCACCTTATGCTACAACATGCATTGTAAAAGTGCACCCACGATAATGCAGTTGCCAGATTCCAAGGTGAAACCTGGGGACTATCAATCTAGGAAGACTTGGAAAAGATCAAAGAGTACCCTATGAGCAGCAATGGGCACCCTCATCTCTGAAAGGACACTCCAACAGCCAACGTGCTGCCAAGGACCTTGGAGACCTGAGCTCAACTCCCACAAGCTGACACAACACTGATGCCATGGGACGACAGCTTAGAGCTGGGACTGTGACATTCGCGCATCTGTGACTCAAAGGCGCCACTTAGTGCAATAGCCATGAGTACCCAGAGACCACAGTCACCACACAACAGGCTGCTTGGAGGGCAGGAAACTCCCACTTCACGCAACCCCACTTCAGGCTGAAACAGAGAAGAACTGACAGGAGACTGTTAAGGTGGGAACTTGCTCAGAGAACTGTCAGCTACAGAGATGGAAATTTGTGGCCACTGCAGGTACCATAAATCCTGTGCTAAAATCACAATGCTTCCTCCCAGCTAAAGAAGAGCTGTCCCTGCAGGAGGAGGGTGGTTCTTTTTCTGCTGTAAAAATGCTCTAGAGCAACCACACGCCTTATTCTGCTATAAAAACTCAAACAGAAAACAACCCATCCCTTGCCTGGATGACAATCCCTCATCTGGCCACAGGCCGTTCTTTTGCCGGCTGCAGCAGAACGTGAGGTTCCACTTGTCAGATGAGCTGAGCAGCACCAGGAACGCAAAGCAGAACAGGTCTTGAACCACAACAAGGATGGTTTCAACAAAACATGTTCTGTTTTGCAGGCAGAAGCACAAACATCCTGTACATCCTCTCTTAGCCCTGTCCAGCACTCTTCGGGAGGTAGCGGGCACAGCAGTCTGCTGCTCCAGCTCAGCCTCCAGCTCAGCCTCCAGCTGACATGGCTGAGATCACTGCAGGTGCCTCAGCATGGCAGCAGATACAGAGCGCCACAGCCCAAGGTGCTCCAGGCAGGACCATGCAGCCCATACCTCCAGCACATCGAGCCGCTGGGTCCCACTTCTGACCTCGCACCAAGAAAAGCAACCCACTGAACCTCCAAAGTGCAGGAACGTGCTTGCACTGAGCACATTGTAGAAACAGAGGAATAACCACCACCCAAACTCGCAGTTACTGGTACGGATTCCCGGGCACAGATCCTGCCAGTGGCCCCAGCAGGAGGCAAAGCCCTGCCCTGCTGTAGAGGAAGGCAGTGAGGTCCCACGAGGTGAAAGGACACAGACAATGTCACCAAGACAGAAAGAAATGGACCCCTATGTAAAATTCTTCTCTTGTCTCCATCACTTTGCTCATCTTCGAGACCCAGAGTTGCTGCTGGAACTCCTGTGGATCTGTTGTACTAACGGGGAACATGAGCCAGAAGGGAACAACTTGTGGGCCACACTCACAAAACAAGTCACAAGTGGAGCAGAGACAGCTCAGGGCTGACAGCATGACACCTCGTCCCATGGGACGTCTTGCTCTGGGGATCTGAGCTCACCAAGACCAGCAAGGAGTGCCCCAATCCTGTTCTCTGATGCCACTTCCAATGGATGGTGTGGAAACGTGGGACCAGAGTCCTAGGGAGTGCTTAACTGGAAAGATCTGCAGCTGGAGCAGCCTGGCCCTCCACGCAACAGCAAAGTGCCCCGGCTCACACTCCTGCTCATCGCACCCTCTTCTCCCGCACTTCTCATGTAATTCCTGCCTACCGCCAAAGCCAGGGCACCCTCTCCAACCCCACTCTCCCTGGATGACCTCACATCTCACCCTTATCCCACTGTATCCTAACAACTCCTTCCTCCGCAGCTCCCATCATCCTCCATGAATCCCGCAGAACTCCTTTTTCCATCTCCTATGTCCTGACCCATCATCCTGGGTGTCCCCCTATCCCTGACCTCCTTCTTACTCTCCCACCTATCTCCTTCCCCCATGTCTCCATTCTCCCATCTTGCCTGGATCTCCCACAGCTCCTTCCTCCACCGTCCCTTGGTCTGACTCACCTGCCCTAGAGCCACCAGACCCCTTTTCACCAGTGCTGCCCCTCCGTGTGTTGCTTATCTTCTCTGGATCTCATACAATTCCCTTCCCCACATTCCCTTTCCCGGCCTTCCCTAAACTTCCTCCTTCTTCTCTCCCTTTGCACTGCATCCTTTTCCTAGATTTCCCCAACTTCTTCAATTCAATCTTCACTAAATTCCATCATCTCCTTTCCCCGTCTTCTCTGAACATCCCTCCGATCCCCTTCGCCCTCGTTCCCCCAGTCTCCCCCGGATTCAAGAGGCCCCCCTCCCGCCCCGTCAATCCCTGCTGTTACCTAGATTCCGCCATCTCCTTCCCCAGTCCCCCGAATCCTTCCCTGACAATTCCCCCATCTCCTTTC